>CM052257.1:0-532693 GCA_028455795.1 Lasioglossum marginatum | reverse complement strand
CCCGCTCTCCCTCTCGATACGTTCGTGTATAGTCGGAAGGATTCGGGGTACCGAAGAGACATAGGCTGCCGGAGACTTTCGGGAACTCGAAGCGTATCATACTTTCGGGAGCCCGACTATTCCCGGCCAAGAATTCCCGACCCGTCCCGAACCCGAGATCTCGGGTTCTCGCACAAGCCTGATTATAACGTTTATTTTCATTGAATTAAGAACAAACTACTTCATCAAAACAGTGATATTCATACATGTCGAGATTTGAATTTCGCGCTTCATGAATGCCGGTTGAAGTATGTTGCGATCGATACTTGATCGATTCCTCCTCTGTGTTGTGCTCGCTCGCTGCCAACGATTGTTCAATCTCGCTTGATCTTTGTCACTTCCGTGCGGACGATCGATAAGTGTGGATTTCCATGTGTCTCATCGTTATAATTTACGTTAGATATATTAAACAAATATAAATACATAGGTATACATAGTAGTTTATCTCAGAAATACGTTTACAGCGTTTTCCTGAATGTAAAACAATGATGTCACACGATTCAAACAGGATAGGGTTACGAGGGAGGTTTCTGTGCAATCCGTTTTCACTTTCAGGATGAACTTGTGCATTTGTGACGTTCCTCGGTATTTACCGAGGCCACCGACTAATTGTCTAACGCGTAATTAACTCCAGAACGCTAATCTCCGCCAATACACTACGCTGCCTCACCTCGTCTCTTCCTCTCCTTTAAGGACTAATTGCAAACGTAAATAAAAACGTGAGTGAATGTCATTCGATAATGAATTGAGTAAAAGTAGTATAAAACACAATAATATCGAAGGGCGTTGCGTTCGTCTTATGCAAGACATGCTAAACTTACATTATAATTATTATTTATTTATTGCTTTGAACCAAATAAGGTATTATACATTACAATTATTTTATGTAATGACGATTCACAACCCTTGTGGTGTTGAAGCAAACGGCCAAACTGACTTATGCCATCTTTGCGTTAACGGCTCGTTTGTACCGATGTAATATAATTTACATTTTTAATAAACCGGGTGTCTCAACATTATTATTTTTGACTAGAGTTTATTCAAATTAGGTTATTAAAACGACGAATATGAATGACCAATGTGAAAGATGAATGAATTAGCTTTCATTTCTAAAAAAATATTTGGATCGCGTTTGGAACATGGAACCCCAGCCAAGAGATTGGCACGAGAAATTCGGAACTGTTGGATGTTTGTCAAAAAGTAAAAGTTCTGAAACATCGCGTGTATCTGGTGAATAGGGGAACGCGTTCGTGCAATACTGTCCAAAGAAAGCATTGCGATACCGCATTGGTACATGCTGCACAAGTTACAGCGAACGTATGAATGTTTGTACATTTGTGCAACAAAAAAATATCTCTAGATACCAAGACGTGTCTCAATACCTTCAATCGTTATTTCTTCTTGATCGTTTGAAGGCGAATGACGTCGTTTTCTCAATTAATCACTTTTTAATAAGACTTTTTCGTATAGGTCAGTCTTCTTTAGCTATTGTACCATCCCTCAATAGTTTTCTACAGAATCTTCCATTGAGAAATGTTATTTTAGATTATAAAAAAATCATTTTTAACAATTAACAATGTTTCACGATTTATAATTTTTTACAATTTTACTACCCACGAAGACACTTTATATGCAATACTTAAATCGACGGATCTTACGGGCCACGATCTATTTTTTATTTTCCGAAAGGAGCTTTTTGTAAAGCTGCATTAACGTGTTGGAAAATAAACTTTGTTATATCATGTAATTGTTTCTATATAATATTATTGGAGTCTTACCCTCAAAATGATTGTTTTTAGATGATCAACTGCGTTTTTGACGCAGCGAAATGCTTGCTAAGTTTTAATTGATTAATTTGGGAATGAAGTTAACCCTTGAAAATATACAGGGTGTCCCAAAAATGTCGGAAAACCTTCATTTTACTTTTGATGACATGGTTAAGGAGAGCTAATATTTTAGTATGTATTAGATTATTATATATAGTGCCTGTACAGTGTCTCATAAATTTATTTTCCCGAGGAGAATATTTCCACTATTTTAAAAATCCTCGTCTGCAAAGGCGAAAATGTTTGACGACAGTGTGCGGGGGTGGGGGTATGGTGGTGACGCCTCGATGTCAGTCGTATTAGGAGTTCGGCCTACGACAGGGATCGGAGGAAATGGAATTTCCTACGAAGCCGTGGTCGTCGTCGTTTGTCTGGTCAGTCTGATGACGGGCTTATCGGCGCCGTTCGTCAACTGGCGCACACTCACGCACACTCGTTGTCACCGGGCTCCCGTCGCATAGCCGGTAGGCGTGTGTGATAGCGAGGTGATGTTTGTTGCTAGCTGTCGGCTGATTCAGGGAGCCATCCGTGTCAAGGTACACTGCATCGACGTCTACATGCAACGTCCTGTGCTCTTTTTGCAACAGTCACGTGCACACGTACCAACTGGCACGCTTGTATTAGCTTGGCCACTTGGACAGTGTCGATGACGATGCTCTGAAAACCTCAGGACAATATCAGGACACACTGAATTCTCTCGCCGACCTTGAATCTCCAAAGCAATCGCCGCGCCGCGCCGATTGAAAAGTCGCGGAATGTTTTTTAACGAGATAGTTTCGGAATTCTGTATACCCGGCTCGGCTAATTGGCCAATTAGCGTTGATTATGTAGCACGTCGGATAGAAATCTCGAGGCAATTTCGTTTTGAAGAAACGTTGAAATCCGATGAAATATTTTCGATTTTGGTGACAGTCAATGAGGGAGATGGTCTAAGTACTTTGAAGGCAATCAACCTACAAAACGTATTTTAAAAATTTTCAATATAGGCCCACATAAAAAAATTGTAAAATGCATCTTTTAGTATTTTTTCTACAATTCCGATCTATTGCAATTTTTGAAAAAATTTCTTTCACATCCTGTAGTAAAGTAATTGCTCTAACTTCTCAAAAAAGTTCAAATCGTATAGTACAATATTAAAAAACTTATCGTCTTTTTTAGAGCGTCCGAATATTAATTCCAGCCACTGTAAATCGCTAGATCGAGACTTGTGTCCCCCCTCTTTCGCCACGGTCCGGTCACGTGACGCGCTTCGTATCTATCGTGTATGGATCCAGTGCTGGCAGAGAGGGGGTATCAGTTTTCCCCTTAATTCGTGCTCCGTCTCCTTATCTGACGACACAATGTCGGAATATTTTTGCGGATAACATCGATCCATCGATCGTCGCGTTTTACTTTTGGCGTAGAAAAGGAACGGTTTAGCGTCTAATAGGCGATCGAGAATCCAAGATCGCCCCGAGAACGAGTGTCGTCTTCTCGCACAACGTTTCTATTAAACGCGACACGCGATTCGGCGATAAATTACGCGAAACCCGCCGCACGCCGGAAGGAAATTACGAGGCGATCGAGAGTGCGACTCGCGGGACAGGCCGCGCGCGCGTTTCTCTGTTGTTGCGAAAACGTATCGATACTTGGAATGTCGTCGATCGATATAATCACACGGCCGGTGACATTGTGAAATAATGCTCGACCTGAGGCGTAATTTTAGTCGCGCGTTCGAACAGATAAGTAACGCGACCCCGAGCAGATGTATTATGTTGTTTTGGAGTCGGAGATCGCGGACATAGTGTTGCAGTTTCTCCCGCCAAGAATTCGTAATCGTTACACTGCGAATCTTTATGCAAAATCAAAATTTTATGCACTTTTTGCAGGAAATAGGAGTCACCTATTTTATATCTTGATTTAATCATTTTATTACATAGATAAAAATTAATATATTAATACTCTTCAATCTGTTTAATCTTATTATTGTCTGAAATTGCAACTACTCGTTTTTGCTATAAATGCATAAAATCTGCAGTTTAATAATCATTGTTAACAATAACCGTACCGAGCACAAATTGTGACTTCTGTATATGTTGTTTTATAAAAATGACAATGTTACATATGAAGTAATTGAAGTCACGATCAAATTGAAATTCGTAACAACCAGACTTTTAGACGCTGCCGCTGCACCTAGGATTTTTTAAGCATTTAAAATTTCTGGATTTCGCTGTACTCTAAATTACTTTATTTTATATATTATTCAAACTGAACTCTATCGCAGTTGATACGGGCTTCTCTCCTAACTTCACACATTCCCGCTCAAATTAATTAAAACCTACAGACTGTTTTAATACCTCTAAAATTGCATATCAAATTAATTTTTGCGTATTATACATATATTATCTGAAATAATTCGTGAAAAGCAATGGAACGCGTATATTAGCAACACTTGATGGTATTTATATTTTATTCTTACCACGAGGAGGTTTCTGCTTCACGAATGAAAATTTTCCTTTAATCTGATTTTCATCAATTTAATATTATAGACTCTAATTTAGACTCTGAAAATATTCTATCTCTGATTCATTATTTGTGAACAGTATGAATAATTTTATTTGAATCTTATCTCATCTTTACCAGTTTTTCATTTATAATAATGGATTCGTGAATCTAATTATTCATCTTCCAATCATATTGGTTTGTTACAATTATATCAGTTTAGTAAGAGAATAAATTTGTTTAAATAATGGTTGGTTGGTTAAACATTGCCATAGGAACACTGCAGATTTTTGTGCAAAATTTTGTGCATCAATAGAAAGATACAGGGGCTAAATAGAAAGGTATATTTTTCATTAATAATTCTAGTACCATATATTGAACATGATATATTACTAATGGAGTGCGGATTTTTATGTAAAAAAAATTGTCTACATTAATTGCAAGTTATAGGCTATAGATAGACATTTATTTCTTTTTCAACAGCATTTTTAATTTCTTTACGTGTGCTTACTATTTTGTATTATGATCTACTCATTTTTGCCATAAGAGCATGCAATTCTAATTTATAATGCGCTTACAGTCTTCTAACCCTTTCAGTGTTTTAAATTACACATACTTATCTCCAGAATCCGGAGTCTGGTCGTAGTTACAATTCCCGTTGCTACATCGCAGACGATAAATATCCCAGAATACTGGAACGTCGCGTTCGGAATCAGTGTCCATTCTTAATAGCTAAACGTCACCAGAGCAGGCGGTAATTAGATTCGCGAAATTTCGAATGGAAGCCGTTCATGCTCGGGGCAACTCAAATTCTAAACATGGTTACCGGCTCTGAATAGCCGGGGTCCTCGCACTTCAAATATTTCGAAAGTGCCGGGGATCGTATCTTCGCGCAGAAATGCGAACGCTAATCGAATTATGATTTACTTGGGAAGGTCACCCGGCAGCAGAACCAGCCGTCTGACCTGCCTCTCGCACATGATTTTGCCACCCCTCTGTAAGCCTCCGGAATACCTACACTCGCTGGCGAGAATCTTTGTAATCCTCGGAGCTGACACTGGCTAACGATCGCCATTTAAACAGGCACTCTGCTACCTGAACACCATAATAACCCGAAGGGTACGTCGGTCAAAATTATGGAACAATAGGCGTCCCACCTTGAGTTTCATGGTTTTTATGGGCGTGCCAGGCCCGCGATTATGCGGGCGAATTGTCCTGCTCCACTGTAGGCACGCTTGAGTAACGAATTTGGACGGCTTACACTCTAGAAGGATCGACTATATTTAATGGGAATGATACTTATCATACTTACACGTTATTAGGTTGATACTAAAGTACGCCTAACATGTGTGCTGGATTGGTATGTTTGTAAGGAACCTGGTAATTACAAATAGTAAAGTCACTGTGAAATATTGTTATTTAAATTACTGTGTGTGTTCAGTATGCAAATCTATGTAATTGTCGTAGAATGTTGACTGAAGTTGACAAAACTGAAGTTTGTTAGTCTATGTATCAGTTTTAGTACAAATTGCAAATGTCTCGCCACGTTTACCACTTTTAACTTTAAGAATAGCTTATATCAGCGTTAAAATATACACGATATAGTTACGATCATAATTACTTGTTTAACAAGCGATTAAAGTTTCAGGCGTGAAAGAGAACGGCAAACGAAAAAGAAAGAATCGCACCTCGGTTCCTCTTTCTATTTCAAGTATCAATTGCCATCCTTCTCTACGTTCGGCATAGTACGAAGAATATAGCACCTTATCACAAATATCTGGGAAACTGAGCGAGACCGCCAATAACATATTAGCTGTTCCATATAAAATGAAAATACAAACCCGATATTGATGGTCCTATCCTCAACTTTAATTTAAATATTATTAAATAAATCTTATTTGAACGTCAATCAATGGGATTGTCGTATATGTGCTTTTTATACGACTGAAAAGACAACAGATTGACGATAGTATTATTTGATGTTTGGTCAAAACGTGGTAATTAATCAACACGCTATTCGACGACGGTAGCAAACACTACAAAAATGAAGGACGTGAATGTGAATACAGTCAAAAAACTTCTAGTTCATTGAATTCATTCATTTATCATCAATAAAAATCGGACATTTCACATGCAACAGTCTAATACTAAAAGAAAGTTGTTCAAAAATCGGAGGATAGGTCTGGGTTAGGATCTAGAGAAGAACGGAGCGGGTTGTAGTTTTTTAGCTTTCCTCAAGAAGCCTCGAATCCAGCCGGCAAGAGGGGCGGACGTTCCGCGCGGCGTGGCATGCAGTTATTCGCATTAAAAAATAACGTTTCCGCGCGGTGCGAAGCCCCCGGTTCAGCCATCAGACGGTTTCATCGTTAATTTCCTGGATCCTCTCTGTCTGTCGAAGCGAAAGATAGAAGCGGGAGGCTCTCGCGGCGGCTCCCACCTATGCGCATAAATAATGAAAATCCTCCGACTCGGTATAATTACCGGCGCGGAGCGTCGCATCCGGTCTCGATTCAGACAATCATCGCGTTTTCGTTCGCGCCGGGGATTTCGGATGTGCTCGCCGTATTTTTGGGGATGAATTCGATTACCAGCCGACGGAATGCACACGCTCGTACTCCCGGCTAACCGGCCCGGGGGCCTATCTTTGGATCCTCGCCGCGTCGCCCCGTCCGCCACCCTTAAACTGCGACTGCCGGCCCTTAATTCATCGTCGCCTCCGCTCCGAATTATTCCTCCGACAGTCAAGAGCCCTTCGCTTGTCCTAGGTCCGGGATTACTCGGCGATAATCGAATCCGCTCGCCGCTAATTGACTCCCGGAGTAATCACGAGTAAAACTTTCATGCCTCGCCCGCGCCGTTCCATCTGACTGACAACCGACTCAAATGAGGGGCCAACGGGGAGAGAGTCAGCGTGTGCGAGAGGAATGGGCGGGGGGCGGTGGCGGGTGGGTAGAACGATATTATCAGAGATGCCTCTCGGGTTGCACGTAATTGAAGTAAAGCGAGAATCGTTCCCTCGTCTGTCACACTGAATTTGCGATAATGGAGGTTGCCGATTTTCTAGCCTTTCCGAGGTCGATGATTCATTCGGTACCGTCTGGGACCGATAGCTCGTTTTAATGACGATTATTTTCGTTTCCCGTCCCGAGTTTCGGGTTTCTTCTTCGGTTGGAGAATCGGTTCTGAATTCAGGATCAACGGTGAGGTTCGGTAGAATGCAAGAAAAGTGTGCTAATGCACTATGATTTATTGTACGGTGGCAGTGATTATAACTTCTCTGTCGGTCATAATGTCTTGAGAAACAAGTCGAGAGAGAGGAATAACATTCTTTTGAACAAGAAATACTATTACATTCTTCAAGTTTACAGGTTGTCCCAAAAATGTTGTATGTACTTCCTTGAAAACGGTGGTTCCCAAGGTTATTTGAAATAACTTTATCCTTTACGGATATGTTCTCCGCGACTTCGTTACGGAGTTATCAACGGGAAAGACCAATCAGAGCGCGGCTAGAACAGAGTTCGATTCGGTGATTTTCTTTAATGAAGCCGCGGAGAACATTTTCACAAAAGAAAAAGTTACTTCAAATGGCCTCAGGAATCACCCCTTTGAAGGAAGTACATTTTTGAAACAATCTATATATTAAACCTGAAGAGTGTAATAGTATTTCTTGTTCAAAAGTCTTCATAACATTTGCATTCTAAAATTGGACATTTCATGTGCAACAACCTAATGATTTCTGCATATACTAGAGCACTCGAACTCGATGGATTTTCAAACTCTATTTTCTCGAAATACCCCATATAAAGAAACGTTATTCTACATTTCCGACTTATCTTTTTACATATCTGTACATCAAAGTAGATAGTACGATTTGTATAAAAAGAATGAATAAGCAAAATAATTTGTGGTATCTTTACTCTCCGAGTGTCTGCAGATGTCCATATAACCGGAGCTTAATGACTTCGATTTGACCAGTCCGCGAAACCAACAGGCCAGTCAAGGGAGGTTAAACCGAGCCAATTCCGCTGGAAATTTCGAATCCGCGACTCTGGGCGAGCCTTGTCAGCATGATCATTTCGCCTCTATAAAATTCACCGCATTTTGTTTGTATCCGAGCGCTATTCGAATAGTCGCTACCGAGAGTCACCTACATACGAACAGCACGATGTATTATTGACACCGCAACCCCCAATGTAACCCGCCGCCGCCGTCGACCCTCTTTGTGCCCTCCCATGTTGGAAATTGGACAGGTATGTGCTCTCCCGCGTGCGCGCGCGCGATATATGCTCGCATATACACCCGTATCTGTATGTGTATCTACTGTATACATGTATATGCGTATATATATATTATAGACACATATATGTGTATACATATAGGTACCGGGTGGCGTTCCACAAACTATGCACACACATCGGTGTCGCTGGTGCGACCAATAAATTTTTTCCGATGTTTTATTCCCCCGTGGCTCCGAACCGTCTCCTCAGCGCGGAATTATAAGCCCTGCAAGACAACGAATGACCCCGGCCTGTTCAATTTCATTCCATCCTGATAAATTTGTAGTTTATTCGAAAGATGAATCTCGGACGACCGGTCGTGCGTTTAGGCGAAATTAATGATCGCTTTGGGAACGCTTTACGCGACATTCTACGTTTACGCTGCGATTTCGACTGAATAGTGAATAAATCAGAAAATTATATGGTACATTTTTTGGAGAATGTTGAACAAGTGTGAGTAAGAGATGAACTTTTTTTGTTCAATAATTTTTAGCGATGTTTTTACTTGATTTTTGATCTGAAAATTCCACCATTTTTTGGGATCTATAGACTAGAGATTTTTATGCAAATTTGTAGAATTAATTTTAAGGAACAGGAGCTACATGGAAATTTGTTTTTTCTTTTTTAATAAGTAACTTGTTAATTATTCTCATAAATGTATAAAATCCGCAGAGTAGTGATATGCAGATGAAGTAATGTTTTCATAGAATATTTTATAAGCATAAGGGTGAAAGGAAAATGTGTTTCAATTATTTGTGGATTAATGAGATTGAGCAGTGTGTGTGTGTGTCTATCTATTTAAAAATTTTACTGGTTTGAACACTTTGATGAAGCAGAAAGTATTAAACTTTAAATTTTTGTTTGTTTATCATACAGTTCATAAATGTATGTTCGTGTAAAGTATCCAGTCTAAATTATTCGACATAAAACTACAAGCAAAAATGCGTGTTGCTATCCACTGAATAGGTTTCAGAATCTGATCCGCTGCTCTCTATGATTACATTATCAATTCCGCGCGTTGCTCTATAGAGAGGGAACACTATAATGATATCTGTGCATATACTGGAACCTGAAGCTGTTGGCTGACACCCATTATCAGCCAAATCAATTTTGTTGTCCCAATGATTGCAGATTACATGAATTTTAACTGAAATTTATTGACGGCGCTGCACTTTTTGTAACTGAATCATACAATTTATTCCGCGTGATTTCAATCTTTAGCTCTTTTGCTAACCTTGCTTTTAATATTTACATGGAATCATTCTAACGTAGCTTTTGATACGACAGTTGTTTCAAAAGTGCATTGTACAATACAAAAATGAAATATCTAAATCCACAAATCCATGATTGCAACCAATACATTAACAACGCCTACAATCTGTCCACAGTAACGCACTCCCCAATAAGAAAGCGTCAAATTAAAAGAAGAGTCACCTTCTCCACAAAAAGGCGTGTATAAGGTCCTCGAAGTAGCAATTTCCATGCAGACTAGCGGCGAAAAAAATCATTTGAATCGAGGAAACATCTCGTGTCGCAATCTACGGGCCCGACACCGTCGTTCTGCGAGCCATATTCCGTTGTGGTGTGGCAACCAACAAAACAAAAACAAAGAAGAATCCAGCAGAAAACAAAGCAACCGAAGCTACGTAATATTTCGTAGGCGTCCGAAACGTTCTGCCGCGTGCAAAAGTGCTCCGCGATATCGAACAAGCCGGCGTGATACGGTTGCCCGGTTCGAACGAGCGCGCGGGCTCGGGCTCTCGGGCTCGACCAATTCCGCTCGCAATTCTACGGCGAAATTTTGAGCGCGATCCCGCGGACAACGCCGCAACAAAATTATTATTTTATTCGCGGAACTTTGCTCGTTTCCTCGGTCGTAGCCATCGTTGTATCTCCCTCGTGACTGGTCTCTGGTCGAGTTTACGGCTCCCCGGTCTCCACCCCTGGTGTTCCCCGCTTCCCACACGCGCGTGCACACACCCGCGTGTGCATACACGCTTACCATCCACACAGGTACACACAGGCGCGCGCGTGCACATGCACCGATGCGACGAGGGGGGAGAAAGGTGGGGGGAGAACGCGCGCGAATCTCGTCCAGCCGCGCCTGCGGTACATATATTAGCACGTTCCGTGCACACAGAGCCGAGAGACAGCGCCATGCGAGAGAGAGCACACACATAAACGCACACCGGGCAACTCCTACGTGATATATGTCTGGCTGTACGTGGCGGTTGAGTGGAGTTGTGGTGGACGGGTGGGTGGCCATGTGGGCGGATGGACGATAGTTTATTCAGCGGATTATTGACGGGTGGTGTGCTCGGGTCCTACATGCTGTACGGCACACTCAAAATAGCCCCCGGTTAACCCCTGATGCTGGCATTTGAAATATCGACCTTTTCGAATTTAGTCAGGATATGCAGTCGCCGCCGATGGATTTCGGACGGCCGCCACCCGGTGGACACGGGGCACCGGTTGATCGCAGGGGACGCCACAGATCTATGTAGATCCTGGGCCGAGGAGTTTGCTCGGGAACCGAGAAAGTCGCGCGGATAACCGGGCTGGCTGGGCAAATGCTTTTTTCTCGGAATCGCTAGCGAATTTAGAATTTTTCTGAAGTCTAGACACTGTAAAGGGCCTGGCACAATTGATACATATGTATGTATTGATCCTTTGCACTCCTTTGTCGAGTGTGACTCGACATCAGAGAAAGAGAAATGTAAAGGAAACGGGTTTTTATAGTTTTATATACAGTAAACGCCCCTTTACTGTCCGAGTTCGTGGACACGATCACTGTTCAGCGCCTACCCATGTTCGGCTCTCTATTGAAGTCTCGCTCGGCGCGGCCGGCGCGGTAGACGCAGTCATAAATCAAAAATAGTGTCCGGCTACGATCACTGTCCGTGCAAAACACGGCTGTTGGACAGTAAAGGGGCCTTTACTGTATTTGGTTCTTCCTTTATTTATTTAATTTCCTATTTTTTAGTTAAAAACAAATATAAGTTCCACATTACTGGAAAATTTTTATTCAATATAATATATGGTATCATGACACTTGTCTTCGCGATTTCAATACAGAGTATCAGCTGAAGAGGGCCACCTAAATATCTCCTTTACCATAATTTAAATGGTATCGAAGGAGGAATATCATAGAAGAATAATTTTTTCATTTGGTCATTTTTTCAGTTTTTTCAAGGTCATCGTTATTTTTTATCAGGAAAACATTTTTTTTTATTCTATCTTGTATCTACTTAAGTCATTACCTTTAGGTGACCTTGAGTACCAAAAAATGTGATAAAATAGTAATATAATATTAGGATTACATAATAACCGGACAAAAAGAATTGTTCTTCTATGATATTCCTCCTTCGATACAATTTAAATTATGCCATAAATATTTTAAAAAATCATGGTCAAATTCAAATAATGTTAATTATTAGGTTTTTAAATTATGATGAATGGCTGCTCGAATTACGTTCCTCTTTAACGTCGAAACAAACACATAATCTTTCCTGAGCACACTTTCCTCGGCATAGCAGCGAATTAATAGAAAACAGCAGCAAATTAATAGAAAACAGCAGCAAATTAATAGAAAATAGCAGAAACGGAAAACCTGTCGACAGCGCTCGCATATAATATTTAATTTTCCTCGTAGATTCGCATACTCGTGCGAACCGCAGTGTTCAGTTACAGATACCCACTGGCCTCCTCCCTCCCTCCCTGCCAATCCCTCCTCCCCCGTTTCCCTCGGCACACATCGTTTTTCCTTTTTTTTTCGCTGTACATACACTCGTTTGTTAGTATATTCGTGTGATATCTCGCATTATCAAGGTGAGCTGACCGCGCCGACAGAAAAGGAAAAAAGCGCGGCGCACTTTTTTCATCCGGTGTGCTAGCCGTATTTGCGCGAGTAAAGCCGCGTTTACGCTGGACGAATCTCGTCTGCGATTGCAATTCGAACCTTTCTATGCGAGAGTATGACAATGGTGCTTCGATATTAGGGTGCCGACAGAGAGCATTTCCCTATTTCAATTAATTTTTGCCGAGAATCAAGTTCCCTGTTCCATTCATCGAATTGGTCGCACGGAGAATTAAAAATTAATTTTTTCGACTTCCAAATTTTAATGGCATATTTTTTTTAAAATTCATTTTCGCGTTTGATGCAATAGTATAGCGAGGTAGGATGAGACAATATTTTATCAGTGGTTCACAGGTTTTCATTTTTGGAAAAATCGTCTATACTTGATAATAGATTATTTATATTAAGAATAAATATATCAATGTCCAAAAATATGATTATAATATATATCAAACGGCGTTATATTCTTTTAAAAGTGACAATATTATTGGGAATCTATTGTATGTGATAAGTACAAGAAACGACACGTGAATAATTACTCATTATTTATTCTATTTAAAATTGTTTATTGTGATTTACAACAATCTATACGGCAGATCTTAACAATGTTTAGAAATACACTTATACTTTTCAGCCCGTCTTAAAAACGTGGTATATTAAAATTTCTTTTTCTTTAAATAATTTCATTGGTACGTTCGTCGAACGAAAAATATGAGAAAACGTTTTGTTTTATTGTCCTCCGAGTAATGAATTCGAGTGTCCGAGGTTCAAAGTGACCACCGCTACGTTCTGGCGATGTTAACGAAGTGTGAACGGGTTAAGTGAACACCGAAAGAGAAACTAAGCGTGTGTACGCGGCAACACACCCGTGTTTTTCATACGGTCACGTGTGGACGAACTGATAGGGATGGCCGTGCGGGTCCGGATAATTGCCGGCGCGGTACTACCGACCACTTCCGCTCACGTATCCGCTCCTGCAAGCACCTTCCTTTCGGCGGAAAACGACTATCGCGAGATCGTAAAACTGCGTAGGACTCCCGCGAACTTACGACGCTTCACCTTTTTCATCGGACCCATCTTCTTTCCAAACCACGCCTCCATAAACGAAACGTTTCTGCTTTCAATCAGTTTCAATCTTTGTAAAATGCAACTTTTAGTATTTTTTCTACAATTCCGATCTATTGCAATTTTTGAAAAAATTTCTTTTCTTGTAGTAAACTAATTGCTCTAACTTGCCAAAAAAGATCGTATAGTACAATATTAAAAAAATTGTCTTTTTTAGAGCGTCCGAATATTAATTCCGGCCACTGTATGTTTCAATATCGCGGAAAGCAGCATCATCTATTTTATGGTATTACAATTAGAATGGAGATTAGTCATCTAACCTCATTAGTCAACTAGCCCCGGTCTCCCCTACTCATCGACGTTCGGATAATAGAAGTTTGTTATTTTCGTATATAAAGACGAATTAAGAGGCTTGGTTAAAAGTTCATGTATGAGGTTTAACATTGATTGGTTCTTATAAACGAGGTTCTACACTAGTGTACCACTCTTCCCCTACTACTCATTGCGTCGAGCTTAACGGAGCCTTATCTCAGTAGATAAGAAAAGAGAATAAAACTGCTCAAGGAAAGGCGACGTACGTCAAAGAGGTACTGCGAACGTTAAAGGTAATCTACTGAAAATTTCAAATTCAGCCATTTTTGTCTTACCTTTTCAAACGTAGTACCAGTGGGTTGTTGAGATTCTTCTGAATAAAACGAGTCCAAACACGATGTGGTTTAGATTAGTTTTATGAACAATGTAAATAACAAAATTAATGTATTGCTATGTATCAACATACGTATACAACGTTCATAAAACTAGTCCGACCTACGTCGTCTTTAGACTCATTCTAATCGGCAGAATCTCAAGGATCCACTGGTACTAGATTTGGAGAGGTAGAACAAAAATTACTGAATTTGAAATTTTCTTTATTGCTCATTTGTTTACGTTCGCGTGTAGGAAAATCACCATTTCACTTATAACTAAATTTAATTCTCAAATTCACATTTATGACAATATGTCTGAAATTTCATGTTATTTGGAGTTGTTTGTGGAAAATTGAAAAATAATTTGGAAATAGGCGGGCGAACAATAAAGAAAGAATTCCAAGAATATCGAACATTTCAAGTTTGCCTGCGCTGCCTTTTTATTTATCTAAAAGCAACGGAAATATTTGGGTATTCTCGTTTATATTTATCATTCCCAGCTTGTTTATCATTCCAACAGTTCGACTTCCGAGCTATATTTAACATAATTCACTGGTGCGACCAAAATGTGTTATAGTTTCGAAAATTAATTACAGTTTATAGGGAAATGACCGACAATCACTCTTATTACGATGTAATAAAATTTACAGCCGTTTCAGCACCTGCCATCTTTCCATAAATTGAGAGTGATGATCCTAAGTGCTCCCATCATTCTACATATATTAGCTACCTTCCATATAATTTAATCTTTAATCACTATGTTACAGATCTGTCTACGTTTATAGCTCATAGATCGTCGGAGTTCAATCAATTTAAGATTACAATCAAATTTAACATAATTCAATTTTATTCCAATTTGTCAAGTACATTACGACATAATAGGTAATTAACGGGTAATATGTTCTTCTTACGTGTACGATAATATTTTTATAAAACTATAATAACTTCTGTGTATCGTGTATTATTGTTTATAAAAAGCGTAATCAAAGCGTTTTAATCATATTTTATATTTGCCTTATAGCTTGATTAATTAATTTCTTTGGGACGTAAGGACTTAGAATAAAATTAAGTTAATTAGTATGGGAGAAAATTAAAAAATTTTATTTCGGAATATATTGGAAAAAATCTTTTCTTTCTTTCCCTGAATCGTGTTTCCGTCTTACAACGTACAAATGCAATACTTGCAGCACGCGTGATCCTCTCCGAGAGAGGTTATCACTGGCGGCAAAATTGGTCCACGTATTTATATTTTGCTGTGCTTCACTTCTCGCCGATACGCCATAGATATGTATGTCGAATTCGCATCGTAAATGGAATTGCAACCGGTCGGGAGTGCTTCCATCATCCAAAATTCCATGAACTGTAACAATGGACTCATTAGCGAATAATATACATTTGTTGAAACAATCTCTTCCATATTATTCAAAAATCGTGTAATTTTTCACTTTTTTTTATTATCTCAATTTAATGAGTTACATATAAAGATGTTATATAGTAACATACAAGAGTATGTCTCATGTAAATGGTTTTTATTTTATGCATTAATTATTAACGAGTAATTACTATGTGCTACGGAGTAGTCCCGAAGAAAAGTAAAAATTAATAATGTCTGAACCATAGAGTGGAAACGTATTCTGATTTGGATTAAGTTGAAAAATATCCAAAATGACAGCTATTCATTTTTTCGAAACTGTTTACGAAAGTGTAAAAGGTATGTATAATTACTTTATTATGATTGTTTGTAAAAATTATTAAATATAAGGGGTCTGAGTAAATGTTCGACAATTTTAGCTGAAATGAATATTTATGCATGTTAGAAACCAATCGATTTCAAGTTGAAAGAAATTGAAAATTATTCACGAGAACATTTCGAACTCAATAAATTTCGTAGAATATGAACATGGAAATGACATGCGATATAATTTCTGTAAATTCTGAAATATTTCCACTACATTTCAATTTTGACTGATGACATCCTCGTCTACGCCTCGTCGCGTCACACTAGCCGTTCCAGTCGCATAAAGCCATATCTGCACCATCTATTTTTACCATCTAAAAATATTTGTCTACACTGGTACGCTGATGAACGTATCGATCGTTTCGCGCATCAGAAATAAAAAATGATATGCAAAAAGGTAGAAAATTGCTAATTCGTTTTTAATATTCAATAGATAATGCAATGGATAGAACGTTATATAAAAGACTGCATAATTATATTTACGTGAAAATTTCTATTTGTTATATTCGCCATGCTTCCACTTTTTGTGTCTAACAAATTAAAGAAATACTTTTATCAACACGTGATAACATATAATGATGAACAGAGAAATAATCGAATTCGAATACTTATTTCAAAATTCAATGTTTGCTTAACACAGTATTATTCTCATCAATATTATTGAAATATGATTTTGTGCATTCGTTAACATACAACAAATATTTACGTTCGCAGCAGAAGTTCTATTCCTTTTGATTTATTTCACGCACGATTTTCAATAAAATGATGTACACTTTTAATTGTGAAATGTGATACGCAAAAACAATGCATATACCATACGATTTACGTGCACAGTTTAATTGTTGAAATATTGTGTTGCTTAATTAGGCCGTGCATTTAAATCCAACATTACAGTCAATTTTGTATTAATTAATAATTCCGTTTCTGTTATCTTTGTATGTTTTCCTCATAAAAACATTTCGAAACATTTTCGTGCGTTGTAAAACTAGTTTAAAATGTGTGTTTGTTAAATGATGTTGTAGTGATTCAAAAAATGGTAATCAGATAAATATTATATCAATATCAAAACCGATAAAAATTCCTTTTATCATAGAATAAATAATGCAATTTCAAAGAACCTGCAAGAGGATGACATTCAATTTTTTCCTATAACTCCTTTTTAGATAAATATTCAAGCTCTCTTATCTTCTTTTCAAGGTCATCTTAAATTTCTTTAGATACGACGCAATTTCTTCTGGCTATCAGCTAGTAAACATCAAAAACATTTCAAGAATCCCAAAAAATCAAGCTATTTATTTTATATAGATTTATATAAATAAATTTGTTTTGATGTCTTAAATTTTTTTAAGTATAACGCTATTTCTTTTGCCTATCAGCTTTTTTGTTTATCACTTTTAATTGATTACAAAAAATCAGATCGTTTGGTACAATTATAAAAAGGTTATTCTGTTTTAAAGGGCGTACGAATACTTTAGTCCTCCACTGTACATTATACATGTATGAAGACAACAAGCCCTGGAAATAAAATAAAACTTTAGCTTCTTCAGAAGTAGAATAATACAATGGAATCTTCTTAAAAGAAGACGTGTTCTTATTGCTTTTTACAAAAGCCATTGTGTTTCTCTGTATTCGAGCTTAGATACTCGGACAGTGAACGTGTTAAAAATGATTTGTTATGCCCGGTTTATCCGAGTATGTCAGTTTTCCTAGTCCGTGTAATGGAGGTTCCACCGTGCCGGGTATTAGTAGCTGTTGTCCGCGTTTGTTCGGAAAGTACGCGCGTATCGCAAATCCGGAAGACTTGAACGCGTGTATACGAATCCTCTAAACAGTGGCCGAGCCGCGTACGCGTGCGTCTGTGTACTCACGGAAAACCGAGAAGAGAGGTAACTAGAGAGAAACGAGATTTCGCGCGAATCGATGGCTAATAGCCTCCCCGCTGTAATTAATGCAACAAGTTGATACCTAACACTTATCTACACTGCAGCTGGTCCCACGATTAACCCGGCACGAGTTTCGAAGCAGGTAGCATGTACGTGTCGTCGGATATCGATGACCAAGTTTTCACTTTGCCCCTATTTTATCGAATCTTCGCAATAGTTGATACAAATGTACAACAATCACACGTCCAGCAAATATCACGGATTTTATTTTTCTGCCACTAATATTTTGTAAAAACTATTGTACCTCGTATATTCTACAAGGGTCTAAGGGCAACTATAGATTTATGTATTTACTAATATAAAAATTTTAATTCCGCTTTTCTTTTGATGATACGACTATTTTTTAATATTTATTATATATTATTTGTAGCCTGTCGTAGAAACTGTTGTACATTTTTGTTTATCCTTCTTCTACTAGCATAATTTGAAATTATTAATTTCCATTCTTCATTTGATGATGCGAATATTTTTAATTGTGAAGGTATTATAAAGAAAAATTATTATTGCCATGAAAATTATTATTAGAATGCTGTAGAAAATATTTCAACTTTTGGTTATTCTTCTCTTACTATTATAAAAATCTCCATTCTGTTCTTTTTTTGATGATGCAAATATTTTCAATTTTGAGAGTATTATGAAGAGTTAATATATGAAGTTATTATTACTTGAAAATTATTATTAGACTGCTTTAGAAGATATTTTTCTTTTACTTCTATAAATGTTGTTTTAAAAATATTGTTAAGAAAAATTGGTACTGAGCAGTCACAAAAATTATTGTGTTTCACTTATTTGTTTCACTTCGGTTTGTTCTTTTTATACCGACATGACTATTTCTAACTTTGTGGATATTATAAGGAAAACTTATTGCCAGGCTGTCGTAGAAAATATCGCGTTATTTTATACTCTAACATCACCGTTTTTTATCTTGAAAATATTATAATTAAAATTATTTCGGCAGGAAATATTGCGAATATTTAAAGGTTTCTTCCTTTTGTGAATATTTCAATCTTTCCGAATGTTGTAGAAAGAACTCGTGTATCGAGGACTCCAATATAAATTAGGACAGTGAAAAATGTTCATTGTCAAAAATTTATTAATGTCAAGCTAGAAAATAATTTTATGTCAAACAGATGTTCACATTGGAAATTAACCCTTTGTGACGGAAAAAATGGTTAATTTACTTTTTTGTGCTACATTAACTGTATATTTTATGAAACAGGTTTCAATGGTACGTGTTCTTCTAGCTTTACGGAATGCTGAATAACGCTTAATTCATAAAATTAATATACATGTGAACTACCGTTTGCATTTTTAAACATTTCCTGCAATACGAAAACTTTCTAGTAATTGAATAAAGTGTACAGATATTTAATGAATTATTTATAACAATTTCAATAATTTTTTACCTGCGAATTCTCGTTTCGATCGAGCCACGTTCAAAAATGAAATTTTCGGAAAATTGTTGAAAAATCATTGGCGAGAGTCGGGTGTAGCCACTCGTTATTGCGACCGAAACGGTAAACGTGAATGTGGATCTTGAAATGTGCGCATTCACCGGCGCTGTTGTGTTGCGCCAAATTTGTGGAACACAACACGGTGCGTGAATAAAAAATGCATACAGATTAAATTAAATTCCTTGGAAAACATGTTTGACCGGCCGGACTTACTTTATTCTCGATTTCGCAACGTTAACATTACCAGTTTTATTAAATAAATAACGTTATCAATATTGCGGGCGTTTCATTCGATAATAATTAAGCTACTTTATTTTCGGCTGGTTCGTCATCATTAAATATTAAACGCGTTTTCGAATCAACCGAAAAAGCTTATAATAAATCCGCGGGATTTTTGCGTTTGTTTTCTGGTCTATCAATAACTAAACTGCACTATAAAGATTTCAGCCGGGAAAAACTCGTCGAACAAAAAAAAAAGTCGTGGGCGATTTTTAAAAAATCGTTCAACGAAACATATCGCAAATAAAAGTTGCTTCAATTTTTTATGAGTTTCGAAGCGTGGGGCAGCCGCTTAATCCAATTTACCTTTCGAATCGCTCTCGGTGAGAAAAGAGAAACACACGGGTTCGGCAAAGAAGTTCGCGATCAAGGAAAATCGCGCGGCCCGTATAAATCAAGAAACTAAACATCGTTTACCCGCAGAAAATTTAAAAAAAGGAGAACCTCCGGCTCCGGTCCATGCTCGAAAACGCCGGATTAACAACCCCGTCACTGCCACGGTTCGGGGATATTTTTCATTTAACCGGCATCGAGCTTTTAAACTCGGAAATATTTTTTACCAGAGCAAACACGAATGAACGATCGAAACAACGGCCGGCAATCGTCAGTAAATTTCACGAGCGACCTCGCGCGCGGAGCTGTAATATCAATTATAAACGCGTAACCAATAACTATGCTCCGGACCTGTATATCTGCGCTCTGCCAGTCGCGAGGCCAGAATTCGTCGAATATTTACCAATCCCGTGTAATCGAAAAAACGGCAAACGGCCACCAGAATACCTTTTCATCGCGTTTACAAAACACATTCGTTCCTCGTCGTCGTGTAAAATTCATTGTGCTCGGTCACGCTCCGAACGAGCCCCTTACGCATGACATTTTCCGAGGATCCTGTAGGTCTCACTCTACGAATTTAGGGGCTCACCCTATAGTATACTTAATGAATGACGTAAGAAAATATTTCTTTGCGTTGACGTTAATAACTTCTTAACATATCATTCTATAAACATTATGGAACATTCTGTATGAGTAACAACTTACATATTAGTACACTGCGGATTTTTATACAAAATAAAAATTTTCCTCATCGATTGTAAGAAACACGAACCAAATAGAAATATCTTCTCCTTTAAAAATTGTATACAAATAACGTATCTACATCCTTGAATTCTTACAATGTCTTTATTGTTTTAAATTTCACCCTCTCATTTTTTCTATAAATGCATAAAATCCGCAGTCTACATCAAGAATCACTCCTTCCAAGGAAATATAACCTTTTTGGAACACCCTGTACAAGTCATAACTTATTGTATATATTAGTAATAATTAGACTGCGGATATTTATGCAAAATGAAATTTTTACACATCAATTACGATCTATAGAAGCCAAATAACAATTTATTTTCCTCATTAATACTTTTTATATGTTAAAAATAATGTATCGTCACTGTTAAACTCATTTAATCTGTTTATTATTTCGGATTACACCTATTCATTTTATGAATAGGTGTAAATAAATGCATGAAATCCGCAGTCTAGTCATAACAAATATTAAAATATTTTTACAAAATGGTATCGCAAATGGTAACCCAGCAAAAGTCCCATCAGCCGCATGTCTATAGAAACCACATAGGAGACTACCAGTTTAATTATATCTCACGAAGAGATCGGCATCAAAATAATGATGGCGCTATCGGTTTCTATCTAATAAAGACCATCTACCGTGCTCACACGTGTCGCATAGCCGGAGTCTCCCCGGAGATGGCGAAGGCACACCCTGTCCACCGATCTGAACTTCGCTAATTACACAACGGGACGCTAACTCATGGTCACGCAAAGGCAGCCTAGGCCTCTCGCAGCCCGTCGAAAAGAGTTTTTCGGGGGCTTAAGATTCGACGGGGTTTGGCATGCAGCCTGATCCAGCGTGGGCATAAAAGCGGCCATTCCACCTCGAGAAGTCCGCGGATACACAATTAGGGGATCGTGAAACCGTGGATATTCCTGCCAATTCTTGAGAACCTTCCACCGGTATTAAATGCGAGCTCCTTTTCTGGAGGTGGTGGTTCATAGAAAAGGGAACGTGGAGTGGCCTGGGGGAGGAGAGGAGGGTAAAAAGGACAAAAAGCCGCGAAGAGAGAGAAAGAGAGAGGGGGGCGAGTGCTGGCTTCCTAGCTTTAGCCTCCAAATGGGACTTGGTGGAAAGTTTCTGGCAGAGCGTCTGCCAATCCTCTGCATCGCGGATGCACCTGCAGACTTGAAAGAAAGGGTGGAAGGTCGCAGGACCGATGGCGGAGGGGAGAAATTAACGAGGGCTGCCATGAGGGTCGCCATATAATTACCGTTAATTGAATTCTTAGTGGCGGCCGTCCAACCTACCACCTACGAGAGAGACACCCAGGTCCCCCAGGATCCCCTTTGCTCTTCGATGAAACACGCGTGTACACCTCGCTGGTACACACGTATCCACACGTATATTTCTATATTTTACACGTACGCGTGTGTACTCGTATTTACGAACGACCGCGACTCTCGCAGCCTTAATGGATCGGGAAATTATTGCGCGAGATCCTCTGGAGGCCGAAATCATTTTGCCCGCTTGTGTTTCTTTCACCTGAACCCGCCTGCGCGCGATTCCCGCTTTCTTATACTAGGTGTCGCGTTTTAATCTGTAAATGGAGCCGGCTGGAAATGGAACAGGGTATGGGGGACTCCACCGCGCCGCGCCGCGCCGCGCCGTGCCGGGGCCGAAGAATAGTTGATGAGCGGAGGTGTTCGAGCTATGGGAGCTTTTTTATGAGCTCCTAATGGGGGACCTGACACTTCGTTTTGTAATTAAACGGTGAATTGC
The DNA here is from genome assembly GCA_028455795.1 of Lasioglossum marginatum. Lineage (NCBI taxonomy): Eukaryota > Metazoa > Arthropoda > Insecta > Hymenoptera > Halictidae > Lasioglossum > Lasioglossum marginatum. The sequence goes on along the minus strand of CM052257.1, from coordinate 510,204 downwards.
TGCCTCCGCTCGCTTTGTTTCGATATTTATCCGCCGCTTCAGTAAGTAACAGTGTCGGCGGCCGGAGCTGTCTAAGCACTTGGATTATTTTTATTTTCCAATTTGATAAAGTACACGCTACCAAATAATAATCATCGCAATATTGTATTTTTATTTCCACTGGAATATTAACACATTGATTGTTCATCTGTATTTAAACTAAAGACTAAAGATTACATGAATTAATATTACATAAAGTATGTAAACTAAGACAATGAAGCATATTAATCAATATGCATTTCTTTCAAGTCGAATCAGGGTCGCCAGATGAGGGGAAGGAGTTACCCTCTCTCTTTGCCGGTACCGGGTCAGTCATGTGACATTGTGACAGATACGGAACGCGTCACGTGATCGAGCCGCTGCGGAAGCGTGGGGATAGCGTTGTGGAAGGGGAAGGTGGAGTGGGGATACAAGTCCTGATTCTGGAAACTCTGTCGAATACAAATGCATAGCCTCAAGACATGACCCAACAAGTGTAATGCAGGAATGTATTATAACAAATGTACAGTTCAAACGAGCCTCGCTAAATCGATACTAAATAATCTAACGTCCCAATTACAGACGACTCGAAGTTGGTTCAGTTACAAATCAAATTAAATCGCACCGTGACCCTCATTACTCGAAATTACGCCGTCGACAGGAATAATATCAATCACCGGACGACTTCGAAACTGAATTTCCCCGTGTAAAGAACATCGTCATGCATCCATTAAGTCGATTCGAGCTGGTTTTACGGGTAATTACAGGCGGCGCGGCTAATTCGCGACCGAAAATTCGCGTTAGCGGGTAAGGTGCGGAAGGGTATGATCGTGACGTCGAGTCTCGACCGGGTGCTGCACTCGCGTAACTCAATTATCATTTCAATTAAACGAATTGTTTTAATTGATTTAATTTTTTGATGTCGCGGGCGCGGTGATGCGCCCGAGCTTAAATCATCGAGAACATCCCGGAGCCCGAGAGGTTGTCGATGGAAAATGTAAAATATCGTTGCTGCACGACCGGTCCAGAGGTAGGAAATTAAATTTATTTGCTGGAGGGACGAGGAAAACACAGCCGAACAAAATGTACCTCGACAATGAATAATTTTCGAGATTGACCTGGTGAACGTGGGCTAGCACTATAGTTTCAGCAAAATCGAACCGGCCGCGGCCGGCCGGGCCGCTCACGGTTCGTGCCCTACCTGCGATTATGGGTGGGGCTTGTCATCGAATATTTTTGCCTTATTTGCGAATCGATATATACTATAATGACGTACGCCTTTGATCATGAAATTACAAATTCTTTTAATCCTTTACTAGTTTAAAATTAACCTGCTCAAGTATGACATAATTGATTACAGATATGGAACATGATTTTAATTATTTAGCTTTTAGATCGCACAACGAGCATGATTTTCTTAAAGAGAATCAAATTAATCTCACACCTGTTGTATAGCACAATATAATTATATAATTATAATTATAATATATATGTATATATATTGCTTAAAAATCCTGAAATGAAGATTTGTTTTATTTCATCAGGAAGATAGACTGGAACATACTTTGTATCGAAAGTGCATATATTACCAGGCTATTAAGAATGCTCGCAGCTTTCGTTCCGCCTTCATCTGCATCGTATCGCTCGCGCTCCTGCGAAAAACTCTCAGCGAATAGTGTTACCTCTGACATTCGCGGAACGAAATGCACGGCTCGGTTGTAACGCCGGCAAAGAAATCGAGCTGCAGCCTCTGGGATGGGATCGTAAACCGAGTCTCGATGGAATTGCTCGGGGAAAGAGTGAGAATCGAGTCGGCGCGCGTGTTGTCCATTATTCGGCCAGTGTTCGAATGAATATGCATTTTAAATGATTAGTCGCCGAATGAATATGTATCTGATATGATCGGCCGGACGAGTTCTTTTCGTCTGAATAATTTGTCTAGCGCGCGATCATTAGCAATTTAGGTTAGATTGCTTTGCTCGAGCCGGAGATATTATTTAGCTAGGCTATACCGACACTTTATTTACATTGAACTAGAACTGTTTATTTCTCTTATTCATATATTTTCACATTGTAAAACACCTCCCATTCTTATGTATAACTGAAGAGTGTGTATAAAAGAAGAGAGTACTTATCTCATACCTCACTATACTCATGACTAGACTGCGGATCTTTATGCATTTGAGGCTTATGAAAATTTTCAAAAGATGCTAGAATATAAAAGATAATGCAATAAATCAGATAATGAAAGAAAAATTAGATAATGCAATAAATCAAACATTCCTCCTCAATATAATGTGCTCCGTTTCCTAAATAAAATTCGTTTACAAATAAAATATTTCCATACAGTTTTGATTGCCCATGCTGTTTTAAATGATAATACCATTTCCTGTTTGGAAATCTTTGGAGGCTCCAAGGAAATTTATTGAGTGCAAACATGCTACTTATTATCATACTACACCGAAATCTTCAACAAACTTCATGCGCACTACTTCATTGAATTTTATCGCTCATGTTTCGTCATGCAACCGTGAATTATTATGCAATTTTATGAACTGATGAAAACATAAACTGCACAAAAGTGACTGCTTTTACAAACGTGTTTATACACTCCAACACGGACGGCTTATATCTGAAATTATGTCTATAATGTATTTATTACGATAACGAATTTTTATTTGCATAGGGTAACTGTAAATTAGCGTACAGAAATTTAAATTATCGGTCATATTAATCGCAACACGTTGCGAGCGGTTCAACGAGAAAGGTACCTAGAGCTTTTCAAGGATCTACAGCGCATAATGATTGCAGCCTTCAGCCTCGGTTCCTTCTCGGTTTCGTAGATTAAGATCCCTGGAGGTCGAAGCGGAGATTATCGACCCCGGGTGATTAATTTCGTCGCTTGATACAACCGACAACCTTTACAGCCTCCTTCACTCCGTTACTTTCGCGAAAGAACCCTGGCAATCTTCACCGTTACTTGCAGCAACCGTGACCACCAAGTTGATTCGCGATCAAGCTGCATCGAATCGCCGCATTTATCGAAATCAGAACGCAACCGTCACGCGTGCACTGTGGTTTTCTTTATTGAGACAATCTCGATAGAAATGTGCAATTTTCGAATTCCTGGATCTTTCTATCCCTCTATTTGTTTAGAATATCTCGATAGAAATATGAAATTTTCCTACCAATTTTCTAATTTCTCTTTGTTTCGAAATTTTTGTACATTAGCAGTACTAATAGACTGTGAATTTTTATTAGATAAAAATATGTGATTTTTTTACCAATTTTCTATTTCCTGGGTCATTTCTATTTCTCTCTTCGTTTCGAAATTTTAGTACATTAGCAGAACTAATAGACTGTGAATTTTTATTAGACAAAAATATGCGATTTTCTGACCAATTTTCTAATTCCTGGATCATTTCTATTCCTCTGTTTGTTTCGAAATTTTAGCACATTAGCAGAACTAATAGACTGTGAATTTTTATTAGACAGAAATATTTGATTCTCTTACTAAGTTTTCAATTGTAGAGTTTCGTTAAAAGCCATTCAATTTTCGCTTGAAGAGTTTTCTTTTATATCTTCTATAATACATATTTACATATTTTATCATATGTCACATACGAATCGTACATACGTTTCGACAACTAATCGAATTTTCTTTTCTCCTTTACAGGTAATGTGCCATTTATGAAACAAACCATATATTTACTTCCAAACATCGAAGAAAAGACGAATTGGTACGACCAAAGGTATTTGTTACGAGATCTCAATTTATTTGTTGTACTTGAATTTATTTGTGCATAATTCTACTTCAGCTATTTCTATTATTTAAAACAAAAATAGTATTTCGCAATAAATCGCAATGTTCTTTTGCGAAGATCAGCAGTGAATTTAAAATTTTCAATTTATATACACTCCCAAAGAAAAAGATAGCACGCGTGTGCTATCTTCTTCATTGGGAGTGTAAGTACTATTTCAAACGCTTTAAAATCACAAAGTTACTTGCATCACCCTATATATACAGATTCAAATTACCGTAGACTGTTATGCGAGAAATAAGAGCATTGACATTAAAAATTATACAACGCACGATCAGCTCGTACATTTCGCAAATCAATGACGTGTCAGTTGAATTTTTTCCCCGCCCTACGGCAGCTCATTTGCGAAGGGGAAGAGAGCACATGGTGGGAGGCGATTGAGAACGCGGCGAAATTGGAATTGCTATAATGCTGTGGTAGTTACAGTAATACCCGGTAATACAAGCGCGCGCGGGCTTATACAGATCGGCTCGAAGAGATTTTTATGCTAAACTCGCCACTCGCGCGTCTTGATGATGCACGTAACACCTAAGTTTCACAGAGAGGCAAGCTGCTACCTGAGAGAAAGTATAGTAATCAATCGGTCAATCGCTTTCTAGGATACATGAAAAAAGTGTTTCGTAGCTCCCGAAGTCTGGAGTCTTTGTTTTCAATCACGTTTTCTGTGAAACATTTACCAACATATTCGTTACATTTTTCCAATTGAAATGGTACCAAACACGAGGCATTTTGAATATCGTATTTACTTCTTAAATTCGCGATAGAAGGCTACCTTGATTATCCGAATTGATCAGCTACATCCATAAGTTACATCCAGTTAAGCTACATCCATACTGAACCAACACCTAGCGAATTTTTGTTGCCTCTTGTTGCCTTCTACTTTCCTCTGGCAAAATACATACTGCCAGAACGAGAAGGTATGTCATATTCGATCCTTTCTCAACGAACGATATCGCTACGGTCCGGTTTATGGAACTCATATGCCCTCGGCCCACTTAGGACCGATGTGAGCCGGATAGGTACTCTCATCTCCAATAAGTCGAAATTCGTTCCAAGCCATCGTCTTATATCGAAAGAAAACTGTATCTCATTAACTATTAGATCTAGGTCGTATGAAGGTTAGTACAGTTTTACGCAGGATTTGATACTCTATCGGCTCTTTTTCGTCCGCAGTAATACGTACAAAAGGTTATCGATTTTATTTTTTAATATTTTCTTATGTTGTATTAGGTTTTGAGCGCCACCAATCTTTTTTTGTATTCAGAACACATAATTCTTCCATAAAATGCTTACACACATTATTATTTCATGATGAATTAGGAGTAATATTAAAATAAAGTTGGGTCGAAGCAATGTACCGTAGTAATTGGTACAGTTACCCTAGACCAGTGGTTCTTAACCGGTGTTCCGCGAGCTTTTTGCAAAAATATATTGAATATATATAATAATATATCTTCTAAAATATATTTATTTCTACGCGGGATGTTTTTGTTCGTTTTTCATTAATTTTGGTGTTCCGCAAATTTTTCATATAATCAAAAGTGTTCCCTGACTTCAAAAAAGTTAAGAACCACTGCTCTAGATCTTCTATAGACATTACTATCATTTAGTGGTTGGGAACGTTGAGCGTGTAGCTCCCAAAATGTCTGTCTGGAGGAAGGACGATGGCAATCCGCGTTTAAACTTTCACCCCCAGGGTCCTGAGTGAAAAGAGCGTTCCACAGGAGGAAAGGGGTCATGGGTCCCAGGATCCATCATCCTTGATACTTCTAGCGCACGGTGAATCATCGAAACCCTGGGGGCACGGTAACGAATTAACCCCGACAGCCGCGATTAATCGCGCGCCGGTTCCGGCACCAGTCTTATTCCGTGTACGACTGCATCATTCACAATCCCGCAGAGGTCCCCGCGTCGCCCTTCCATTACCGGAACGAGAGAGCCGGAGGGATACGTTATCGCGGCTAATATCATCGATCTGGCCGTTTTGCATTTCGATTATGCGCTGGGCGCGCGAGCGCGGCCGTTTCAAGAGGGAACCGGCTAACCGGCTAACCGGCTAACTGGCGCGCTGCCCTGGGCTTGGACAAGCGTGGCTCTAACGCCGGCCGCCATCGGCCTCTACGCGCCGCACCGGCTAATTGAAATCTACGACTTTGAACTTCGCCGTCTCGCGGAGGGAGAGTGATATTAACGAGCGCGCATAATGCTCGCAGCGTGCCAATAAACGACGATTTGTCGCGCGACCGCTAATTACTGATTACACGTGTCCCGGTTAACTCTGACGCTCCCGGGCTCCTTTGGTTGATTTGTTAGCCGACTATTCGCCGCTCCGCGGATTCCGGCTTTTCACCTCGGATTAGCGTGATCCTACCCCCTCTTCCTCCTCCCCCACCCACTCCACACCGCCACACAACCCACTCCCGCTCACTCAACGGTTCTTTTGCACGTGCTCGCGAGAGCCGCTTCGACTGCAAACTCTGATGTTTAATTGGACCGTCGACATTTATGCAAATATACATTTTCATACGGCACTGTGAAGCTCCTTTACTGAAGTTCAATGAGAGGATTAATGAAAGTTTTGTTACAGTGGGTACAAGTTTTGTTCAAATTTTCGACACTCGTGTTCGACGTAAATTAATTATTAGTTTACAGGGAAATGCTGCTGTTATTAATTGTCATGCAGATACTGTACTCTAAAAATGGCAATAATAATTAGAAACAAACTCCGTTTCGTTCATGAAATGTTTAAGAAAATAGAAATGTTGTTAGAGCGGATTAGAATTTTCGTTACATCTTATTACAAGTACATCTTGGGCAATTATGTACGACATAAATTAATTATATCCCCAGTTTACAGGTAAATGCTGCCATAGTTAATTGTTGTACAGTAATTAGTCTTCATCAGCAGTTGGAATATTTAATGAGATTCGTTTCGACAAAATCTGAATAAAATAATGTACAATCTAGTTTTAGTTTATAAATTTTTCAGACAGTGTATTTTCTTTGCTGCCCTCAATGGAGGTAAGATATCATGTTTTGGCAGCTCATTAATTAACATTATGCACTATCATTCAGAAAAAGAGCATGATTAATATTTAAAATTGTACTGTCACCTTTACAGGCGATCTCTAAAAGTTGGCATAATATTGTGAATAATAATAGAATTTTCTGTAATCATTTTCTAATGAAGTGTTTACACAGTTTGTGGTCTAAACTTGACATAGAGTAAGCTGTACAATGCCAACTAAGTACTAAGCCAAATAGTAAAAATCTTTTTATCTTTTTTTGAAATGTTTAAACGAGCTAAACTTCCTATTATTATAAGCTAATAGAGATTTTTTAACAAAATCAAACAGTTTTACGAGTCATAAATCTTTTATTATAAAATCTATTCAGTGAATAACAATCGTAAGACAAAGACACATTTTCTAACAGTCGTATGTGGAACTCTGTTATGAAAACTTACAACGTTGCTTTGAAATATAAATAAGAAACAATAAAAAATAACTTTCTATATCAGGAATTCTTAATATTTGCCGTTTAAATCAAAACTGCCACTAACTATTGCAGTGCCAGCAATAGTACAGTTTACCCTATTTATTATAGAAAGTGTTTTTCCTTTATTGCCGCTGAAATCCGGTCTCACAAGTTAACAATGCAAATTGAAAACATATAACGAGTTTAATAGCGCGTTGCAAAGGCCGCGGTATAAAAATGATTTATTCTAATCAAATACAGTTTCATTGCGGTTAGTCGATCGAAAAGTCTAGTTAATGAGTGACGCTGCAAGAGATTTCCCTCGCTCCCTCTAACCTCGGTGCACGCACTTTCATCGGCTTTTGTATTCATACGATATTCCGCGTATAATAAAGTCGTATTACTCTTACATATATCGTGAAGCAGAGTTTCGACACAGAAATCGGCCGAACGCCGGTAAAAGTCGTAGAAAGCAAACGATTTCCCGTCCTCCCGGGGATCTTTTTAGCGATGACTGAGGTTTCTGCGAGCGACTTTCACACGTGGGCTTCCTGCAGTCGCAGCCGTCTACCCGTCTAATTATATCTTACTTTGTTTGAGTACAACGCACCTTTCGACACGCGGCCGCGCCGCCACCTCTTCTCTTTCTTCGGCCGTTTCCTCCTCTTCTCTGCCTCTCCGGCAACCCAATACAGGCCATCCCCCTACCGGTAGAAACGGGAGCGATTGGATCGCGGCCAAATCGAACGATCGCTCGTTAAATCAAACCGCGAATTAGGCAAATTTCCCCTTTGAATCCGCGATCATCGGCCGGGGATATGCGGCAAACGCATTGCGTGATTGCTCGCCGGACACGTCTCACTTTTTCACGAGACTTTTCTCGTCTGTCCAAGAGCGTATTTATCAATTTTTCGAAAGCAAATACTTTTGATGACTTCAGTGTACAATTTTTGTTCAGGTCTTGGTGGTTGCTACTAATTTATCAGATCTGCAGTGTACAGATAAATATTTCCAGCGTTACTTATCATTAGACTGCGGATTTTATGTATTTTTGACAAAAATGGATACATACAATTTAAAGCAGTGGACATGTTAAAAATATTTAAGGACATCAATGTATTAGTTTCAGCTTAATGAATTGATAATTGAAAGAAGAATACAACTTTTATGTGGCTTCTGTGTCCTGCAATCAATGCAAACATTTTTCATTTTGCATAAAAATCCGCAGTCTAATAATAAGTCTTCATGTTCTGCAACCCGTTAATTAACATTGTAATATAATATTTAATAGCACATGATTAATATTTAAAATTTTATTATCACATTGATAAGAGCTGCAAGAAAGTTGGCTATAATAAAGTTGGTGTACTATGTACCATGAAAATGGTACCTATAAAATTTTAAATCCATTTTTGGAGACGGTTTTATTGTTTGCGTTAAGAAAAATACGACACGATTCGAGATTCAATATCTTCTCAGATATATCGTGGCTCTTTGCCATAAAAGATATCCATAAAAATCTGCAAGTGATTCTATTCCTAGATGCCATTCTCTCTTTTCTACCTTCGAATCATACTTAAACTAATTGTATTGTTGTGAATAAATCATCCTCATATTTATGCGGAACTATATTTGCATACTGAGATTGATACCTCATTGTTAGATAAATTCATTGAAAAGATAATACAATAGTTATTCGTGGGAATTACGTTTCTAATTGCTTGTTTGGATACGACTTTTAACAGCTTTAACGACTTCTTTAATCCTGTAGAAGAGAGGTTTTACAGGAAGTATTAGACAAACAGGAAATATTAGAAATTCATATACTACCCTTTACTATGTTGCAAGGCAAGTTTCCGTTTTCGAAGTGTACACAATTCAATTTTGGAATTCTACTTCCGGTACGTGCTATTCTCGTTCACGTGTATTTTCGAGAACATGTTCTATTACATACTTACCTATTGTGTTTCAGTATTCTCTGTTATTTACTCTTTCTATGTTGCAGGAATAAGTTCCATTACTTCTGAAAAATAATCATTATAACTATTTAGCTATCTTAAATAATTAATGCCTGATGTATCATAAAGTATCATTTATAATCTGCAATTCTTTCCTACAAATTCTTTCCTACATAGCAATTTTCTTTTACATATTTTTCAATTCACTTCTTTGAGATCCACGTTAATTTTCTTTTTGGCCTCGATATAAATAGCTGATAATTCCAATTGACTGGTGAAAACTAGAATTTGAATGAAACGTTCCTTAATCTGGATCAAAATGGACCCAACTTCCGCCGTCTTAATGTATAAACAATAGGAAGACTGATTGACGTCTTGCAATATTGTACCACACATCATAATTTGCTGGAAAATATAGACAAGAACAGAGAAAAATGAACTGTTAGACGATTGGCTCAGTCACGTTCGAAGCTAGTATCTAAATTTCCATTCAAATTAAAAATTGATTCTCCCAATTTGATTCTTTTTACCACGTTTTTATTAGCTCGCTTTCTTGTCTGTCTGTCTGTCTCTCTGTTTGTTTGTTTGTTCCGTACAAATTTTTTAGAAACATCCGATACCATTACTTATATTTCTTCAAGTAGAAACAGTCGACATGGGGCAGACACATTATCAACGCCACGCTTAAAATGAGCCTACTAATCTGAAAAAAATCAAAACATAATATCTCCAATGGCAAATACGATCACGCGTTACCATTGATCATATTTCTACAAATAGAAACAATCAACCTGGGGCGAACACGCGATCTATCCCACGCTTAAAGTCAGCCTTACTAATCTGAAAAAATCAAGAACGCGATAAAAATGAAAACCGTAATATCTCCAACGGCGAATGTGATTTTGAGAACGATTCTCGAAACATGTAATTTCCTCGAACCGTCTAAATTCCTGTATTCCCACAGAGATTCCACATTTCCGATCGCAGCGCAAATTATCCACATTTCCGATCGCAGCGCAAATTATCCACGTTGCACCCTGTCTACTTTCGAGCGGCGCGGCGCTCGGCTGCCCGCGGATCCGCAGACAGGCATCTAGACCCGTTACACGGATCCCAGCTGTTTCCCGTTTTATTACAAAATCGTGTTGTCCTGGTCAGCCAGGAAGAAGGGGAGAGGAGGGGACACCGGTTCGTAGAGAGAAAGAAGACGAGCAGCTAGAGGGGGAGAGAGAGAGAGAAAGAGATAGAGAGAGAGAATCACCCGCACGACCCGCTTTCTCCGTTTCGTCCGGCACGGTACGAAAAAAAAGCGCCAGCAGCCAGCCACACTGTGACCCACTACCCTCGTGACTCAGATCCCTACCCCTGCGGAAAAAACGCGGATGATGAGACGCGGGATGCGGAGAAAGGGATCGAAGCGTTTAACGAGTCTGCCGCACGAGAACGCGAGGAATAAAATGAGCAGCTAATCGATAGCAGTTCATTGAGTTTCGGGCGTGCACGCGCGTCACGCCTGGCTCTCCCCTCCGCTCGCCTCGCCCTGCCTCGCCCCGCCGCGAATTTATCGCCCCGGTGCCCCACCACCATCGGCCATCACTACCACCGCACCGGCATCACCAGTATCACCACCACCATAGAGCCCGCGGAGTCTACTTTCTCTCCTACCCGGTGGCCCTTCAATCGCTCCTGTCAGCCCCTGCGCACCCCGCGGCGCCCAGCATTGCGGAGCGGCGTGGAGCGGCGAGGAGCGGAGCAGAGCGGCGAGGTTCGCGACGCGACCGGTGCACACACCGCTGCCGTCGACGGCCTATATGTGCCGTTCCTCGTGCCACTGACGCCGGATGACGCGGCCCCCGACAAGAGGAAACGGGGGAAGGTCACGTGGGTTATCTTTTCGCGGCGACCACTCGCGCGCCCCCGCCCTCGTGCCCCTGGACGCTCCGGAGAGCTCGCGAGCGTTTTCGCGAGGAACGCATACTCCTAAATAGCTTGGACATTAGCGCACAATGATGCGTTCTGGGAAACAGCTGGCCAAAATTATATTTTTTAGCTCGATAGTTTCTTCAAAAGGTAGAACCGGTTGGCCATGGCCAGACCCACCAGGATTTTCAAATTCCATCTTTTCAGAAAATGAACCATCAATATCGAAACACATTCTATAAAGGATGTCTCTGAAATCATGCTACAAGTGGTCGGACGCTCTGTAGTAGGTCTGGCTTAGGTGCAGTATGTAAAAATGATTTGATTCTAGTGATTTTTCTAATGAAGAATTACCAACATATTCCTGACACTCTTCTGATTAAAATGACTCCAAACACGATACAATTCTGATCATATTGATTTTTCTAATGCACGATATATAGAACCTCGATTATCCGTACTAATCAAATATGTTTTCGCAGAACAGTAATCTAGCTTAGACTGATTTGTGCAGTAAAGAAAATTGAGAATTTAGATTTCATCGGTTCGGATAATCGAGGTTCTACTGAGTCGCCGATTTAACAGATAAATATGCGCCGAATTATGCCATGTTTGGTCTTGTTTTAATCAGAAAATTGTCACGTATTTGTTGGTAGGAGTTTCGTACAGAAATAATTAAAAATAAAAAAGTTGAGTTATTGGATTAGTATCGTTTCACTGATTTATTTAATCAGGTATGTATAATATCCCCAAGGCCCGCAAAGCTAACCTTGGTAACCTTGGTACCAAGAGTGCGACCCCGCGCGTAAGGGGGAAAAATTTTTCATTGATATCGTGCATATCCCTTTCGCATATTTTGAGACATTACTATACATAGCTAATTCCTAATTAAAAGCATACGTGCTCGACGAGTTTCTTATTAATATCGATTGTTACTCTTTATACTTAACTAGAGAATTAGCTTTTCCCTTATAATGTATTCCCTTGTGTTTTGAATGTAAGTTCAACAAATTAAGATGAAAAACAACGGTATTAAATGTTAATAATTTTTATTTAAATCACATTGCTTTGTCTTTTTCGAACATGTAATATTTTAATTATTTCATTTGAGAATTTCATTGAATGTAGGTGAAGCAGATATTATTGAAAAACTTTTCATTTTATTTTCACTCGAGGCTAGCTTTGGTTAAGTACATTATTGGAGGCAATTTTCACTTTTATTTTTTGTCCGAACGATGGATATAAAATGTAGTATTGCATTGCAATATTGATTGCGTATACTTTAAGCAGGAAATATTTCATATTCCTGTATGTTTGTTTACCTGTGAATTATATCTCTGGTTTTACTGGCTTTGTGGTAGTTATTAAAACCGTGGCTTCAACTCTCATAAATATTAATGCTTTTTAAACACAATATGAGAACTTCTTTACATAATATTATATTTATTACACTTTGATCTCTTACCTCTACGCTTCAAGATGAATAAATAATCAAAGTTTTAATCCACGTATCGAGATTCACTAGAAATATGCAATACCTGATCATGCGATTTCAAAAACCTGTTATTGCTAAGGTTAATGATTATTTTCACTACACGAAAAAATGTAAATTAATACTTTAATTATTGCTATAAAAGACATTGTAAATCTGAGGAGGTTTTACCGAAAATTTGCAAACTAATTAACCTAACATAGTAGTTTCATGCAATCATAATTAGCTAATTTTCAAATATTAACCGAACATGTTGTTTTATAATTATTGCTTCGTAATTACACACATTTTCTGCTTTTAAGTTCATGAATATTCATTAGAACCGATAAGAATACAACATACTGAACTTGCAAGTGTAATCATCCTCTTGTTAACACTGGAAGTATTGAACAAAATAACTTAATTTTTATAATTTCTTATAAAAATTACTAATATGCCTACGAATACATGGATTCATTCAATATCTATTTAATATATTTCTTACACTATACTATATTGTAGAGTGATCTAAAAATGATTAAATTTACTGAAAGGATTTGTTATTACTATTTCAAGTCCCATTTTTAATTCAAGTATCACGTATACTCAGATTAAATGAACGCACAGGACAAAAACATAGCTCATACTAGAAACTAAACGAGACGCTAATTAATAGAACTACATTCGTGCTTTCGAATGGTGTATTGCACAATTAACATAAATTAAAAATGTCAGATGTTCAAACGCGCTAGATATAACAGACCGGAAGGCCGCAATGTATTGAGTCGTGCAAAATAGAATGTTGGATTTCAGATCATTTGCAATTTGATCATTCAAATGGTTTATGCTTGAGTGTTAAGAAATGTCGTCACTGTTCCAATACTTAAAAATACAAAACTAATTTACATCGATTACTTTTCTGGAAACAAAAAACTTTTTAACATTCAATCAAAAATTTCCTGAACGGTTAAATTAAAGATGATAAAGGTATAATACAGGACCAATAGAAGACAAGCAATGATAATGTGACCTGTTCTAGCAGCTATATCCAATGTTGATCCTCCATACCATTCGATCAAATATCCTTTGAACGATTAAATTACAAACGACAAGGATGACTATAATACAGGATCAATAAAATACAGGATCAGAACAACTAACAATAATGTGAACTATCCTAGGAGCTCTCTCCAATATTGAACCTTCTTATCATTCTAGCAAAAATCCCTTGAACGATTAAATTACAAATGATAAGGGTAACTATAATACAGGACCGATGGAGGACAAGCTATGATAATGTGACCTATCCTAGGAGCTCTATCCAATTCTGAACCTTCTTACCATTCGAACAAAACTCCTTTGAACATTCAAATTGCATACGATTCGAACTCGGTTCACGTTACACGACTCAATATTTCAGGATAACCCCATAGAATTGCAAAATAAAAAAGCACGGAATTGGTACGTTTAGACCTATCCTAGTAGTTCTGTCCAATGTTGAACCGGCCACGAGGTGCGAGACGCGCGAAACGATACGTGTATCCTGTACTTCGACGAGTCCGCATCGGACTCGAGGAGATCAGCGCGATTGATGAAGGAGACCTTGAATACGCCGCGACGGTTCGTTAAACCAGGAATGTGTGGGACTTCGTTACGGTGTTCTGGTTCCATTACTAACGGCTGGAACCTCGTCAATGACTTAAGGCCGAGGAGCAGCAGCGACGGTGGCGGCTACAGGCGAAGTAGAGTCTCTCCCCGTTCGAAACTTTCATCTGGATCTGCTCTGTCGGGTATTTAGCCTTGTTAATAAGTCATGCTATGCTAATACTTCCCAGGTGTCCCTGCAGTTTTAGCAGGCCATCTCTCCCTTCTGTTCGGCAGACATTCCGGACCAGCTGCTTATTTGCTGGACATCGAAAGTGAACGTCTCGCGATTAAAACGAAACATTTGGGTGTAGCTGCTCGTCTGGCTACCGTTGCGTTCTTTCATTTCGATCGACCAGAGAATTTTAATCTGCTTTGCACCTCCCTCTCCCGATGGAACCAGAGTCGCCAGGTGAGGGGAGGAGCACGAATTCAAGAGAAAAGTTTCCCTCTGCCTGCCAGTATCGGACACATGACAGAGACGCAATGCGTCACGTGACCAGGTCGCCACGTATGCGTGGGGAGCATCATTGTAGAAGGGGAAGGTAGAGTGGCGACACGAGCACATGAGTTGGGAAATTGCATACAATTACTCGAATTAATATTCGGACGCTCTAAAAAAGACGATAACTTTTTAAATATTGTATTATACGATTTGTGAACTTTTTTGGGAAGCTAGAGCGATTAGTTTACTACAGGATGTGAAAAGAAATTTTTTCAAAGATTGCAATTGATCGCAATTGCAGAAAAAATACTAAAAGTTGCATTTTACAACTTTTTTATGTGGGCCTATATTGAAAATTTAAAAAATACGTTTTGTAGATTTGTATCAATTAAACATATTCTGGAAATTTCGTCAAAATCGGTCAACGAAGATGGTAAAAATTGCAGATTTTCACGATTTTCGGCCTATATCTAAGTATTCTTATATCTTGCAATGCTTGTCACATAGTATGTGGGAAACATAATGACTAAATAAATTCACATTTTCATAGGCACACACCAGACAACAAACAGACAAATTAATTTTATTAAAAAAGGAAGAACTCAAACATTATCAAACAGTTTAATCTGCAGTTAATTTATTGAAAATGAATATGCTATTTAATTTTTAATAACAAGACAATTAAGGACATATTGTTAATATTTAATTCGTTCTTCCATCACACGATCACTTCAACTATTGTTAGGTACATCGGACTAGATTTAAGAGACGTTCACTAAAAAGGGATGACTATAATCAGATTGATTCAATGCAGTTAATTAATGAGTTGGAAATTGCATTAATTTCATCAATCATCAGTATCAATTAATTCGGCATCAGGAATTCTTCGTGTCATTTTCCATGCCATCTTTAGACACAGCGCCGAACTATAGTTTGAAACGGCTCCATTCCCATCCAACATTCCCATTACCGGAAGATAAACTCCTATAAAATCTCACTGCCGTTTTAAGGCTCGCCCCCACCTAGATATTCCGTGGACTACCAAGCCAATATCGTTCTCTATCGTAACGTATAACCCCCTTTCGCAAACGATGGTTGGTGTGGGACGCGGGCATTGCGTCATCCCTTATCCATTTTCGTACGATTGTCGATGGCTTGTTAAAATGTCCGACGGACACGGTGCCGTATGTCCTTTCTCACACATGTTCGCACAGTATTATTGGACACGTGCCGGTCGCTTTCATGTTTCTTGCATACGGATATCGTTTTTAATTCCATCGAGAATATCATTATGCAAATCGATTCACAGAATGTTTCCAGATCTCTACATATTCCAGAACTACCGTGTTCGCTATTTGAAAAGTGGATTTTCAAAATTAAGTACTCCGTTCTTAACCCAGACCTATCGGCAATTATTTTGTAATTTTTAATGTTTAGCATTCGTAGCTAAATATTTCTTAATTAATTCTTTAATAACAGTAACAATTTCAATCGTAAGTTGGTCTCAATAGCGCGGTCTAATAATTTTTTATAGGATTATTGTATGAAAGGACATTTTCAAGTTATTTTTTTATATAGCCAGATTAAGAGACTTGTGTCCCCACTCTATCTCCCAATGTCACGTGACTAATACGGTGCTGACAGTGAAGGGGTAACTATTTCCCCTCAATTCGAGTCAATTCCCCTCATCTGGCGAAAATAAATGCATGTAATTGTGACCATGCATTTATGACAAAAATAAATAATAGGTGTAATTTAAAATAGTGAAAATATTAGAAGAATTCGAACATACTATTACATTATTTTCAACCTATTAAGCGTGAGAGATTAAACAAGAAGAAGCATTCATTTCTATTTCACTCCAGTTCATTGCGATTCAGGTAAAAAACGTTTGTTGTGCATAGAGATCAGCAGTCTGTAAATGTTCGTTACTTTTAAAGGTCTTGTAATTGAGCTTCGCATGGCGAATCATTAGCAAAGCGATCGCGCGATTAAAAAGAGGATGCATATTAAATTCGATGAAAAAATATATTTGCATCGCGTCGACTCGAATGCACGACGGGGTAAAAGCAATCCCAGACGCTGACGTTCCAGAACCAGTAAAAGTTTAAGCCTCCCTCGTAACTCGCGAGCCGTTATAGCGCCGCGACGCTGATCGTCCCGCGCAAACTGCCCTGCGATCGCGTCGTTTATACGACAGTTACCGCGGCCTGGCGAGAAGTGGTGCTTGAAAGATCTGTAACGAGTCGGCGTCACTGTGCATATACACAATGGCTTCAAAGGAAAACGAGGATGCCGTGCCCTGTGTTCACGGAACTGGAAGTGTTACGTGCTGCGGGTCTTAAGGGGGTAGTCTGATTTTTCATGTCCAAAAAATCGATTTTGTTTGTATTTTCTTGGACAAGTGTTGCAAATCGCATTTCATATAATTTAGCCCATCATCAATAGTCAACACATGTTTTTCAAAACATACTCTACAAAAAAACGTACAACTCATGTATTTCACATAAATGTGTGTACAAAAATATTCCTAAAAATTGGCGAAAACTAGAATATTTCGAGCCATTTTAACTCGAGAAAGTTTTTTATTTTCTCAAACTTGTCGCACTGACTGTACCATCTGTCTCGCGTTATTCACACTTCAGGCAGCCAATCGACCGTCATTTGATTGTGGATGAAATAATTGTAGCAGGAAAAATCGTTCATCAAGCAGAGTTAACAGCTGAGCGATCTTCATCTTGATGGGCTATAATACGAAATTAATATCGTAAGAACGACAGATCCTAAATCAATTACTTCCAGCTGAAGTAATGATCTCATCGTTCTACTACTCACTTTTGGGGAAATGGGCTCGAATAGCCAATTTAATCTGCTCTAATTGTGACGAAAATGAATATAATAAACACTGTATGGTTCTCTTGAATCTACGTTAAAAATTTATAAAACACATTTTGTAAATTTACCAATTATATGTATATATTGCGAAAACATCGAACAAAGGCTAGATATCTTGAAGAATTCGATGGCTCTCGGATAGGTGTGCGTGCAGGAGCGTCGAAAGCAGTCGAACCCGCACAAAGGCGTCGTAGTCAAAATTAGATGAAAATCCGGGGAGCAGAGCGTTCGGTCTCGCAGGCCACCTAAAATTCCGGTGCTCCGGAAAATCGTAAAAAAGCCTGACAGAGAGCGAGTAAGAGAGAGAGAGAGAGGGGGAGAGAAAGAGCGAAAAATTTCCTCGTCAACGTGTTCGCGCGCGCAACAAGCGTTCAATCGGCCGGGGCTCTGACTCCATTGATCAGCGCCGACGTTCCTTTCCAAACAGACCGTGCATTTAAAAGCTGACGTCCAAAGAGGCTGTCGAACAGGCGTGCCCGCGGAACAAGGCAAAAGCGTCGTAACGCACGTCAGAGGACGAAAGTTCGAACAAGGAGAGGGCCCTCTCGTCCCAGGCAATTTCGTGCCCGCATGGGCAAACGTATTAGCTGGTTGATTGGTATTCCAAAGATCCTTGGTGTGGGAGAGTCGAGGTACTTTCCTCCTTCCTTTCCTCTCTTCACGAGCCATAGGATCTTCATCACAGTGCCTGTTACGAATAAGCTCTTAATTCCTTGTAGGGTTCTTGACTCCCACTTCTGGCGTCTCTGGCTCTTTCTGCCCCCCCTGTTTCGCTCCCCGCTTCCTCCTCCCCCTCCTCCACCTCCCGCCTCTCTCTCCTCCGCCTCTTTTCTCAATCCGACTCCCCAGTTCCTCTCCTACCGACTCTTCCCTTCTGCCTCCCCGTCGCCCCTCCACCACTGCCCCGTCCCCCTTCCTCCCCGGAGCCGCCACGCAAGAGCCCCCGTCGTCTACCAGTTTCTTCGTCTAACTCCTCGACCCACTCACCCACCCACCCATCGATCCCCCCACCTCACCCCACCTTTTGCCGCCACTTTCTTGGCTTCTCTCGCCGCTTGTGCTCTTCTCTCTCACGTTTTGCTCTTGCACGAAAGCCGACGTGGCCTGCACACCCGTGCAGATGCGCCTAGCAGCAGTCTCGAGTGCACCGAGAGCTGGAACAACCCGCGGATAAGGACGGCTCTCTCCCGAGGACACGCGGGGAACTCCATGGTTGTCAACGGCTACGGATGCTTTTCAGACACCGTTCGTTCGGTTCGCTCACGGGGAATAGGACGACCTCGGTCTACCTTCCCCGGGCTCGATCAGATACTCTTTTCGGGCAGGAAGCACACACCGTGTTCTACGAACTCTACAGAGTAATCACCCTTCGACGATCTTGTAATGGCATCGACGATAATTACTTAATCGTCCATTGAACAGGCAAATATGCTCCGAATTGTGTCATGTTTGTTCTCATTTTAATCAATAAAATGTGACAAATATGTTCGCGAAAAGAGATATTATTAACACCGATACAGTTTCGTCATTATAAATAATACATAGTATTGTCTCACTTGATCTGATCTCAACTGATCACTTACACTTATTGGGTACTACTGCACCAATTATTCACATATATAGCGAGTCATACTGTGGTTCGTGTTAAAAGAAGATTCATCGAAATCTTAAGAAACGCTTGTGCTCGGAAAAACGTGCGAACCACTGGTCAGTGAAATGATTGCAAAATCGATTACTGCTCTTTATAGTCGCGTTCCTAGGCCCAAGAGTCATTGAACAAATAATAGTGCTACCTATATGTATAGTAGCTGACACCAGTCTGTCATATTAATTTTCTAAATTGCATCCAATCACTCAACATTACAATTTACGGAGATTGCAAACAAAATTAGTAGTCAGGTATAAATGTCTTCAGTCACTGCAGAAAAGTGGCAGATGTGAATATTTTCATTGCCAAATGTTTTTGACGCAGTTATTTATTTAATTTATTTAATTTATTTAATTACGAATTTTGAAATAACGAAGGAATGTTTAAAAAAAAAAGTTTGTTTTTAGTATGCATTCGGGCTGTTTGCTCCAATAGTCAGACCTCAAGTTATTATTTGTAATAGAAGTAGATTGGTGCTTAATTGATTAGTCTGTTTATCGTTGAGCACCGTCGAGCATTATGGTGGGAAAAATTGTTCCAGCAGGCACGTGGAATGACGTTTCGCAACTAGGAGTGCCGTAGGATCCGTTGCGAGCGTAGGCTAACTCGAAGAACTAAATTTGTGTTTGTGGGAGTAAGTGACGGTATGCGCGTATAAAAGAAGACCATACATGCGAGTAGGGATACGTAAACTTTTTTTCTCTATTTTCTTACGAGCATACCTCAGATGAAACTTGCAGATGCTTATTAGTTACATAAATATTTGAGCATTTGTAACGTGATGAATAAAATTCAATATTTTCTTATTCTCCAAAAATATTCAATTTGATAAGTTTCGAATGTTTTATTTAATATTTTTACGATTTACGATTTGGTATCGGGACTGCAAAGATTTATCTTTTAGTCAAATTTATCATAAGATAAAAATCGCTGAAATTCTGAATAAATACATTCTTGTTATTTTTACGAAGAAATGTAAAATACTCTTTAGTCGCTGATAACCTTGAATTTTGAAAAAAATGTTTCTGAAGAGAAACAAGTTAAGTCACTGATATCTCTTTAGTCACTGATAACCTCGAATTTTGAAAAAAATGTTTGTAAAGAAAAATAAGTTAAACCTTAACTCGAAATATTTTTAAAAATAATTTTCTTCTTGAAATGTATGAAGACAAATAATGATATTTTATGATTAATTATAATAGTTAGTATTGAATTCTCAGAAAGCAAAACGTATCAATTTGAATAATCTTCTCCCTTAATACAAGTTAATGTATACATATTTACATTATTACAATCAGTGAATACCCAATAGAACAGTAAGTAAGCTATTTACAGTAAACGATTCACAGTAACTAATTTCGCGGGCACAGGTAAAATGTTAGCCGTGTTCACTCCTGTATTCTAGTTACACTTTACATATTGTGTAGACCATTATTGTTCGCAGTTGGGGCTCTTTACGACGCGGCATATGACTCTCGTAGAGTGGAGGAATTATCCATGGTAGAGTGAAGGAGGATCTTTAAACTCTAATGTATATGTTGGACAGTATTGCTACGGAGTTTATCCGAGTTACCTTGTTACACAGGGCTAAATAACGCATCATGTTAATCATTACTCTGCGCGTATATGCATTTGACGTACACAACGGGGATCAGCGAAATTGAGTGTAAACAAGATTGACAAGATGAATTTGTCAAGATTTTATCACTTATTCTCTCCAGTAGACATTTAACATCTCAACGAACAAAATAAATCTGTTTTGACACCTGTGAATCAAAGCTGAAAATTAGCAGCTGTCACATTAGGCACAACGGAAAGACTGATGTGTAGACTGCAGACGTTTATGCAATTTTCAATTTTTGTAGACAAATTTTCAGACAATGGAATCAAATGAAGTTTTATTATGAATTTAATATTCTAATATCTTTGAAAATTTTTCAGAAGTCATAATTGCCTGGAAATCCGCAGTCTACTGATGTGTCTAGAGGAAGTACATAACTCCAAAAATGAGTTTGAAAAAATTAATAAATAAACAGTTGTGAGAATAGTCCGCTGTCCGAGGGTAAATGCATACATTGCCTTTCCAGTTTCGATTTCGTTGAGTAAATCGATCCGATTTAGATGAATATTGTCTGATACTAGAGGTCCTAACTGGACAATCGCCGTGTGAAAAAGAGCATTGTCCGGTGGCTATTAATTAGACAAGCCACCGTATTCGCTGGGAGGCGAGGCACAAGCCATTACCTGTAGAATCAAACCAGGACATCGACATCGGTCGGCACAAAGGGCTGCTGGGGGTATGATCGATCCTCGATCTGCCGATAACCGTGGTCGAAATCGCGACAGCTCACTCGGCCTGTCCCCGTGGCATCGCAGAGCGGCTTGGCGCGGGGTTCTTATCTTATCCGGCAGCGTGTGTATTTCGGCGCACAGCTCAGTGGCCGATTTGTGCGTGCACGGTAAACTCGTCTCACTCGCTCGGCTGGATGCCGTGTCCTCCCTCGAGCCAAGCAAAGCGGAGCGGAGCAGAGCGGTGCAGAGCGGTGCAGAGCAGAAGAGGAGCTATCGACCTCGCTCGGCCCCCGTAGGTGTGGGTTCGGGGCCGAGAGCGGTCGGTTTGCTCACGCTTGGCAGCCTGGCGACTACGAAGAGAGTGCTGTGCCTGCTGCTGCTGCTCCATCTTTCGTTCCCTCTCTGTCCCCCTGGTGCTGTTGGCCGAGCCCTCGAAAAAATCCCCCAATGCCAGGGGAAATGGGGGCAGGAGTGGTCCTGCGGAGCGGCAGGAGGGGCGAGTCTAGCCGGGAGAGGACGCTCTGCGCCTCGAAAGGAGGAAAGAGAGTTACGGGAGGTTCCCCCGCCGCGTTGCCTCTTCTTCGTCTTGGTCTTCTTCTTCTGCTTCTTCCTCCACACGGTGTTCCTCTTTTCTTGCTATCCGCCTCTCCCTCTCTCTCTCTCTCTTGCTCTCTTTCTCCCTCTGTAGCTGTTCGTCGACCCGTCTCCAGTCGTATTCCATTTAGCAGGGGCGCCGTTGGAACCGACGAACCATCATAGAATACCTTATAGCGAGCATGGCTGCCAGTGCTGCGGGAGAAATAAAAAGGATTCTCCTCTCTCTTCGCGGCATGCCAAAATAAAACGGTCGAGCCCATCTCCTCCTCCTACTCCTCCATCGCCTCCACCTCGTCCTCATCCTCCTCTTCTTCTTCCTCTTCTCTCTCTCTACCTCCTCCACCTCCTTCTCCTTCCCGCCCCCCGTTCGCGTTTCTTTTAGCTTTTCACTCTCGGCCCCGGCCGCGATCAACAGACCGGGGCTCACAGAGAAGAGAGGATGCTTAGACGGAACCGGGACAGGTAGCCGGACAGAGACAGAGCCACTTTATTGGACTCTGGGAAACCGATTCCCCTCAAGGGCAATTAGCGAAGTACAAAACGGAGATACCTTTCGATTTATGGATTGGACGATGGGAACTCGGAGAGAGAGAGAGAGAGAAGACCGTTCGTAGCGCACAGTCCTGCACATTACGGCCCCTGTCCCGCTAAGTGTCCCCGATGGCTTAATCTTCGCGACGCCACGCCGAATCGCGACGGACTGTCGATTATCGAAGACGGCTCCGCGTGATACCGATCGATGATTGTTCAACGTTTCGACGTCGAGTGGGCCTCGTGTTTGCCGCGGTTGACACTCCTGCCGAAGTACTCGATTATGCTGAAACTCGGATACGATACTATCTGCGTTTCGGATCGATCGAGTCCCTCCGGTTCGGAAAAATGGGGTTCGGATACATTGGGTCAGCTCATCACTGCCGAACTTCATGCAAAAAGTTGTTTGCTGAACGCAAGAGTCACTTAGGAATTTGTTAATTTTATTATCATGAATTATACGTTTGTTTACCAACGTGTTTGTGACATTCTCCCGAGCAAAAGAAGCCCAAACACGATACACACAACTCGGAGCATGCTTGTTCTATTGACGATTCCATTATTAGAATACGTGTTCCTCATATACACAGTTCAATTTAAGGCGGTCCATATTTTAAATTTTTTGTAATACACACATTAAAAATTCAGACATTGTAACTTGCAAAATTATAGAGATTCTTTCATTATATGTAGACATCCACAAAATTATAGACATTCTTTCATGTCAATCTCTCATTTATTCTTTCATTGAATATACACTACTACCCGGCCATATTTAATAGAAAAGCGTAAAAAATCAAATAAGAACACAGTAAGTCTTGAAAAAGGATTCCGCTGTTATAAAATAATGAATGAACTATCCGTTTCAATCTAAACTCGTAACACGTGGTTGATAGTAACATAGTTAACATACGATAGTAACACTACTGTGATCATCAGTGTTTTGTTTTTACAATACTCTCGAGAATGGTCAAAGGTGTTAGATCTACGTATGTGTTTAAAACAGCAGTTTTTATTTTCTCGGATAGTGGCATTAGCGCTGTTTTATCGAGTACTTTTTATGTTGCAATTAATAAGCATTAGTTAGCGTGACATAGCGAATTCCGTATAATGAAATGGCGACCCTGCGGCACCACTAAAAATTATCATACCGTAATTCAAAACAGTTTGTACATTACTAAATTTATATCGATTCTATATTTACGTCTATCGAAACAGTAAATTATGGACTTTGAAATTCGGGACAACGGAGTAAACTATAAACAATATAAAACATGAGTCTCAGAAATACATTTCTCGGTACAGGCAGACCCAAGATCTCACTCACTAGATAATTTTAACACTTGTGTAGATGAAAAGGCTAGTCAGAGACATCCGGGTCACCGTAGACCCAGTGTTTTCGACAACCCTGTGTTTCCCTATGGAAAAATTGAGATAATAATTTGGTAATAATGCGATTAAGTCGAACCCTTCCCAAGCGATACTGAATTAGCAGCATTGTTTTCGACTTGCCTGCGGACAAACAGTACTGTACTTTATTGGTTCCGATTATGATCATTGCCGTACCGCTGTCGTTGACGTATTCCATCGGGAGGAGGTCGGGGCAAAGGGGAAAGGGAGCAAAAAGAGGAGCATGGAAATCCGATAATCGGCAATACCGGGAACGCGTCTCTTGAAGTCTGCCAGGGTATCAAACTTGGATCAACGTGCAGTTGTTTTCCCCTTCCTTCTTTTTTTTTATCAAACGATTTCTTGGTAGAAATTGTTTCGAAGGTAACTAACGAGTACTAATGAAAAGTATACAAATTGGAACTGCCGCCGGTGCTCGACTGATTTTACTCGATGGTGGGAGCGGTACTAGGCAGCTTGAATTCTGAATTGATTGTGTTTACATGGATTTTATCTTGATAGGTTGCTCTCCGTGTCGTGCAAGATTCCGTTCTTGTAGTCACACCACTTGGAATTGGCAGCACGATTAAACGGAGTTCTGAACACGATCGTTTCATAAAAGAATGCAGCCTCTAGATATGTAGATATACTCGAAGGTATAACGAACAGGCTACCTGTATGGCTCGCACGAATTTGCAAAGTGCTTGGAATTGTTCATTTTATTTCTAGCGTAACATTTCTCGGTCCTTCAAATTTTTCAGATTTTATAAAATAGATAAATAAATATTTTTACCGATATATTTGCTAGTTCCTTGAGCAATTAATTTTATGTTTAGTAATTATTCACAGTCTGTTAAATTGAGATGTTAAATAAGGACACACACAGAGAGAGCGAGAGAAAAATCGACTTTTACTAAATTTTTTATTTGTTTAGACTCCAACTCTTTTGTATTATTAAAAACTTTGGAATTAACATGGTTGATTTCTCAGTTTTTCAAATTCTTCAGATTTTATAAAATAAATAAATATTTTAACTGATATATTTATTGATTTTCATATTTTTATATTTTCTAGTTTCTTGAGCAATTTATTATATTTTTAGTAATAGTTAACAATGTATTGAATAGAGATTTCGTAAAATCGCACAATGTACAAAGATACACTTTTATTTGTTCAGACTCTTTTATTTGATTAAAAACTGTAGAATTGACATGGCTGATTTTTCCTGTTCCGAATTACAAATATTTCACCATATAAACATTTAATAATAGACACCTTAGTAAAGCGCACTGTGAGTGAAAGAAATCAATTTTAATGGAGGAATTTAAGGAAATAGATTTCGAGAAGAAGCAAGAATTCCTTCATGATTCATACTGTAAATATAGCATACTGCCTAAGAAGTGAATGTAACAAAGTGTTCGTGTGTACGATAATAAATTAAATCTGACTAGACTGCGGTTTCTTGCGTAAAATAAAAGTTTTCTGCATTAATTGCAAAATACAGGGATTACATAGACATTTATTTCTTTTTCTAGTAATTTTAATGAGCTGAACTTGAAGAATTTGAACACCCCTTTTTCCAGAGTGAATCCATCGTCAATTTTATTAGTTTGATGGTCGTGGTATCAAGTACCGTCAGCGAGGAAAGGGAATAAAGGGCGCAAGGTCTGATAACGAAGGGGGCCAGAAACGAGGGGCCGACCTCCGTTACCGTTCTCTTCTTTCTTTCTTTCTTTCTATCTTTCTTTCTTCCCGTTGCGTTCTGATGCGCAGACCGTATCAGCGAGGACAAGTACGCCGTGATCTCTTGCTTTTCGAGACCCCCACGTGTCACCGTTCCCCACTGGTTTGGTCAAGCGACTCAAGGACAGACTGCTTTGCTCCTCGAGCACCGGAAACACGTGGTCAGTGTCTGAAAATGCGTCTGGACGCCTTTTCTGGCTACGCCGGGGCTTCTTGATTAAATTACCTGGCGTTCGAGCAGTCTCCAACCAGAGAGGACGCCGAAGCGTCCTTCCAGCGACATTTTAATAACGGAATGGAGAACATTTGCATTCGGATAGATAGCGTGCGTGTATATCGATTACCGGCGACAGGAGAGTCGCCGAGACTTCATTATTTTGCGGAAGTCAACGCAAATTGTTCCAAAGATATACAGTGGCCCACGAAAGTGTTCGTACGCCCTTTAAAACAGAATAACTTTTTTATAATTGTACCAATCGACCTGATGTTTTGTAAGCAATTAGAAGCATTCGTTTACTAAATGATGTGCATCAGTTGCCAAATTATGAAATGATTTCTATTAATCCTTTGCACTCGGAGTTATTTTAATTCGAAAATGAAACATTTCTTCCGATCTAGAATAATTCCATTCCATATGATTTCTTTATTTTATGGATATGAAATTGATACAATACTTCATACAATAGTTAAATGGTTAGTAATTAGTAGACTGCGGATCTTTATGCATTTATTGCAAAATCGAGTAGATGAAAATAAATAAAATTGAAGATGTCAATTATATGATTCCTCATCTATTAAAATTATTGAGGGAAGAAGTAACATTCTGT
The DNA here is from genome assembly GCA_028455795.1 of Lasioglossum marginatum. NCBI lineage: Eukaryota > Metazoa > Arthropoda > Insecta > Hymenoptera > Halictidae > Lasioglossum > Lasioglossum marginatum. The sequence goes on along the minus strand of CM052257.1, from coordinate 483,528 downwards.
TTGGTTTCTATTCCTTGCAATCGATACAGACAATTTTTATTTTTCATAAAGATCCACAGTCTAGTAATTAATTAGATCCCAACATATTTAATAATGTAAACAATATTTTGAATAATGGTACAGCAATTTTTAGTGCCGCCTCAGAGTCACCATTCGAGTGCTAAGGGTTAAAACTATTTGTCAGCCTGTCAATTAATTATATCGTATAATCCAATTATCTAATTAATTTCAAGCAGACGTATTCAACGAATACTCGTCGATTGTTAAAAACGTGGAAAATTTAGTTATCAAACAGTGCAAATGGTGCACAGTGGCTGTGACTCAGCAGGTTGTACAGACCTCAACACCTCAGAAGTCAGTTTATTGTCAAGTCTGGGAATGACAACATCATGAGCTTGAGATTCTTGGACAGTCGTGCACCACATGTCACGTGTCTTGTGCCTGACCACGGATCGTGTCAGCACAGGTCATCTCGCGCGTGATTCCCAAGACTTCTATAACAGTGTTTACTGCCAGACGCCGACAATTAGGCACGTCTCATTAAAAATATAATACGTTCAAGTGCCATTTGAGTAACTTTACAATTCCTATAAAAATCAACTAATATAGAGAAATAATATCAAAGACGATTCACAAACACGAACACTATCGACATTTACTAAAACAAACAACATATAACGAAGAAATAAATTGAAAAAATAGCTTCACATATTAAATAATAGCCCTTTTTGAACCGATTAGTAATTGAAAACTTGAGTTGCTGACTTTAAAACACTGTTTTTGATATTCTCAATATTATATTTAGTACATGTGAATAGAATGGAAAATGTATCATTAAACAGACTTTTGAATAAATGTTTGGAATGCAATATTACTCATTAAATATAAATTTCTGAAAATGAACATTATTGAACACTTGTTACCTTTTTAGTCGCAGCTACTATCGTATTTGATGTAACATTATAAATGAAATGAGTGAACTAATAATTTTAAGTGTAACTACTTTTATTGAGAAATGCATATACAATTTTTATTTAATTATGTATATTTAATTATTAATATTTAATCGTATATATATATATATATAATTATTAATATTTAATCATATATACATATTTAATTATTCTATGGATTATCTGAATTACATGAATTATTTTGGCATAGAAAGTAATTAAACCGGTTTCGGCTTCTGTAAATCAAAACACAGCAGCATTGCCGCCATTCGCGTCCATTAATAGATTAACACAGAGCTAAAAAGCCAGGACTCGGTAGCCCAAGTTTGATCCGAATCAAATCAGTCAAAAGTCGAAACTACCCAGAACTTGCCCCATTCCTGTTCGATGGCAACCACGCACCTTGCCAATCACCAATCCGTGCTCGGATCGATTAAATCTACCCCCGAAGTCCTTGGCATACCTTGTCGCCAGCGATAAACGACACACCGATTATCAACAAACGCATTTTACTCTCTCGATACTTCCAGGAATTCTCCGATATCCTGAGGATCGGCCATAGATCTTGTCTGGATGTAGAGCCAATGGGTATCGGTTCTACTTTCAGCTAACGATTCCTTCGCTCGCCTCTAGGAACGGATGCACGCGAAGAAGATTGATGCGGACAGTCCTGTCTGATTAAACCTTGGGACCGTCTGGGAGCTGTAGACTTTCCTAAAGAGGGCTGGTTGCAACCCTTATGTCAATAATCCGTTTCCTTTCTGCGTTGCAAAAATTTGTCTGCTCGACAACATTCTTTTAAATCCATTGGGCTATCCAAGACTGGTTATTGTCTAAGATCCAAAATATAATAAACTCTTTTCAGAAGTTTTAAACGTTTAAATATAATTAATTCTGGAGAGTGGGGATAGCTGAACCACACTAGGGATATTTCTTCTAGTATGTTTCTGCTAGCTTGCTTAATATAATTAGTTCTATGCATAACCCATCCTCACATGCGTTTGTAGAGGCGTGGAATGTTTACTACTGCCTCTAGTTTTACTGTATTTAGAAATTGATGGAGCTCTTAATTGATTGAACTATATTATAATATTGGATTATAAAAATGTATATTTGCATAAACGTCTAATGGGCCATTAAATATAATGGCAAATTTTGTTTAACGATGCAGCGATTAATAGCGTTTACTTTCAAATCTGTCGCAGACACATGTACGATTTCCCTAGCCCACACACATCGCGCCTCGGTTTCTTTCTCCATCGTTCACGTTTGAATAAATTCCCCGGCATTCGTCCATGCCATTTTTCTCATATCCCGCTTTCCTCTCTTTTTCCCAGTTACATTCGATTATCATACCCTCAGAATTTCTCCCATGTAACATTTTCCAGCTTCTCCTCTCCCTGCAGCACTCACTCAAAATCTCTTAAGCCTTTTTCTTCTCTTTCCTCGGCCCCCTCTCGTCGGTTCCCTTCGCTCTGCCCCCCTCCGCTCCCACTTTTTCTTGCTTCCCGGCCCTCTCATTTTCCCCCCTTATATTCTAAATCCCTTCAACCACTTTCCCCCCACCCTCTCTCGTTTCCTCGTTCTCTCGTTCGCTCTTCGGGCTCCTCTCCTCTTTTTACTCCGTCGTACTCCCTAACTCTGATTCTCACTGTCTGTTGCCCCCATGCCCTCTACCTTCCTTTCCTTCTCCCATTCCTTGCTGTCTCCCTTTCTCCCTCTCTGTATCTCTCTCTTGGACGTTCTCCCTCGCTCTCCTTCTCTTTCTCTCCGAGAGTGGAGGCGAGGTAGACCTCCTCCTCGCGGCGCGTACGCGTCATCGCCAAGTATAATATTCCCTTGGCAGGCCTCGGCTCCTCGTATCTCGCATGCGAGTTCAGCTCGAGGGGGCCCTCGACGCCCGTCACGCACACCGAGACGCGACAAGCACGAAGGATTTCGATGCCCCGCGCGCACGGAAAGGGGGTTGTCTCCGCTCGAGAGTCGGGGCACCACTGAGCCTCTACCCGCTCCGGAGGCCACCGGTCCCTACACAGCTTTATTCCCAGTTTATCTTTCGAGGGGCTGCATACCTTCGCTAAAATAACAAAAATCGATTTCGGTACGCACCGATGTGTCCATATATGTACATGCGCACACTTGGGGACCGAAACTATAGTATCGGTGAAATCACGCTAATCCAGTCAAATTTTTCACCAACATTTGTTACATTTTTCTGATTGAAATGATACCAAACACGACCCAGTTCGGTGCATATTTACTCGTTTAATGCACGATATAGTGGAATCTCGATTATCCGAACTGGTCTGTGTGAGTGTTCCACTAATGAAGAATTTAGGCATCATCGGTTCGAATAATCGAGGTTCTATTCTATTCTAATGAATTAAGGTAAATATGCTCTGAATCATGCTATGTTTGGGCTCATTTTAGTCGGAAATAATTAAATAATTAAACACATCACATTATTTTCAACTAAATGAATTCAATGTAAGATATTGTCAAAAATGAACCGTTAGATAGTGCTTGCTATTTCAACATTATATGGAATTCATTTAGCGTTAATATCCTTTCCCTTTAAATACCTCGAAATAAGAAATATATTACTTTGACCACTTTCATAATTATGAGCACAATTATCTCAATTTTTCACAAATACCGTGGGCATATATATTTCATATGTTTCAGATATATTTATTTATTTACTTATTTATTTATAAACGGACCGAAGCCCTCTCTACATAAATGTTTACACAATAGAAAAAAGACTTTACGTAAAATAACAAAGAGGGACATGCACAAAAACTCATGGTACAAAAGCTATGATATTATTCGATAATCCTACGTAATTGTCTTTTAAAAGTGTGGAAAGACCCACTAAAAAGATACGATTATAGAGAGTGCTAGAGTCTGCAATAATGCGATTTATTGGATTAATTAATCCATATGTAGATCTGGATTCAAGTGTTTAAAATCCTGCTCTAGATCTGAATACACGTTCAGGTACGTAGAAATAGATTTGCATAAGGAGAGAGGGACAATCAATATGATTATTAATTAAATTAAAAATAAAGGTATGGTCTGTATAAAAACATATATCAAGACATTTCTGTATTAAATACATCGTGAACAGTGGGTGTAGCACTTTTATGGTTTTCAGTTTGCTAATCCATGTTAAAAACTATGCCACTTTACAAACATACCGCCTGAAGATTTTGCATAAAAAGCTCATAAATAACGTGTACTCGGCAGGATAAATTGCATGAAAGTAGAAAATCAGATTAAAAAATGTAAGGTACTAGTGAAGTCTAGCTTGCCGCTGGTTGGACCATAATTCATGCTCACGTCGAGTACGTGTACGCATTCGCAAGGAGCGAAAACGAAACTGTATAACTGTTCCAAAGAGGGTTAATAAAGTTTTCACTTCATTCCTGATTTAATCTACTTTTTAATCCACGGCATGGGCCCGACGACGTTTCATTCTATTTTCTAGGATCTAGAATGTCGGCCGCACAAACGAGAACTCGAACTCGAACAAGGGCTTGTGTATATGTATTAACTCAAAGCTCAACGCTATTAGCCGTTTCCTTCGCGGCAACAGGGTTAAAACGTCGCGTTTATGTTAATATTTATATTAGCCATGATAACTGATGTTCCAGCTCGTGGCCTGGTGTCAATTAATGCGGCTCGATTAGATGCACGGAACAACGGTGCCGACGAGGTGCGCCTGTTACGCGCGGATGCGTTTAATAAGAATATTATACGTCTCGTTAGGAATTAGCATGGAAGCGTATGATCCTGCTGTAATCGTGCATCTGAGATTTGCATCGGTTGGCCGCAGTGCGTTTCACGAATGCCGGGTTTAATTTCTGGGAGGAATTAAGTAAGCTGATTTGCTTTCTCATTATGATTTCGCATGGGGCGCTACGCAATTCTATAATTACGTTTCACCACTTATTTCAACAATATACGCCTCCGGTATATGTTTGACAAACCGATCATTAAGCGGCCCTAAATAACCCGCTTCCATTTTTAGGGCATTGCCACAACTATTTACGCAAATTAGCAATTCTTAATTCCATATAATTGAACGAAAATCAAATTAAGAACGATCTTGAATTTGTCAATGTCATTTTATATTTCTTTACTGGATTTGTGCAGTAGAACACTTGTGTTGACCGAATAATAAGTTAATAATATTGGTATAGAATGAATAGTAATTCATTTAGTAGAATCATTCGTTGAATTAATATATTTTTACGTGTTTAAAGGATTATCTGTTTGTTGTAGTCATTTTATTTTTATTTATTTATAGAACGAGTCATAGAAAAAAGTGACCCTCTACACGAATTTCTGCATTTCCTCCAGATATTAAGGTTTTTAATAATTGTAGCACAAGTTTTGTTTCCTCTTTTCTTCAGTAAAATCATTTGTTGAAACAATATACTTTTATGTGTTTAAAGAATTATTTTTGTTTTAGTAGTTTGTTGTAGTAATTTTATTTTCATTTATTTATAGAATAGAATGAGTCCTAAAAAAGTGACCCTTTATGAATTTCTGCACTCTACAAAGTTCTATAGAAAATTGAGCTTATATAAATTTCTATAATGTACAAATAATAAATTCGTCTTGTTTCGGAACGTTCTATATAATGGAATTCTTCTGACAAATTTTTTACCAAACAGATATTTCAGGCTGTTACGTTCCAGCTATTCTTCGGCACTTAGTTTTTCAGATGCATCAGACGCGACTTGAAAGATTGACCAGGAACAAGCTCTTCTTCCTGTTATTTGTTCAACGTCTAGCAATTTTTTGTCAAGGAATTTGTGCTCGTAAGTGGCATTGATGGCGCGATGCATAAATGCACGAGATTGAGAATACACGTGGGAAGGATTGAATAAATATCAGCAGACTCACTTCCTCGCTAGTGTTTCGTTTCAAATATGGATTTGATTTTAATAAGCTCAATCAGAGTTCGAAAAATTTAATGGAAGCTGCAGCTTGTTAACTGTTTAATGTCTTCAATTTTTTCGTGATAAATATTTTTGATAATTTTGTCTATTCTCTATTATCATACCAACGCAATGGTTTACCCACGTGCTACATTTTGTTCCGAAAATTGTTCTTAAACGTACTTCACAATCTGAGCAACAAGAATTTGAGTGTCGAAATAAATAATCGAGGATTATACACAGGACTCATCAATTAACAGAAGATGACTTGAAAATAATAGTAGAAAATGGCGAAGAACACTTTGCCTGAAAAACTAGCTTTACTTTCTTTTAATACAAACCTTGAGATTCATTTATACACATAATAATTATTAGACAGCGGATTTTAGGCATTTATGACAAAATGAGTTTGAGCTGCAGTTTGCAACAGGAAAACGATTAAAAGAATTGAGGAGTATCGATATATCGCTTTTGATCTACTAAAATTATTAGAAAAAGGAAAACATTCCTAAGTGATCCCTATTTGTTGCAGTTAATGCAGAAAATTTTTATTTCGTATAGCATTTGTAATTTTTCATTTCACAGTCTTTTGTAATTTTATTGTTGGAAAAAAGCGAGGTGGAGAAAAAATCAGGAAATCTATAAATCTCGTCTTCGGCACGCCAAGAATCCGATCGACGGAACGTCGCGTCGTGGATTTACAATAAAAACAAGGCCGTTAGAATAAAGATCAGATAGCAATCCCAAGATTGATGTCAAGGATTGCCTGAGGATTCACAGCTGAAAAGATCCAGAGGAGATCGACATTAATCGGTGTGCCGCGTGTGTTTCAACGTTCTTCTGTCATCTGGATTCCTCGTTAATCGTCGAGATCGCAGAATGGTTTCTGTGGCCCTTACGTGGGAAAGGCAAGAGCAGGAAAATTCTGAAGGGGATCAGTTTACAGTACCTTCTTGTTCTGTCTTGTTCTTCCATTTTGTTAAACATTTATTCAAATCCGTACAGGCACATTCGACTTGTGTGTACTTTCGAGTTTACTTCGGACAATTAAATTGTATGTTAATATTTCTTGGCTTAATGTTTACTTTATTGCACTATACGCACTTCTTACATTTTATTAAAAATCTATTCAAACATATCTATACAGGTGTATTCAACTTGTATGTGTTGTTTTAATCGAACAGCTTTTCGAGTTTATTTCTTACAATTAAACTGTACATTTGTATATTAACTACATTAAATTTATTTTTAATTGGTACTTTAATAATATGTACATTAGTATTTACATTAATTAATTTGCACATCAGTATGTACTTTAATTTGTACATTGTTGTTTACTTATAAGTTGATTTAAAGTACGGTTAAAATGATTGTTGATCGAAAAGAATTAATACAAAATGTCATAAAATAAGATTTGTTTTTACATTGCTATACAAAAGTTTTGATTGTATAACATGTACAACTTTCCCAAAAAGAAAAGCGAAGAAATCATAGCAAAAGATAGAATTTGGAATGGAAAGCAATTTTAGTAGTAAATTTTTGTAGTAAAAAGTTCAAATTTGCATGAATATTCGGAGTGTGCACACCATTCTATCTCTAGAAAGCAAAACGTTTTTTGACGCCTCGCTTAGTGCATGCATATGCATTGGGTTCGTGGGAAACGAGTGGTTGGTTACCATTCATATTTGTAATGTTAAAATACTAAATAATTTGTGTATACAGATCAAAACGCAATCCACTGTGAGTCCTTTCAATTTTGGAGAATGTATTCCTTCGTACGCTATAAAATCATGGTAGAGGCGTAATAATAAGTTTAGTCTGCAGATATTTACGCAAAATAAAAATCGCATTAATTGCATTAATTGCAAGACGTGGGAACCAAACAGGAATTTATTTCTCTCTTTAGTGGTTCTAATAAGTAGACTGCGGATTTTTTGCATTTATGACAGAAATGGGTACATGTAATTTAAAGCAGTGGACATGTTAAAAATATTTAAGGACATTAATGTATTAGTTTCAGCTTAATCGGATAATTAAAAGAAGAATACAATTTTTATTTGGCTCCTGTGTCCTGCAATCAATGCAATTTTATTTTGTATTATAAAGTAATAAGTTAAAATAAAGTAATGAGTTATAAGAAATGATACTTTTAAATTCTCGTAATATTTTTCTATTTCGCAATTAACGTTTATCTAAGATATTTTTTCACGGATCAGAGACTGGGGAGCTGAAGACGCTTTCCTTGTCCAAAATATTACAAATTGAAACGGGTGTTAAAAATTGAAAAATTTTTTTCTTGGCAAAAACCAGCCCAGATTTAAAGGTTGAAACTTCCCCTTTACAACACATGCTTAAAACATGATCTACGATTTTTCTAGTCTAATTTTTGTTTTAGAAAACAGTAAAAATATCGTAGATTAACTTTCAAGCAGACGTTGTAAAGGAGACGATTCAATCTTCAAATCTGTAATAGATTGACACAGAAACAATATTTTCTAATGCTTTTACAGACGATTTAATTTGTAGCATTCTCGACTAAAAACGTGTCCCCAGTTTTTCACCTGCTACATGAAGCACACATATCCCAGAAAAAAAGAATAATATCGTGCGAAAGTAGAGGCTTTGAGCTTCGAGGTCAGTCCGAATTTGTCATCGTACGATTTTTATTTAATAGAATTATTATAGTTCAAATATTGGCTATTTCCCGACAATCAGTTGAAATACTTTTCCGATCCACTGCGCATAAAAATTCCAGAAAACGATGCGTTTGTTTTTATAGTATACAGAAGATGCGAGAACGCGGCGGTTCGTGTACGTTACGATATCCTCTGGCCGTAATTTTCGAGCGCGGTACCGCGCGAATAAACGCGAGTGGTAAAGCCGAAATTTAGTGGGCTATCAGAAATTGTGTGTGGTTAATAAATAATTTCGAGTGTCCGCGACCGGTGTCCGGACGAAAAATACCACTTGCCGGGATAGCCAGAGGAAAAATGCGACTGAGCGAAAATCACAGGTGTTCCGGCAGGAAGGAGGCAAAAGATTCCGTTGGGTTCGAGTAATCGTTTCGCGGACGGCGGCTGCGGTCGGAAAGATCGCGGGTAAACGGGTCACGAAGAGTGCATACTCCCTGCTCGTGGCGCGAGACGCGACTGGAGGGAACAAATTGAACGCGTCTACGCGGCAGAACCGAATAGAGTAGGGCGCGTGCTCGAAACCGACGCTCTATTCTCTTCCTCTTTTTCGCCTCCTCTCGGTCTCTTCGTCTCCTCCGTTCTCCTCGTGTTCTCCAACCCCCGTGTTGTCGAACGCCGCGAACATTCGGCCCGGTGATATCTCACGCACAAGTACGTCTGATACGAGTCTCGCCGCCGCGCCGCTTCTTGTCGGGGCCGACGCCATGCGGAACCTAGGTGAGAGGGGCCAACACGGGGACGGGGAGAAAAATTCCCTCGGAACGTTATACTTATTGATGACGCGGTTATAAATATTGGGTCTTTCGGAAAGTCTCCGCCGATTTCCGATAGATGGCGCAAGAACACTCTAGGAACGTTGAATTATTTTTGTAAACCTTTAATATTATATGTACAGCGGGTGTACAAATTGTTCGTACACCTTTTAAATAGAATAACTTTTTTGTAATTGTACCAAACGACTTGATTTTTTATAATCAATTTGAAGCATTGGTTTACTAAATGATCTGCAAAAAAGATTTTCTAAAAATTACAATTTACAAGGTTGCATGCAAAAATAAGAAAAGCATTTTTCAAAACTATTTTATTTGGGCCCTTAATGAAAATTTAAAGTATACGTTTTGTAGATCTATGTTAGTTATACACATGCTGAAAATTTCATCAAAATCATTTTCTCTCTGATTGTATTTGTAGATCTGGGTGCAACATTATTGTCTTTTTAACGAACTACATGCAAATAAAATTTTGAATAGGAAAAGCAGAAGCAAAATGATTTCTGGTACCTTTGTTATGATACTCTAGGAAAAATTGCTTTAGAGCATTGTCATACACAGCGACAATACGTTTACAAAAAATACATTTATAAAATCTACATTAAAATAACATTACAGAAGTATGATTTAGTTCATAATTTCGTGAAGAAATGTTAACCCTCGCAAGGTAACATCTAATAACACATAAATAGTAAGGTGGGGTCTTAGACTCTGACAAATGAATTTCATAAATAGCCTGGTTTTTAATAAATTTGGGATAAAGAGTAACACAGGTAAAAGATTTAATTTTATTCATATAAAAATTCTTTTCAAAAATCTGAAGCTGGAAGGTTAATAGCTAATTAATAGGTTAATAACAAACAAATGCTCTAAAAAGAAACTGCTAATTATTTCGTTAAAATGTCTACGTAACATTGTTCTGTATATCTCAATATAGCAGATTGTTTTGCAACATAACTCTGTGCGAGCAACAAGTACCAAATTCGATTGACCAATTAATTATTACAAAACTTTCGTGTAACGAGAGGCTTGAATCGCCTGGAATTATGCTTAGATTACAAAACCAATTTGATGATGAGGCATTATCGAAGTCTCAAGTATGCAAACGGCTTAAACTTTTTCGCGTGGCTCATGGTATGGGGTGCTAACTTTGTCCCATGCTCGACGACCGCGCTATAATTTGTGCATAATTGGCTTAGTACTCGCCCTATAATAATCAGTACACGTAACCCTCGGTTTACACGGTTAATTGGTATCGTGTAAGTCAAAATCGGGTAAATTGAGGCTCGTGTAAACCAACATCGTGTACAACAAGACTGTTCCCATGAAAATAACAAGGAATGCATGAAATCATGTACCTATATTGAAAAATTTACATCGATAAACATCTACGTACATTCAATCGATCCAAGTGGCAATTCGATGTGATCTGAGAAGCTATACATTTTCTTTTATTTAATTGATCTATTCTTAAAGATAATATATTAATAATAAAAAAAATTATATAAGAATAACAGACACTGGCTAGTTCATATAAATTAGATATAGTTATTAATCATTTCTTTTATTGCGGAGTAATAATACCTTCTTTAATTGTAAAATTAAATAGGTTCTTTTAAAATAATCTTTTAAGTACTATATAGACAATAAATCTTCTTCAATTCTCCTAGAATGTTTTAGATGAGATGAATTTTTAATATTTCAATATTTTGCTGGTGATAGATTCGAAAAGACCGTTTAACTTTAATTTCTATATGTATATTTACATCATAAATGCAATCTTCGTTCTGCAACCATTACTAACCAATAATACAAAATAAAAATAGAGGAACAGACGAATCCCAACCATTACTGTTCTATGTATATTTCCATTCAACAATCCATAGAATTATGTATGCATGTAGAAGACTAATTGTAATTTGCAATACTTGATACGACCAAATATCGAAACAAAATATTCATTTTGAACAATATCAATTGCAATTTCTTCTGGACCTTCTGTGCTACATACATTTGACTCTCTTTCCACAAAGTAAAAATGCATTAGCAAACGCATAAATGTAAATAAAACGTGCTCAGAAGCACTACATAAAACTCAACGAAGATTCATGTAAAAGCAACTAAGACGTTTCAGAAATTATTTATGTAAAAAGGAGCGTTGTAAAATTAGGTCCAAATACAATCACATTACCCTTGATGTTTAACCATCAGATCTTCAGTAAGATCTTCAGCTTCTTCCTCAAAGTCTCGATCGAACTTCGAAGGGCCCGAAAAGCATGCTCTTGATGTTCTGTGGGGATTCGCTGGTCGGCTAGACCGGCGAATAACGCAAAAAGCTGAAAACACGATGATCTAAGTGGAAGAGGCTGATCTCGATGAGGAGGAGCGTGGAAAGAGAGGATAGATCGCGCGTGTGCGTACACGGAAACACGGTCGCAGACGAGCCTGCACCCCGGGAATAATGGACGTGTTACATGGCCGAGGATTCAGAGAAACACGGACGGCCTGGACGGACGAACAGCTCGACGGATGGACGGACAGACAAACGAATGGGAGACTGTTACACCCAATTGTCCCTCGTTGTGCGGGGGTCAAGTAAGGTAGCCAACCGGCCACGGCTGTGCACCGTTGTCATCCGTGACTGGTGCTGGATAAACTGCAGGCCTGTTCGAAAATACAGCGACAGACCGGTGGGAAAACAACGACGTTACTTTACGATATCGTCATGCCACGTCCTCCGCTTTGCTCGGCGCTCGTCCGAGATCCCCTGAAGTCGCTAGTGTCCAGTATAATCAGTATAGCACTCGGCCACGTTCGAGATCGTTGCACGAAAAGAATCGATCCCCTACACGCTGCAATAGTCCGTACAGTCGCCGCAGAAAATAAGCTAACGGTGCTTCGAGCAATAATGCAATAATTCCTCTTCTTGAATTTTAATAGTTTACTTTATTTGGCATTTTTAGCTGAACCTCGAATGATTCTTCTATAATCACTTCTTGAATTTTGAAGACATATTTACCTTTATTTGTCATTTTTACCTAAACCTCGAGTTCTATAATCAATTTTTAGTTCTTTCGTTTTTCGAGGATCTACTTCGATAATTAGCCCTTTGTCAAATGACCAGGTTTATATTTTACAATTATTGGAATTATAAAAATTCATTTATGGAAAATAATGGAATAAATTTCATCATTCAAACATCTCTGTTATATTTAAAATTACGGACAATCTCAATAAATTTAGTGTTACACTTTAATCCTGCTTTAATTGTGGGAAATGAATTCTTCTTTCAATAATCTGAATAAGTCGATAATAATTTAATAGTATAGTTAAATTCGTTCGATGCATTCACAGTCTTGTATTTCTCCTACTAATTTTTGTCATAAACGCATAAAATCCGCAGTTTTGTAGAAACGTGAATTTATATTATTGCAAATTAAAGTTTAAAAGAAATAAAGTTCTAAAAAGGAAGTACAAAATTGTTGATAGACCTATGATTTTTATAAAGCTAAATATAACAATATAAATGCGAATTGATTTCTAGAAAGATCGTGTTTGTATCAACGCGATTGCATCAAAAAACAGCATTGATACGATGCGGTCGCTATCACCGATGAGACGCGATTGGTCACTAGGCTACTTGAGACCAGGTAGACTCTAAGCTTAGCTCATCGATTATTTAATTTTATTACTGTCGCATGAAGTATGCTCACAACTGATGTCTCAGAAACATATCAGAGTATAGTATCAGAGATATTAAACTGTATCAAGAGTTGGGTATGATCCAACACCATCTTTTTATCAGTCTGGCATTCCAACAGCGACAGTTCACTTCGCATAAAATGTGGTTTAAAGATGTTACGGATAAGATTAATATGCAACATATACTGAGGAGCAAGAACGCACGACTTTGGAGATTATACGGGGAAGTGATAACGAATGTCTTGATCAATTAAGAATCCTGAGAATGCTTGTCAAATGAGATTGATCGTGAGCATTGATTAATTCCAGACTGATCGAAATGACTCATTTTGAATTATTTCTTTTTTTGCAAAATTACAAGAACACACTATACGAAATAAAATAATTAGTAGTCTTTATGGTCTACTAACTTACTTCTAGAAATTCAACTTGTTTGTTTAATAAATGCAAGAAAAAAGAACACATTGTTCATTTTTTGTTGAGACATTTTTACCAGTTTTCTGTATTTACAAAAACTGATTAAAAGACTATAAAGAAATTTGAGTAATATTTCAGTAAACATTTTTTAACCCTCGTGCGTTCCTCAAAAATAGTTACGCACAAGATCCTGGGATAATACATAATTTTCATATGTTATGCCACATTTTAAAGACATGTAGATGAGGTTAAAAAGGTTTAGAAAACACCAGTAGTCTTTAATCCTCACACGCTGCTCAGAAGTAGTAGGCTTAAAGGCCTGAAGCATCTCTCAAAAATAAAAATCTCAGCATATTTTTAACGCGATGCAGCGCCCAAATAGGATGAAGAACTTCAATTTCTGTAAATCAGTCCTGAAAAATCCACATCAGCATAAAGATGCATGGTGTGGTGATAACTTTGCTGCTTCGTGGGGACCCTTGATTTTTGAGTAAAGCGAGGTTACACCGCTAAAATGGCATATAGTGTGAGGCTGGCTCTCCGATGTCGCGTTCGTTCCTCCTCCCCCGTCGGTTCCTCTTTTTCTCTTCTTTTTCGGCTGCGCACGTGTGAGGTTATCCCGTCGATGGTGACCCCGTCGTCCTCTCCCCCTACTCCTCTTCACAGATCAGACGAGCCCCGGCAATCATCACGGATCCCCCTGACGCAACCTGAACAAGCCGCTCTTCGGAGCATTCGTTCCCGATGACGTCAGACCACCGCTCCTTCTTGCCCTCTCTTCGTTCTCGTGTTGCTCGTATTGCTCGTGTGCACCGACGAATATGCTCCAAAACGAGCATCAAGACCACACGGTGGTATCCTTGGCCAGGATACATCAGCCGCAGGCCGGAGCGTCGACTCCTCTCTTTTTGCCCCGAGCTCGATGATGGCTCACAGGTGTGTCTTTTCACGACCGTTTTTTACCTCTCGCGCGCGATCATCATTTGGTGGCAATGAAACGGTTACATTTTCTAAATTGCGATTGAATGTTGATGCCCTGCACCATGCTGATGAGATAGTCCGATCAATGATTAACTGTTCACGATAACTGTAATCACTAGACTGCGGATCTTTGTGCATTTATTGCAAAATTGAGTAGATAAAATTGAAAATTGTTGGAAAAGTTAAAACTATGATTTCTCCTCTATTAAAATCATTAACTAGAATCCACTAGAATCTAACTAGATTTTGGGTCGAAACGTGGGTTGCGGGCAGCGACTTTTTATCCTTATACGAGCATATTTTGAGCTGCACAAAGGTTCATTTGATAGAGGAAGGTTCAGCGCAGATCAAGCTGGAAAAATTCTCGATTTTTGCTCTATTTTGGACACTCATATTATTAGATATAAACATAATCTCGTTCTCTCATGACCAGCACATGAACCTTCCTCTATCGAATGAACCTTTGTGCAGCTTAAAATATGCTCGTATAAGGATAAAAAGTCGCGGCCCGCAACCCATGTTTCGACCCAAAATCTTCAAAAGTAATCTTCACACTGTTTTAAATGGCACCTATTCATTTTTGTCATAAATGTATTGAAATTTTTATTTTTTATTTTATAAATAAAAATTGGAAAGTTGGGTTGCCATTCTGGTCGAACGTGTGTGAAGTTGATTCGTTCTGATTGCACGGAGAAGTGGATTTTTTGGTTTATGACAAACGATAAAAATCGATTTCGCCGAGAAAAAGGAAGATGAGAAGTCCCCTTACAAGGGCGTAGCGTCGTTCTGCAGTAATTACGGGCGACCTTGAGACCCGTTCACCGTTGGAGCCTCTGTGTATTTAGAGGCCGGCAGATTTGGTAGGCAAATGAGTCGAAATTGAGAGCCGCTCGCGCGGTTTGGCGAAGAGGCCGAGCAACAGGAAAAGAGAGAGTAGAGTAACCAATAGATGGTTCGCCGTGCTCAAAACAGGCGACCCTGAAATCACCGGTAGGCCACAATCAATTCCCTATTATCCAGAAAAGTGGCCGAAAAAAAGGTAACCGCGCTAACCACCCCGGCAATTCAACAGAAACCGTCGTGATCGGGACGAGTTCGTGTTTTATCTCTCGCGGCGAAGAGCAAATTTTATTGCAGGCTTTTTGTGGATAAAAAAACGTGACAGTAATAGGTATTCAATAATATGTACATCCAATAATTTCAACTCGTTAACCGAAGCACCCATCGCGTTACAGTAATTATTTTTATTAAGAGAGGAGCAAAATTATTTTAATGCGATTGACCGAATGATACATTATTTCATTCGGTTTAAAGCGATCTCTAAATGATTGCACGTTGATTTGTTCATCGCAGCAAATCATTTCGTTTTTCCGTTCTTTTGTATGATTTCATTTTTAATGAAATGACACGTCGGTTAGCGCGCCGGATAGCCGAGTATCGCGTTTTTAATATAATCGCGGAAATGATTTTTGATACTTTCGCTTTAATTGATGATAAAGGATGTCGCGCGAATATACTCATTAAAATTTGTAACTCTATAACGCATCGTTAAATCTCGATTCTAAAATCCAACGTTCTGCACGGCCTTGTTTCATTTGTTATGTATAAAATTACAGTGGCTTGTCCGATTCAAAATTAAACAATACTTCAGATAAATAAAGATTTGGTTAATCTACCAATTATTGCCAATTCGTACTGTAATTACATATATTATTTCAGAACAAAGTACCTACTTATAATAAATGACACGAAGCGTCTCATGAATTATGAGACATCGAGGTTGAACTAATTTTCCATTTCCAAAAAAGCACAAAAAATCAACATTTTTGTAAGATCCATTATGTAAGATAACAATTACTGAAAATGAAATTTCTGTTATTGTAGTTTCTTTTTCTGAATCGCGGTCTCCTTTTGAAATGCCGAGTCTCAGCCGCCGATGCTCGCCGATGCTCGCCGATCTACGTCAATCTCGCTTCCGCTCGTTGTACCGACTCTCTCACTTTGTCAGTTCTTGGAAAAAAGGATATCCTGCTGGTGAGAATTTAACTGCCGGCTCCAGAACTGATGTAAATTAAACCGTGTACTACTTCACAGTAATGCAGAATTCCCAGTCGGGACCTAGCTTCTACGAATTCAACTGAAGGAAGGACAGGAGATGTGTGTGAGTTAGAGGTGTGCGAGATCCCCAAATCATCGGGTCGAGCTGGGTGCCTAAGGGTCTCTTTATAGTCGCCAGAACAAGTCATCGGACAGAACCTTACTACCCTGGTTTTGTATCCAGTATTTTCCAAATTTCTTCAATTTTCCAATATTTCTTTTCGAGACTGTCGGTCCATCTAGCTCGAGGGTGTTGACGGTTCCCTGCTGTGCGTGGCAAAAGAAAAGGTGTTGCGCCAGACGTCTGGCTGGCTAATATAAAGAGTCCTTAAAGGATCCGCTCGCGTGAAGGGATCCAAGGTCCCATTTTTTGGAATTAGAGGTTCATGGCTGATGCTGAAGTGCGCGCTATGTACTGCACTGGCCGACATCTAGCAGTGCAAAGCGGGGCGCTTACGGTCGCGTGACTTCGGTGCACAATTCATCGTGTCCGTCGACGGTGCTCAAGACAAAAGACAGGCAATCGTCTGAGCCGATCTCGCGGAGTGTCCGACCGGTTGCCGGTTGCAACTGATTGGTCGGACACCGGCTACTGGACCCGGTTGACCCCTAACCTCGGCAACTCGCTCGGCTTTATCGTCTGGAATTGCCGTGTTGGTGGCGAGTTGGTACAACACGACACGCGGTACGCACACGCATCCGCGCGCTTTATGAGCCACGTACCCGCACGTGGGAGCGGAATTCTGTGCTGAGCGACAAACAATTGCCGCCAAGTGGCTTAATTGCAGCCAACTAAACAAATGTTCCAACCGTATCTCCCTGGCCGTGCAGCCTCTCCCCCAGGCCCGGGGCAATTTCTTTCTCTATAGCCCGGGTTCCAGGTCCTCGCGAGGACAGCTCTCTGTTCTAGACCCCGGGACGGTTCACGGCGGCTCCCCCTCTTCTCCCCCATTGCCCCCTTGCCACCATCTTCTGTTTGCTCGGAGTATTTCGATTTTTCCCTTAACACTGCCACTTCGAAGCTGGAGGATCATGCTCGTCGACGGCGCACTGACCAGATCAAACATGCACTGCCAACTGAACGCATTTGATCAATTATCATGGTCGCTAGACCTGACGATGATGGTGGCTTCTTGGTTTACCCTACTGCGACTGACATAAGCGATGTTTATACTGATACACAACAGCTCCAAAACGTCACACAGAAACACTACTTTCCCAATCTTCGACGAATTATCGATATTTAAATTATTACAATCTTAGTTTCATTTCAAAGCTTGAAATCTCTACTTCTGCAATACATTTTTTGCGCTGTTCTACAGTGTTTTGACATGACATATGGGGAGGCAAACTGAAGACATGTTTTTTCACTAAAATGCTACAAACTGAAACGTCTCTAAAAGCATCGGAAAATTTTTTTACAACTACAATGGATTTGAAAATTGAAGCTTCCTTTTTACGACGATTCTCTAAAACTTGATGTTTTTGTTTGTATATTTTTTGACAGGATATGTTTTGGAATATGTGTGTTGACTGTTGCCATGATTCCGGCCCTTCTGCTGATCGAAAACAAAAATGAGGAAGTATGTTCGCCTATATGAATGTAGCTACAGTCTGAACCAAAATGGATTAAAAGTCTTGATTATTTACAAAATCGCTTAAATTACTGATTTTTTAAATGTTTTTTAAAAATGTAGAAATAAAGCAGTGAATGATCCTAAACATTATCAATTATAAAGTAGAATGCGGATGTTTATGAAAATTTATATTTTTATAGAAAACAGGTGTACCAATGGGACCTGGACAGAAATTGGTGTCATGATTAAGTAATTTTAAACATATATCGTTTATTTTGCATAATTGTGCATATTTCTAGTATCTCTCTCATGTAATAATAACCGTTAATATAATTATTTCTAAGAAATATCTATCTCGCTAAGAAAGAATTATTCGTATAATATATATGCAAAAGAAATGAAGTTCTATTGCAATGCAAATTACAAGTAGTGATAAACATTATACAACTATTTCATTGTATAATAGTGTACTATTTCCAATTAATTTTGTTTATATATTTCACATATCTTTTGCATATATTTTGCATACATTGTTTATATTTGGACATGTAGAATTCGCATAAACTGGTTATGGGAATGATGCGCTGTTCGAAAGTAAAAGAAAATGCCAAACAAATGGACTTTTGAAAAATGGAAAACCAGAATGCCCCCGTCAATCGATCGAACGGATCAGGTTAGCGACTCCGGATGAATTGACGATCCTGCCAAACCGAATAACGATAGAAAATGAAGTTCGCGTCGCCAGTTGACTCCGTTTCAATTGATGCGTCACCGAATAAAGTAGACGAACATATTTGCTGGACGCGAGACGTTGACCTAATCCTATTTAAATCGCATTCCCTAGAAAGAAGGCAGCTGGTTCCGGCAGTTGTCGGCGCTGCGCTCAAAATAGAGCCGACGCTAGATACCTGGTGCAGAGAACAGCTCTTCTCTCCCCCTATCACGAGCGTCCAACGCTGCCGGCTGACGTGGTATCCTCGCAACCTTCGAGATCTGTGTTTGTCATGTGCATTAACAACGTTTCGCACCGCACTCGGCTCTCTCGCGGCAAGCGCGCGAAAGGACATGTCCAGTGATGGGTCAGCAAGCAATCAGATACGAACCTATACAGGGTGTCTCGCGGTATTCCAACGAATTCACCTCTCTTTCATGGCAATTCAATCGGGCGATCGGTAGAAAACTGGTCGGGAAGAAACCTCGAGCATGTCGACAGTCACAATAATTGTCTCGCTCCTATCACTCACATGGTGGCAGTAATTGGAGTGTAGTAGACAGCTGTTATGAGTGTCGAAGCACCTCTCTTGTAGATCAGTCTCTTCGTTCGGAATTAATTGATATTGTTCTGTAGTGAAATATACGGTGGAGAATAAAAGTTTGCTTGGGAAAATAGAATTGACGACGCATGATTGATAGTAAATGAGTGACTGGCCAGCGCTTTTGTGTTGACATGTTATAATTTACTCCGAAATGTTATTGAAAATGTTTTTCTTTTAATATTTTCAAAACTTCATCGAAGACTTGTCTCGTATCCAGTCACGAAAATTTACGTACACCTTTCAGATTTCAAAATTAAAAGTAATAAACAGAGGGAGCATTAAATATTATGTTAGAATTAATAAAATTTGATATTACAAGAGCAATAATTATCGTAATAACAAATCTTGAGAATTTTAATATGCCCTCCTAGCTACACATATGGTATGCATGTACATTAAATCTCATGATTTCATTCTACATTATTATACAAATCTAACAAGTTGTGCAGCACTCATTCAACACGCAAAATCATACTTCCATGACTACACTAATCCATTGAAACCAGACATCATTAAAGCGTCCATATTTCACCAACCTACTAAACCTTTTATTCCAGTGAAATTCGCTGAATGAAAGAAAGAGCCCACAATGGAGTCAAACACAGGTGTTCCTTAAATGTTTGAGATTTGACAGATGCACGCATGCTTGTGTGACTAATTGCATCAGTATAGTGGAATCAGACATTTTTAAATCGCCCACTTAACTCTCACCTGCCTCCTAATACCTCTGCTCCATTCAAACTCACCACGAGGAGAGTCTACACTACTCCTAAACACAGGTGTCTTTTAAATATTTGAGAAGCAGGTATACAAAGACTATATTATGACAGGCTGTGCTAACATATTAAAGTTTAGGATTTCTAAATTCTCCGTTTAATGTCCCCCTTCAAGTAAACCTAACTGATCGGAAGGAGCGTACAGTAGAGCCTAACACAGGTGCACCCGATCTTCGACTGCACAGCTCAACAACTCCAGCAAAGTGAGTTGCGAGGAGAGGCCGAAAGAAGTCAGATTAAATCACGTCGGTGGGAGGTGGTACAATAGTCTTGCTTCGTCTCCCGGAACGGTGTATCCAGGACTGTTAGCAGTCATGGTCGTGAAATCATGAACAGTACGGTTCCTTCCAACGCGATGCAGGGCCGTAGGGGTTGGTGTCGGGCACCGTCGGACCTTTTCCTCCATTCTTTTCTCGGTTCTTGTTGCCAACCTCGAAGACGAGCACCGCTCCCGGCTCGTTTCTCATTCGGCGTCGTGTGCGCCGTCGTAGGTGTATACGGCCGACTGGTCGCGCGCTGAGCGAGATTCCCATTTATCAGGGTACATCCGCCGGAAGTGGGGCGGCCCGTGCGTAGGTGAGACGGGGAGAAAGAGAGAAGGTCGGAGAGCCGCGAGAGAGAAAGCCAGAGGACATTGTTCATTAGTACCTACGACCTCAGGATACCTCAGACCTCTGGCGACATGATTTACGAGTCGGTTTAGGACCAGCAATCGACCGCAGCCCAACATCAGGCCGAACCTTTGCAATAGAGGGACCCTACGGACGAGGCCAAACCGGTAACTGTTCACGGTGTCATTGTTTTCATAGTTTGCTGACCTGTAGCCTGCTGTTGATCATCTCTCTCTCTCGCCGGAACGGCGACTCCCCGATTCTCCTCCTAGGCAGATGTTGACGCCACTAAGGGGGAAGGGTAGTCACGTGACAAAACTAGCAAAGAAACTAGAATCTAATTAGATTTTGGGTCGAAACATGGATTTGCGGAGATCGGTTTTTTGTCCTTATACGAGCATATTTTGAGCTGCACAAAGGTTCATTTGATATAGGAAGGTTCAGGGCAGCGCGCTGTGCCCCATCATATCGGTCAAAAAAGTCTTTTAGAGACAGAAAAATAAGTAGAGCAAAAATCGAGAAAAACACCGCAGATTCCAATGTACTTTTCTGTCTATAAATGACTTTTTGGACCGATATGATGGGGCACAGCACGCTGCGCTGAACCTTCCTCTATCAAATGAACCTTTGTGCAGCTCGAAATATGCTCGTATAAGGATAAAAAACCGATCCTGCATTCACATAGCAGAGATTTCCCCATATTACGTTCATGAAGACAGAGTCTAGAGCAAGTCTAGAGACAATTTTAGTTCAGCTAGTTTAGACGAGATGGCGCCTAGTTAGGAGGACTGAATTGAAGAATAGAATATGGAAATAGCAAGCAACTCCATCTCGTGTTCATCAGACAGTTGCGTGTTTATCAGTGTTACCTTTACAAACCTTTTTTCTGCACAGAGGTTGGTAACACTGATAAATACCTTAAAACATGGGTACCCTTCCCCCGTAAGTAACAGGGATGGAAAATTGCTGGCAATGCTTTGTTGCGATGCTTCTCAAGTGTGCTTCTGATATAGATTCAAATTAAGTAGTTATCGATGGGATTGATCTTGCTATTAATAGGATGTATATTGTATTAATAGATAAATCTATCTCAATACCAATCTTTAACCCTTGTGTAGCCAACCGGGTACCCATTTACTTAAAATATCTCTGAATGTCCATTCTTTATTCGCTAATATATTAATTTATAGTCTCAAAATGAGAATTTGTGCAAATATATTGAATACAAAAAGTTTTAAATAATCTATATATTTTGGTTGGTACATACGGGTTAAGTATAATTCTATACCAAGAATACTTGCTACTACATGCTTGTGCTGCCACCTAGCGGATCAACTCAATAGACACCAATATGGCGACGCTCTTATCTGCCCAAAACGGTTGAAATCGTTCAACTTTACACACATACAACTTTTGAACCAGTAAACTCCGCGCTTTAAAACTCGTATTTTTGGACTTTTCTCGTCAAAATCTACAGGATTGTACAAAAAGAAGTGCAACATGTTTGGTCCTACAAGGAAAAGAATAGCCCTCTTCTTTCGCGCTTTATAATCAGCCTTTCTGAAAATATTTCCAGGAAATACTCATATAAATTTGAATAAGCACAATTCGATGTCACGTTCATATTACGATAAAAGGTTCTTGATCGGGTTCCAAGTGTTCGAATAGTTATGGACGACAGTGCTCTTGCTCATTCAGGTCTATTATTCAGTAGCAATTCCAATTTATTGTTCATTTTAAAGAGAACATTTGTTGTCAGTTTTTTGTAACAGCGCACACGAATTTGTAAATAATCAGCAGAAACGAGATTTAGTAATTGATAATATAAGTAGAGCATAATTAATTATCCTACTAGTCTTTCTGTAGATTAACTGATAAAGGCGCGAAAAATAAAAATTTACAGGAAAGTCACATCCTAAACGAAAATTTATTATTTAAATTTTAAAAACTTTTCTGAATATTCCCCAGCAAATACTAAATGAATGGATTATTTTTCTAGTTGAAAAATTTTATTTGTATTTATACATTCAGTGGATTTCAACCAAAATTCAAATATGTGAAGCTCAAAAGAATACTTACTTCGACATATTTGGACTTTCCGGTTCAAGCTTCGTTAAATAAATTACATCGAGTTCGCAAACTTATGTCGCTGGTTCGGCGAACGTGTTAATGGACGAAGACAATGCTTCGGACAAAGGTAAAACCAGAAGCGCTTGTTCGTTCGAATGTTCCCTTTCTATTAAACATTCGTTCGTCTCCTTTATTTTCCGGATGCGTATGAATTTCAATCACAGGCTGTCGAGGCCAGAGGGAGCTCGCGCGGAGATTGAATCAATTAAAATACCGAAACGAATTACTCTTATTGGGAAATGCCGCTGCTTGATCGATCGTACAATGTAACCGGTTATGCTTATCGCTGATAGTGGACGAGTCGCGAGAGAGTCGGACATAAATCGCGTTTGATTTTTTGACATTCAAAACCTGATCGTGAAATTATATTCTTCGCCCGATACCAAAGGATGCGGCGCGCGGGTTGATTAATTGAAATTGCTCGGGATTCGGGGACTATGCTTTCGGTAATTACTGTAATTAACTTTATTATGTCAATTAATGAGCAAGCCTGCAAAGATATAAACGCCGTAAAAATACGAGATCATTGTGGAACTCATTATAGTTTGTGAGATACTTCTATATAAGGACGCCACGAAGGATGTGACTATACCAAAAGCATCCTGTTTAGTTGTTATCTTCATTTAATTTCCTTTTTATATTTCCTCCAGGATAATTCCTTCGTAAATGCATAACATTCCGTAGTCATCAGATTTTGTAATAGAAAATCCTATATAAGGTTATGATCTACATATATGCAAAAATTGTCAATGCTAATATAACAATAGATATGTATGAACATGTCAAACAACTGCTACTTTCACATTAATTCGACCAACACTACGTTATTTGACCAAAAATAACTTTAAAACATTGCTTACTTGACCAATCCAAAAAATGTATTTTACAACCTATTTTATACTAGAAAAAGCCAAAAATTGTTATTAAACCTTCCGCTCATAAGTGAAATTCAATGCCCAATTCGGTTTCAGAAGTATTAAATTATACATATATGTAACTATCTGACCCTGGTTCCTCTATCAGCAATCCTCATGATCCTCTAACAAGAAAAATTGAAAAGGTCGCTTTCCTCGATACAAATATTTCTGCAACAATTTGAACAACTTTGGCAGGTGTTACAGTTCCTCATTAGCGATTCCACGCGAAGGATCAATGTTTCACTTCACGATCAATGGCGCCTGGCTCCGATTCCTTTATCAGCAATCATCCTCCAAGAAAGACTTGAAGGGTTGGCTCTGCGGTGAAAACATTTTTCCAACAACTTGTACAACTTCCGCAGATGTGAATCCACAAAGAGGATCCTCCACGATCAGTGGCGTCTGGCTCAGATTGCTTTATCAGCAACCATCATGATCCTCTAACACGAAAAATTTGAATGTTCTCTTTTTCGTCGATGCAAATATTCCTGCAACAATTATAACAACTTCGGCAGATATTACAGATCCTCATTAACGATTCCACGCAAAGGATCGACGTGGTATGTAGATCTTCCACGATCAATTGCGTCCAATCTCTTTCCGTTGGCTTTTCCGATGGAAACATTTTTCCAATAACTTGTACAGCTTTGTCAGGTGTGACAGTCGTTAACGATTCCACGGAGAGGATCGACATATCCATGATAGATCACGATCACATGATGACATGTGGCCGATGTGGCGAGTGTAGCAGATCGATAGACCGTCCGTTGTCTAGGGATCGCGGTTTCCCATGGCTCGTAGCACCTTCCAGGATCGCTAAGTCCTCCAATTTCGTTCGACGGCCGCAATCACAGAACGGTTGTTCAGGTCGCGCACGGTACCGTCGGAATGTCTTGGTTACATCACCGGCGCTTTTTGCGCGGTATGCGCGCGTACAAGTCGGCCGCGCTCGTCGTCCTACAACACCGCCGGACAAAGTTGCGGCCGGTATCAATTGGCCGTGCTCCGTGTATACCGGTCGACCTTCTGCAGTTGCAACACGAGACCTGACACAGATAGGAGAGCCACACTCAATCAGTCCGTCGGGCCAGGCATTGCCTGTACTGTTCGCCGCTCCGCGCAGCATGCCTTGCGAAATCGACGCGCTGCTCCTACGTTTCATCGGGGAACCCTGCTCTGACGAACCGGGGACCAATGTTGCCAAGCGAATTTAGCACACCGGGCTACACGATGATCTCATCCCGTCATCTGTGGGAATCCTGATCACGGGAGCGGCGATACACTCAGACCAATCCTCCTCCTCCAGCCTCTCATGAGAAACCTCTGTAGCAAATATTCAAATCTGTAACATCTTCAAGTCGTGGTTCAATACTTTTGGTTTAATTTTTATCTTCATGTTGAACCGTCTAGCTTCGTGGTAGCCGAATAGCTATCTCTTCTGATGATGTCCAGCGAATACTCAAATTTTTGTGGTTCAAGAATTTTGGTTTAATTTTTATCTTCATGTTGAATCGTCTAGCTTCGTGGTAGCCGAATAGCTACCTCTTCTTATGATGTCCAGCAAATACTCAAATTTTCGAAACGTTCCATCTCGAGTTGTACCACATATCTCTGACTTGTTGAATCTTATCAACGACTTAAAGTTACAATTTCCTTCAAAGCTTTTTCTTCATGTCGCTACGTCTAGCTTCATGTCTGCTAAGTAGCTTATCTTTTTATGAGGAGGTTGTGCTTTCAAAACTAAAGTCTTTGAAGTTTGTTTGAACTTCAAATTGTAGTAATTATTTATGAAGATTTCCAACGGCTTCTATTATTATAGGTCGTAAAAAATTCAATTTTCAATATTTTCATTTCTCATAGATAAGAAAACGTTCTTGTTGCGGTGGTATTGGTACACACACTGTTATTAGCAGACTGCGGATTTTATGCATTTATGATAAAAATGGATAGGTCTAATTTTTGACAGTAAAAAGATTTGAAGTATTTAAATATACTACCACTATATTGTTTTCAGCCTATTAAACATATTCAGCAAGAAATTAGGTATTTATTTCACCCCAGCTTATTGCAATCCAGGTAGAAAGTTTTCATTTTGCATAAAGATACATAGTCTAGTTATTAGTAAGAGTATGAGGTGTTCTTAGCAATGTTTAAAAATTAAAATATCTGCTAAACTATTCCCCTTCAACATGCATTAATTTTTGTAGAGAATAAATAACTGCATCGATTGCTGCATAATAAAATATACGATTTAAAAAATGATACCATTTAAAAAATCAAAGTTGATCTTCAATTGACCTGCACCATATAACATCTAGAAACAATTTGTTTGTACATAATTTAGAAGTTATTCGAGGTGGTCGAGTTAGGTGCCTGTGTACGGATCCAACAATTTCGCAAAGGAGTGTGTGTGTGCAATTTCATGCAAAAAATCACGAAATGGGTAATTTTAATCGGTCTGGTAGTTGGAGAGGTATCGATCTCCTTGTTCGCCCCGTTTCCCGCGAGTGTGCCGATGCCTCTGAGCGGAGGTGTACGCGGGAATTTCGAACAATTGGCCCGATTTCGCAATTGCCGGATCATTGAAAAATTAAGGCGTAGCTAGTCAGCCGGAGTTATCAGTCCCGCGGTGAATCGTGCACGCGGTGTCTGCCTCGTGTCATGGAATCGCGATTGTCTTCGCCGATTGCGCCACAGAAAAACACTCCGACAGACTTTCCGTACACCCACGGAACGGCCGTGGACTTTATTGTCCCGGATCGAGAGCTGGCAGCGGCTCCTGCGGTTCGTCTAAACGCAAATTACTTACGCCTCGGCTCGACGACGACGTGCTGTGGGAGACGGGATCGAGGCACGTCGGGAATCCCGGATCAATAGCGTAACCCGGCGAGAGCACGCTCTCTGCGGGAAACCCGAAAGCGACTTCGCCTAAACAGCCAGGCGTTAAACTCACCGACGCACACGATCTGCTACCTGCCTGGACAAAACCCATTATGCCACTTACAAAAATAAAGCGCTTTCCTCATAAGTAGACTGCGCACTTCATCACAGGAATGGGTACATTCAATTGAACTCCGAAAATAAAACGACGAAACTTTTTGTTTCCAATTATTTCTTGATGGAACATTCAACAGCATATTCGTGACGCTTCTCTGATTAAAATGATACTAAACAATAATGTGCTGCATATTCACTCGTTTAATGCACGATATAGCAGAGCCTCGATTATCCGAACTAATCGCGTGGATATGCATACTAGGATAATAGAAGATTCACGTAGCTAGTGTCAGACTAAATATTTACTGAACTTCTACTATATAAGAAAATATGCTAGGAATAAAGTCGTGTTTGGTGTTGTTTTATTCAGATGAATGTCACAAATGTGTTGGTAAAAGTTTCATAAAAGAATAATTCAAAGTATTCAAGCAGAAAACCTCATGTTCAACAAAACTTTAGCTGTAAGAACAACCACATTTACAATGTGCAATGTATGTTCAATGTAAAATTTACAAAGTTACAATATACTGTTTTAATTAACTGTTTTAATTAAATCAATGCTAATTGCATCTTTCTCTTGTTGCAGGAAAATATCTCGACTCCCGAACCCGCCGACATATCGGAGGACGATCATTACCCGAGTAAGCAAAACGTTTTGTTACCCATCTCCGTAGACCTTCTCGTTTCATATTTTAGCCAGGCACAATCGGACCTCACTCTCACGAGCATTACATAAATAATTATCCATAGCCATTATCATGCAACGCGGTTTGAAACTCACCAATTCGCCGTGCTCAACATTTCTTTTGTTTTCATTTTTCAAGTTTCTCATAGTTATATATCTCTCCCTGCTAACGCGGACTTAACTTTCGCGAGCTGGAAAATATAGGGCAATACATAAGGCTGCAACTTGAATATACAGTAAAGCCTTGATCTAAGAAAACGGGAACTGTAGCATCTATGCAAAACGAGTATCCCCTCCCCAAAAGAAATAGTAGACCCCGAGGATTTTTCTTAGATCAAGGCTTTGCTGTACTTCGTTTTACAAAAATTCTACAAAATAAATGAAAACTCAAAATTTTCTTTGAGAATTGCCTGTTTTTACTATTGCTCAGGTGTAGTGAAAATATTATTCTGCTATAGTAATGAAAATGCACATTTTAATTTCAAATGAGAATAAAAGTTATAATAGTATTGCATTCTTTTTAGGAGAAGAGTATGTAGCATAAAATTCTGTTAAACAAGGTTGATACTTTTTGTTAATAATATTTTCCATTGCATTATCGTACATTTGGCTTTCAAACGTGATTAATTAGGCCAACCGCTAGATTTCATTTTGCTTGAACTTCCACATACCATGCAGTCTTCATTATTACAAGAACTTCTTGCACTCAATATAAATGTAATACTGATCTCTTTTAAACAACGGGTGACTCAACTTCGGTATTCCTGGATCAAAACTTCTCTCACATGCATGATTCATTGACCGTGATAAGTAGACTGCGGATATTATGCATCCGTAACGTCCAGTTATTGTACTAAATGAAATGGAATTCGCGACATTGAGGGCATGTAAGACATTGTTTATTTTAATTCAACAGAAAACACAAATAGTTTACATTTGCTTGAAAATCTGCAGTCTGTCGATGAGTTTCTTTACACGTATAAAATCTAATCGAAAGAAAAGTAAACAATTCTATATGTAAAACAATGAAAAATATACCATCAATGTTCTTGCATGATTTTAATTTGAAGAAAAAAGTTTCATTGCCTAATCTGTCTGTCTATTACTCACTGTTTCTGCTTACAGCAGACTCGGACTCGGAGTTCTGTGACATTGAGTAGTTCCTATACATCTTAATTGTACCTGTTCATTTACATCTCATTTCTTAGTGATTGTTTATAAATGTTAGCACACCCAGAATTTATTGACAATAATTTGTGTTTAATTCGTTTTTCGACATAGAATTACCCTCCTTTTAACTGTTAGGAATGCTTCGACTAGGATCATTAAATCATTTCATGAATCAGCGTCTCGTCTACGGTTTTGAATTTTTGTTCGAAGAAAATGTAGAAATATGTACATAATTTATAATTTTAAATCAGCAATGAAGTTAGCAGTAATTTTATTCAGCAGATAATTTATAGATACCTTTTCTACAAGACTCAAACCGTGTCCAATATTTTATCCAGTACATCGTTGCAACTTTTTATCATTATTTTTGTTAAATATTTCTGCACTGCGCAATTATTGAAATGACCTCCTTGGATGATCACAGTAGTCTGTTCCACACAGCTTATTAAGTACATCATTTTATTAAAAGATCTAATATAAATCCCAGTATAACAATTTAAGGTACACATTTAAAATGAACTTTTCATTAATAAGTATCATCAAACATAGACTCGTAATGAATGTTTTAGATTTATATTTTCATATATGCACTACTCGCGTCAATTAAAAGATTCACATCCCTCTCTGAATGGAAATACTGATACTCAATAATTAATAGACTGTCAATCATTCTATTCGTTTCGCTATCTGAAAATTTTTCCCAACGTTGTTTTTACGCTTTGTTTCACGATTTCATCAAGTTATTTAAGAACTTAGAGATCCAGCACTATTGTCTAAAAACGCGGACTTTCTCGCGCGACACGGTTTCACTCAGAATCGATAGACGCTTCGAAATTTCTGGTCAGCAATGCGCATGCAGCGTGACGAAATTTGCGGGGAAAAATGCGCGAACCTTATTAAATTGCCAGATATAGCGTGTTGCAACGGAAACGTTAATCTTCATTTTTTAATTTTGGGGAACAACCACAGATAACTTTATGAAAGCTTTAGTGTTCAGTGTCAATTTTCTTTTATATCCACTTCTTTGAGACGAATGTCAACTTTCTTATTGAACTTAATATGTCTAAATAATGATTTAAACTGACTGCTAATTATTACAATTTAGATGGGACGTTTATGATGTCCGATGAAAATGGTCCAGATTATGGACATTTTGATTCTAAAATATATTTAGCCACGTTTTTCATTCTAGTCTATTATCCACACCTATGATTAATTTTCGAAGTTGATCATTTTGATTGCAACAGGCTATGCAACAATTAATTAAAACTATATTCCACATCGATAAATTTTATTTCTAAACTATCTACGAATAACTTCAGGTAACTTGAAGTCTCGGTGTTTGTTACACCCTTAATATATCGCTCTAGCCGATGAAAATTATAGATATTTTGGCAATAAATTATTTCAAGTTACCCAACAGGGATTGTACACTATTCAAGTTGTACAAGACAATTTTGATAAATTCATAGAAAACCTCATATTCATATATTTTTGTTTATTAATTATTGTTGACATCGAAGGGGAGAAGACAATCCCCAAAATCGGGGGTTGAAAACACTGTTTTAAAAATATCTCAGAAACTAGAGGGTGTGAAGCAGTAGGATTTTTTAATGGGAAATTCATTAGCATAGGACAATTTCAGAACAATATTTATTTGAGTAAATAAGTCGAAAAGAAAAAGTTCCGTGGTTCGCGGCTGCAGCATTTGCAGTAAGTAGAAACCGTCAGCCATGCACAGACGCGCCAGCTGATCCCATCTAACAGCACGCATATTCTAAAAACGCGCCCTTAAAAGAAAAAACATTATTCTTTCTTCCCGACATATTCTTTCACGTAGATTCACCTCTTCTAGCTAGTACTGCCATATCAGGGAGCTAACTAATAAATAATCGCCGAAACACACCCGGTGTACCCCTCATTATCCACGGCCGAGTAAACACGTGTTCGGTCCTAAATCCGATGAATCCGCGAAGTTTATCATTTCCATTGGAACGGGCTGTAAAAACCAATTAAAACAGCGTTCGGCGTTCATTAGCCGGCTAGCAAACAGTCGATCGAAATCGTGTCGCGCCCCGGCGTTCCAGTCGCCGCGCAATTTGGTGTTCGTTGTCCTTTGGATGGGGTCAGGTCGCGGCCGTTTCGGGAATCTGACCCAAATCCAATGGCGGCGTCGTGTTTCTGCATTATTGAACCGGCTGAATGATTTAGATGTCACGCCGCTCCCGTCACCCGCCAACTTTATCCGGTTGCTAATAAATCTCTCTCTCTCTCTCTCTCTCCGCTTTCGTTCTACCGCGGACCGAGTGCTCTTCTACGTGTCACTGCTAATTCTCCCGCTCGAACGAGTCGACGCAGCAACCGGAGGGAAATCTGGAGAGCGACGGGACACTTAACCGATCGCGGCTCCGAGTTTTGCGTCACGATGGGGTGGGTATCGATCAACGGGGCCCGACCGCGACTTACCTCGGTCAGGTGTTAGCTTTCCTTGATTTCTGTCGATCCGTCTCAGTCAGGCGTGACTGCCACGGGAATCTAGGACAGACGTTCCATGACAACGCCATTAGAATTAACCCTTTCCCACGGATTGCGTAGGAACAACGCGATTGGCAACACTTTCGAATTGCCTACCCCCTCCCCAAGCTTTTGGCGACGGTTACACGTCATTCTAGTCGTTTTTGGAAATTACAAGTTATCCAGATATTTACAAACGAATTTCTTATTAGCACATTTTGCTTATCTTAAGAGACCCCACCTCAATATTTATGTGTTATTAGACCTCACTTTGCGAGGGTTAAGAAAGAAATTGAATATTGGTTGCCCACGGAGGGTTAACTATTTATAAACGAACTAAATTATTACAAGAATTTGCTCAATGCTTTTTGTTCTTACTTTAAAACATTCGAAATTTGCTAGGCGAGTACGACTTTAATGACTGATGGTGCACGTAGAAGTTTCAGAAGGTAAATTCATCGAAATACGCAATAGAGATCGGGCAATTGGCGGCTTATTCGTAGACAACGACCATAAAGGCGACCTGGGCGCCATCCGCGTTACGAATGGCCGATGTATTTATTAACATGCACCGACACTTCAACCTCGTAATCTCGTTACCGCGGCCTCTTACATAAAAGAGCGAGATGCACTCGCGCCTTCTGCGCGATGACGTTGCCTCGCGGTTCCGAGAAACCACTGATTAATCAGCCGAGGATCTTCGTGCCGCCATTGCGCCCCCCTTCGAATTGATTCCGTAGCTTTTTGATCAGATGATTTCATTCTCTACGCGACCGCGTCTGCTCACGGTTCATCGCGTGAAACGTATAACCGACAGTTCCTTAAGGGAGTATTCTGGTTTCTCATTTTAAAAAGTCTTTTGTGTGCAAAGAATTTATTTATACATAGACTGTTGATCTCATGCATTTGTCGTACAAATGAGAAGTCACTCTGACTGCCAGTTAAAAATAAATTTTTACTGCAATCTGTTAACTAAACTAAACTTTTCTAGTATGATTAAATCATTCTTCGAGTAACTTCCATGGGCATTGGTGTGAACGTTTTTGGTATAAAAATTAATTTTCTTGTACAAAATGTTAAAAGTAAATTGGACAAAATACAATAAAAAAATGATTGAATCTTTAAAATTGTTATCAAAAAGTTATTCTTGCTTTCATGAAGAGAAATGGAACGAAATAAATTAAATTTCTTAAATAAGTGCATACATATGTGCATATAATTAAAAATAAAATATTAATAGGCTCGCTTATTGTAATAGATACACAAAATAAATTGGGAAAGATTAGTAGGATTCGTGTATTATCTAATTGAGCCTCGAGTTTTTTTCTCAACTACACAATACATTGTTGTTATTACTTCCCCAGTGGTGCCTAGTATTCGCAAATTGAAGGTTCGAATGTTTTCTATCAAGATGAATGGTGACAGTACGAATGATCCGTGCCAACTAAACTGATTTCTTCGTTAAGCTCGGCCGCGCCACGATTTCCTACCAGGAAAAAACAAGAGGGTCTTTACTCGCACTAGACGAAACGAGATCGATGATCGAGTGCGTACACAATGGGGATGGGGTCGTACCCATTGGGCATGAGGTTTTAATTGACACTCGACGAACTCGTTGTCGCACTTGTGCGCCATGTTTACCACGCCCATGTGCCGCTTCATTTATGCAACACTTTCCACCTCCCCATTGTAATCGCTGCTCCTGCAGAAGAAACGGAATTGGCAAGGTGTTTATATACAGTTAGGAGCATAACTGAAGACTTGAAGAGAAATCGTCAGACGCGTCTGTTCATGACTTACCTATTCTACTTACAAATGCTAGCTAATGTAAGCACGCGAAATATTCTACAAAACTAGATTTATACTGTAATACGTGTTCGAATAAAGTTAAAGTATTATCTTGTGAAAATGTTTTTATAATTTCAATAATTGTAAAAGATAAAATTAGAAACTTGTCATTTTAACCCTTCTGGTAGTTCTAGTGTCAAAACATTAATGTTTATTTATGTTTATGTTTATTATCATTTATGTTCATTATTAATTCACGTGTGTACACTAATTCACAATGGCCGGTGAATAAAAATTCTGTTTTCATGTTACGGCTTGGTAAACTGCGAGATTATAATAAAAATTTGATTACACTTCTATTAAGACAAGAATATAAGTTTTATTAATAAATTAAATACAATTAATATCGGGACACTTACAAACCAAGTAGAGACTAGTAGCCGCAGTAAAAAGAGAATCAGTGCGTTTGTATAGAAATTGTTTTATGGGAGCAATAAATTATTTCCGATTTTAATTCGAATTGATAAAGAATGTATATGCAACAGAAAATTATACAGTGTATATCTTCGAAGTGGCGACAAAGAAATATGATATCGCGAAGTGTAGTATAATTACGGAATGGCATCTTTATTCATGTCTGACTTTGAATACTGAATTCCCTTGTTCCCGGTGATTAAGTGATTCTTGCCGCTGATAGCTCGCCGCTATGTGGCCGAGCGGTAAGAATCAATTAGCACAGTTTATCGGGGAAATCTGCTACACGCATTTGAATTGCAGGTCTTGTCGATCACTTGACACTTTAGATTCGCTTCGATGTAAGATACGATGACAGGTTATCCACGCAGAGAGAGAGAGAGAGAGAGAGAATAGACTGACAATAATTAACAAAGTTATTGTTCAACAAAAATCGATCGCGATTCTTAACGGGACAATTTAATGGCGCTGCATTTTCGCACGATTGGCATCGAGAATTCGACCTATACCAATGAATTTCAATAGTTGGACCTGTTGAATGTCGACTGTCGAAGACGGGGACGTTCATCGATCGAACGCGTTGACGTTGCTGTCGATAAGTTAGTTTCTAATAAAGCATGATTCTACGGAGATTCTTATTTTTTACCACGTTTTTATTAACTCGCTTTCTTGCCTGTCTGTTTGTTTGTCTGTTCGGTACAAATTTTGCAATTGATTTTAAACTAACTTCCCGATGAGCTAGAGACTTGAAACTTTAAACATAGCTCAGAACTCGACGACAATGCAATATTAACTCGCTGTCTGTTCGTCTAAAAAGCAGGAAATAATTATTTAAATAATAAAACATTTTTGATATACCACGTTTTTAAGACGGACTAAAAAGTATAGAATAATTTTTCCTAGCCCCCTGCAGATTCCTAACTTCATACAGATAGTCCTGAAAATTTTGTTATATTTTATAAGTTAAATTTTATAGAATATTGTTTACAATCTATTATATATTTATATTGTGAATAATGTTTGTAATGAATAATATTTACAATCAAGTTACATTTTTGAAAGAAATTCATAATCAAGTTTCTTGTTGATTTTCTGTACAATATATTTTATATAATTAAATATTAATGGTTCGTTATAATTGAAATAACATATTTGAAGAACAGTAAATAGTTGATCCATCAGTGTTCAAAAACAATCATTAAGGAATGTACAAAAACTAAATATGCATAAACAAACTGTACAGTTAAGTTAAGATTATGTAGTAGCTTATAATTTAATTTTCTATTCAAATATGCAACCGTATATGTTAGAAGTAGAAGTTAATGCGAGACTATTATCGACCGTGAAACATAAAAACTTTCATTTCACCAGTTTTTATTCAACCCATCGCATCCTCATTTAATTCATTTGCACCGGGTCCGCGCGATATTCGATTCGAATTCGGAGGAAATCAATTCCAATGCTTCCCCGCTTACTTTTCGCCGATCATAACTGTAAATACACCAAAACGATTGCAAGATGTCCCTAACTATCGTGAACGATATATCCGTGAGATTCGAAAGACAGACAGTAAATCATCCCCGGGTACGATTCGAACACTCGATCACTCACACTTCACTCATCTCACACTCTCGAGACCACACCCCCGCCATCACTTGAATTCCAGGTGTCTCCCTAGTTTCACGTCCCCGCAAAAAAGGATTCGCCACGAAATTCTCTCGATCACCTATGGTGGTGTTGGCAATAGCAAGACCGAGGGGGAAAAAGATCCGGAAAACATAGCGTAATTACCGGTTAACCGGGCACAATCAATTGCATAATGAGCATATCCCTGTCTCGTAGCACCAGTTGAACAAAAAGAAAAACACCAGGTCCAATCGAGAAGTCCCATATCCCCCCAGAAACCATTGCAAGTCGCACACCAACCACCACCATATATATTATCACTTGTAAACCACACCACCGAGCTTCCGAAGCTCGGTGTAGCCTCTCTCCCCCAAGTCCATTCGGCACTATCCACTGTGTGGATGAATAATCATGCCCTGAGACCAATTGGCACTTTTAATTTCGGCAGGCGCGCTCATGAAAGACGCGGATAAGCTGAAGCTGATGCTGCTCGCGTGGAATTATAATCTTCAACAGCAGGCTCAGGCTCAGGTCCAGGCTCAGGCTCAGGCTCAGGCCCAGGTACAGGCGCAGGCCGCCAACGCGGCCCTCTCGCCAAATAACTCTTCGCCAACCACGGCCACCACTGTTGGCACACCTGTCACCAGTCAATCGGCTATTTCCACGGCAAACAACACCATTAACAACTCCACACTTACAGGTAACGCCTTATTTCATCGAACGAATCCACCGCGACCGACCGAATTTCCGCTCGAGCCACGGATTTTTAACGCTTCCGCGAACGCGAAACCACCTTTAACGATTGGTTGCGCTTTTGATACAGGGAATCACGTCAGCTCTTGTTTTTCTTTTTCTTTACCGTTCTGTTCCATTTCGTCAGACAGTAAGTGACGTACAGTTTAAACATGTTTAAGCAATGTATTAATATTGGATATCAATGGATTCGGGAAAGTCTGCAGAATCTTTTGCTGCAAAGAACGATTCAATATCTTTTATAATAACATCACAATATTTGTTTAATTAAGGGCAGATTCGGAATCGGCGCGAAAAACTCTATAAGAATCGCATGGTGAGAAACGAAACGTCAAAAAAAAGTTGAAATTTGTTGGACCGTATAATTTAAAAATTAACTGTTTGCTGAACAACTTTTTTATACGGTTCGTTTCGACCCCTGGAAAATAGTATCTCGATGTTTCTCGGGAAAATTGCACCGAAACGTCGCTAAATTGTTCGATCCGGCCCGGTGCGCGGCGGACGCGCGTTCACGCGGAGACTTCAATGCTCAACTTTCGCGTCCTTCTCCGACGACGAGTGAATTGCAGGTTTCGCGGGGCCAAGGTGTACCGGGTATTTAGCTCGCGCGAGTTTTGTCGTCGCGCTCGACGTGACTAATGGACTGTCGGCTTGTGACGTACCGCGTAGGAAATTCAGAGTACGCCTTCTTTGGCCCTCGGAACCGAGGCGAACACCGAGCCGATTCGGTGACGCTGTCGCTGCGTTCGTTTGCCGCTGTTAATCGCGTCCGATTAACAAGGTACCGGGTCCCATCACTATGTCATACGAATACTCATGGGATTGGCCTTACCGGTTGCCTTTACATTTTATCCTACCTCTGTTTCTTTTTATTCTTTATTTTCTGAAAGTACCATTTTTATAAACGTGCTTGGGATGAACGAAATCTGAGATTTTTGTTAAATTTTATCCAACCCCTTGAGGACGAGTGCCATTAGACTGCGGATCTTTGTGCAAACTAAAACGTTTGTAAGTTAACTTTGACGTACAGAAGTTAAATAAATGTGTACATCATTTAATAATTTAAATATTCTAAGCTTTTCAATATTTGTGCTGTGGATGGAAGCTTAAATATTTTATTTTTAACTATAATCATAAACGCAATTATTAGATTACGTTATTGAGGGTGAGTTAGGTTTGTGATACTTGTGAAACCAAGTATTGTAAATGAAATGCTATTCTGAAATAGTTACGAATTTAATAAATAAAGTGCTTGAAACGCAGTTTTGATTTCCACGATTCGAGTACTACTTGCGAAAGATTCGATTCTTTCCGACACCAAAGTACTTACAAGTACCTTTTCGAAACTTGTAAGTACTCATTCCGAGGTTCGATATCAGTTATGTAAAGCGAATACTTTTCAAATATAATCATTGAAGCATTATTGCTTTTAAGTAGTGATCGAAACCCATGAAATGAAACTTGGTTACTGAAATTGACTCGGATTCGTGAGTATATATTGAATTTAATCCCATCCCCATCTAGGACGTTCATCCCTCGCGAGAGTCCCGACCGGGTCCATCTCTAGGATACACCTGGATCAGCGTAGGTCCTGTTTTTCCCAGCATCGCGCGGGTCCGAAAGTGGTTCAGTTAGGCGAGGTTGCGGAAGGATAATTCACCGTTGCCCTCTGTCCCCTCTTACCACCTATTTTCCTTAGTGGCAGCTATTCGAAACTGGTTTCGCAGCGGGCTTCTACATCTCAGACGTGGTCATTGCGTAATGAACCAGCTGGCGGCGACGCGATGGTACGCGTACAACCAGATCGTCCTGTCCCTCCTCCTTCATCCTCTTTGCTCCTTCTTCACAGCCCCCCTCGTAGCCCCCCATAGCCCCCCGAGGCAACGGCGATGACCAGCAAGGATTTCGCGTATGATGCGGGACTCCCCGTTCTCCCGGACGGAACGTTTCGCAAATCGATTTCGCGATAAACGCGCGTCCGCCGGTTTACGATCGCGTCAGAAATTTGCCGGGAAAATGGCGGACCATATTTCTTGCTAGTTTACTGGTGTTCCGCTTCGTTTTACCGGCCTGTCTTTCCCTCCGCTTTAAAGCCGCGGCCGCGGCAGCCCGTTAATTGAAACGTTCAACGACTGGCCGTCTTCGAGGGTTCGCTCCTTTCAGTACGTTTTTCCATTCGAGTCCGTTTCGCTCGGGTATACACGAATCGGATGAGTTCGCTTCTTTCTGACAGTTTACTGTTGTTACAGAATTTTTCAAACACCTCACGATGGACCCGAATCGCGCGTTTCACTGTTTCGCTGAGGTTATTTATCCTGGATTAGTTAACTCTTAGCCTTCCCGGGGTGAGAAATAATTTGATGCTGTCGCGCGTACCGGAAATGAACCATTCCGGAGTTTTTAATGATGATAATAATATGGTTTCTGGAAAAATGACGTTAGTTGTCTTGCTTTATGTCAGTCTGTATGAGAAGTAGCCATACAGGTTGTCTTAAAAATGTTGTACTTTCTTCAGGTAATTTCAAGTAACTTTTTCCTTTACAGAAATGTTCTCTGCGGCTTAGTTAAGGAGTCATTCGCGAAAAACACCGGCCAATCAGCGCGCGCCGGCTGCAGACGGATTCCGTCGTAGCCGCACTCTGATTGGTGCGTGTTTTTCATTAAGAACTCCTGAACAAAGCCGCAGAGGACATTTTCGCAAACGAAAAAGTTACTTGAAAATTCGTGCACTCGGTATAATGAAAATTGGTCTAACCTTTAGTGAACGCACTCTAATTTTTATAAGCCTTCATGGATCTCTTTTTACCCGGCGCGTTTTTATATAAATAATGTTCATACGCGCTTCTAACACGTTTTATTTGCCTCTGCAAGGCATTTCAAGTACGTTCTACCGACTTTTATGCTGCTTTTTAAGCACGTTTTATTTATCTTTACGCCACTTTTAACACGTTTTCCGTTCAATCAAGCAAAACGAGCATCGAGTGTATAATCCTGCTATTATTCATGCTCGATCTTTCTTGTATTATTTACCTTTGGTATTATCATTGAGAGAATAAACTGAAAGAAATATATAATTATAATAAAATAAAAATTTTCTATCCGAATTACAAACTAGAGTGAAATACATATTTGCTTTCTATCTTAATACGTTTAATAGATTGAAAATAATATATTTTTACTGTTTTAGATTACATCTACCCATTTTTGTCATAAATGTATAAAATTTTAACAACTATGAAACTCGTACATTATTGTCTAATCAAATTTTCAAGCATCTTCTACATAGATTCTTTAACGACATAAAAAACAAGTGAAAGAAATATACTTGTTCTTATAACTAGTTATTAAAATAATTTATTTCTGTATAAATCCTGGAACAATATAAACAATAGTACACTTTTCATGTGAAATATGGTATTTAAAATTGGATATCTTTCTGGTGATAAATTCTTTTTATGTGTTCCCTAGTTTCGCCATATAAGGATTAATTTTATAAACGCGATGGAATAAATCCCGGTCCCGCGATCGTACAGTTATCTAGATTTTTAATCTCTTAATATGCTTCTTAACATGCTTAAGATGCACTATAACGGTAAAGAATCTTTCGTCAGTGATGTTTGCCAAAGAGAACACGTATTGCATGGCAGATGCTCCTCTCGAGCGATGGCCGCAGCAGATTGTACACAACAAAGTGATTTGCGTACGTTATTTATATTTGCTTGGGAGAAACAAAGTTTTTCCTGTTTGAGTAAACGCGACACTGTGTCCATGAAAACTGTGTTGATATATCTCTGAAACTGTGCCAATCATTCGGTATTAATTTCATACTGACATTTATTGAATACATTTTTACTACATCATTTAAATTTGAAGGGCTTATTAAATGCAATCAATATTACTGAAAAAAATCGTAATGTTAAGGGGTCAAGATTATTATTATCCACCTATTATTAATAACACCGGAAAGCTTCTTATGCGTTCCATGACAAAGCAAATCGATTCAACTTTGTAGTTACATCGACGCAGTTACGAAAGATGGCGATTTTTAAAAAAGCCAAGCTATTAAGAATGTGCAAAATTCTATTATGTCCGTACAATATTCTTTTTAAAACTGAACTTGCTTACTTGTCAGTGACATAATTCGGGGGTAATAAAATTGTTTATCTAGATTTAAAAATTAAATTTTATTGTGACATATTGTATAAATTAAATCTTCAGATCTAAAAGGTGTAACAAATATAACGGACTAATCACTGTGATAAATCTTAACTTCTTTAAATCCGTTTTTAAATCCGTTTTTAAACACACGTTGAACGTAATTAACGTTAACATTAACTTATACTTGTTACGAATACATTTCTTTTAAAAGATTGTGTTAATGTCTGGATTAAATTAAAGTTGTAGGGCGCGAGTGCAAAAAGGTGATTATTGTAAAATAATACTCAAAGAATACAAGGTAATATTGTTTAAAAATTATAAGAATGTATTTTTCACATTTCACGTGTAGAACTGGAATGCTTTCGAGATTAATAACTAAACGTCGTTCAAACATCACTTTTACAGCAGCGAGATGTTAATTATCTTAATCAATCAGCCACAGTTTTAATTGCTGCATATTCTTTCATTTAGATATTATTAAAATCGAATCTCGTGTGATAACATAATGCACTCACATAAAGTTCTCACCTCTTATCTGCACCCTTAATTAAAATTCTACAATTTTAAATGAATGATGAAATATAGTTTTCGAATCGGCATTGTTCACATAGATTAAATTACCAGTTCAAAAACAATGTTCAAGTTAAAATCTAAACAATGTTCAAAATTCAATTTTACAGCAGCGAGGGTTTAATGAATTACATTGACCAACTAGCCACAGTCTTAAATGCTTAAATGTTTAAAAAGTATTAAATTTCATCAAATTTCGAGATAACAAAATCACTTAGATTTATCACCCCTTATTTGCACCCTTAATTAAAATTCTACAATTTGAAATGAACGTTGTCGAAATATAGTTTTAGAATCAGCACTGCTCACACAGATTAAATTACTAGTTCAAAAACAATGTTTAAATTTTGCATCAATCAGACGCTAATTAACCCCGTTAACCACAGTTTGAAATTCTTAAATGTTTTGCACCCTTAATTAAAATCTAGACAACGTTCAAAATATAATTTTACATAAATAAGGCGCTAGTTACACATAGTTTTAAATGCTACATTTCACTTTACACAAAATTCAATGCACTCACAAGGATTTCCCATCCTTAGTTTGCACCCTCGATTAAAATTCCACAGTTCTCAATAAAACTTGTTGCAACACAGCTGTCGAATCGCGTGGATTAAATGACCTGTTGAAAAACAATTTCCCCGACAAGGTAAAAAACAGCCGGTAAAATTCCAACCAGGATGGAAGTACACGGATCGTTCCGACGTCTCCGTAAATGTCACCGGCTATTATGTGGGAACCGTCTGCTTTTTTTCGCGACGGTAAAGTCGCTGGAACGATTCGAAACGGCGTTACGACGAGCGATTGCGAGAGAGGGACGATGGTTCATGCACGTATTCGCGGCAATCTTTTCATCGTGATCGAGACGCCGAGTAGGAAGCTTTTATCGGGAAATCGATTTTACGAAACGCTGCCAGTTCGAAAACCTGCTGACCAGAAAGCATGCGCGAAAAGGAGCCCATGCTCGCCGCGAAAGATATCTAGTCTCTTATGTAAATCCGTGCAATCGCGGGAAGGTATCTCCTCTCGCTGTATATACCAGCCACGGACAAAATTTTATTCAAATAACGGGACAAAAATCTCTGGTCCCGCGTGGCCAAGCGAAACCGTTGCGTTCCGTTGTCTTCCATTTGTTTCTTCAAATTGCAGCCTGCATTAGAATGCATTTCGCGTTCTTATCCATACGATTTTGATTGAAAATATTTTCTCTTGAAATAGTTATCATGACACAATTGTTGATCCATTTCTAGACATACCGTTAATGTATGTATTTTAAGAATTTTATATTAGAATTGTTGGACACATAGAGGAGACTTTTTTTGCAAGAAGTTAAACTGATTTAGTCTTATGGTTGTGCTAAATATTTGCTTTTAGGACATTATCTCAATTTAATTTAGTGTAAAATTTGCCGGATTTATCATTTTTTCATGCTGAATATCCCGAATCTTACAGTCGCGTCGCGATAAGGAATCTCCGCTTTAATGGTCTGTGACATTTACGAAATCAACGCGAGGCAAACGTCTGTTACGAAGTGAATCGTATCTCCGGCGATTTTCTCATATGGTT
This sequence comes from Lasioglossum marginatum, assembly GCA_028455795.1. Taxonomy (NCBI): domain Eukaryota; kingdom Metazoa; phylum Arthropoda; class Insecta; order Hymenoptera; family Halictidae; genus Lasioglossum; species Lasioglossum marginatum. Next base: position 441,338 of record CM052257.1, on the reverse strand, counting down.
GTCAGCTTGCTCGGCAATGGATACTTTCGTTTTCTCGTCGCGGACGTGTGTATGCGCGTGTCGTGTCGAGATTTTCGGATAAGGGGAATCTTGATAAGTCCCCGCGGCAGTGAATCATTTCGCATTTGCATGTTGAGGATCCTATTATATAACCGCGCCGCTGCACACGATTGAAGAAATTTTAATATCGAAAGTAATACACTCGCCTGATCCTCGAACGATTAGGAGGTTTGTGTGAAATGGAAAAAGCTTCCACACGTGTGTAATTTTTCATTCAGTCAACACCTTTCACGGATTAATGTTTTGTCTCAATTATCCTCCTTTTTCTAGCTCACCACTATTTTCTGAATTCTCTTATTTCAGTCAATACCTATGGTGCTTCTTTCTATTCGTCATTAGTTTTTATTTTTAATTTTCGATTTACCTCTGAGTATAGTTAAAGTGTAAGAAATAATTCCGTCAACTTTGATAAATTATTTAAATATGTCATTAGTAAAAAGAGACTATTATTCAATATATTTATAAAAAATATTATTGGAAAACTATTTTGAAGTGAATATTTAATTCAACAGAGATCGATCAAGTTGCCAATTGAAAGTTATTGAAGATTGTATTTTACTTTGTAGTTTAAAAATGTTTTGGTACTTCAATTTTTACAATTGTTCTGTCCATTTATTTTTAATAATATATATCTATAGTAATTATTAATATAATTGATAATTACTATTGTTGTACGAGTTACTGTAGCACTTGGGCTTCAAGATTTTTCTGTTTATCAGATTCTCAGGGAATTTAAATTAAATAAATAATTGAATACCCCACGAATCAGTTTATTCAATGTTAAATGCTAGGAATTTTTTGCAAAGTTCTTTTCCTAGTTCCCGGTACCGTTATAGTGTACCGTATTTGAGAAGGAAATGATATACTGTAGTTCGTGTGTTATGAAATTAGTACCTCGGCAGTGATGGGAGAAGACAAGAAGCACTCAAGAGAGAAAAAGCCAAAAACCTCCGGGACTATATAATTACACCGTCTGAATTAAAATTGTTAATTTCTTCGGTTCTTCTCTGTACGCTAAACACATAGCATGTGTATCATAAATAACTGTAGTTACGAGTCTGATGATCATTTTATGGGTTTATAGGAGATATGAGTACGTGGAATATGACACATAAATTTCTAACTTGTTATTATAAATTTTTAGCTTATTATAGAGCTTGTGAAAGATTTCTGAACAGCTCCTGCCTCTTTGAATTACTACAGGATAACTATTGATACTATAAAGAGATTTGCTGCCTATTAGTGTTCAGGCTTGTAAACATTTTAAACAATTGCGATGACTTATTTGGATGTAGATGTGTCACAAACTGAACTCAATGTTGCACTCATAATTTGTATGCTATCTAGTAACCAGGAGCAATGTTGCCTTTCAAACTTATCAGATAAAACCGATTGCTAGTGAAGTGTGAAACGTAGTATTCGCTATCTGCCTATTTTATGCGTGCAACTTAGTTTTATCGGTTGGCGACCGAATTACACATACACCTGGACTAGAATGTGATAAATGTTGTCACCAGAACAATATATAGAATGTGTGGATTATCGATTCTATGAAACTGTCAACCCTTCGAGGACGAATGTGCACATATTGACGACATCGTAGCTATAGATCTGAGTCTCGATGTTGCAAACGTGCAATTTAATTATATACACATATATGTGTAACAACAATATAATTATGTAACAGAGGATCAGTCCTGATGTAATCCTCTGAGGACTATTTATAATTAAGGTTCTTCTGAACTGCCCAAATCAATTTTGACTTCAACATAAACCACATTTTTGAAATCACATTTTAAAATGTTAGTATTTTAAAATTAGTGTTTAAATGATAGAGAAATAAATGGCAGAGAATAGTTGATATCAATGTTAAGTGTGCGACTGACTACCAAACATTTTTTCTTCGTAACAAGAAACATAGTGAAAAATATAAATTTTGTTCGCAACCTAATATTAGATTAAACTTATCGTTCTATCTACCTTAATCTTAGAAAACTGATTGTGCACTGAAATTCTCGAAACTCTTAACATTCCTGACAGGAAACAAAGAAACTATCAGCTCTCCAATTATTAGTAATTGAATGAAATATTGATAACCATATATTTACGACTTAACAGGCTTATTTAATCCTATATAATCTCCAAGACTCACAGTAGCTGTAGCAACAACAAATACTCAAACTGCTTCAAAAAAAACATTTTTCTTGCTGTTGAGTAACATCAAATCATTTTTTTAGGATTCAAATGAAAATTATTCATCTTCTTATACATAGAGTACAATAATTAGAATCTCTGTTAATTATGTATAATGTATGATATTCATTTCCTTTAAACTATTTCAGTATTTAACTTCTTTTATCAATATTTAACTATTGCAGAAGATATAATAATATAATAAATAAATATATAAAAAATATATAAAATATATAAAAAATACTTTCAAGTGAATAATCACTCACAAGAGAGTATGACTAAATATTTTCCAATTGCCAGTTAGAAATTTGGTAATATTGTTTCAAATTATAGTGTAATAATATTTAGTGGAGTTTCGGAGGGTACAATTGTAAATAAATATCGAGAATATGAACATCACATATGTGTGTGGTAGCAATCATACTAACCAGAGCCGATCAAAAACCCAGCCCAACTTTTCCGATGTTCTGGAATCAATACGCCGGGAGCGTTCTCCGAAAAATTAGGTTCCCGGTTGAACGACAGGAACCCCAACGATTCTATTAACGCCGCGAATGACCAGGAGTCTCTTGAGCCCGAAGACTTCCGAATTCCTCGGGGCCTGGCAGTATCCCTATCCTGTGAGCCGACGTTCCAGCGTGTAGCGTGCCAGGAGGGACGAGATAAAACATTCTCGGTCTCGCAAGCAAGCAAGTACGGTGGTTGTTGGTGGTTCCCTTCTTCCTGACCAGGAATCGAGCGGACCGAGCTGAGCTGTGAGCTAAGCGGAGAGGAGCCGTGGGCGTGCGCCAGCTCGTCCGTGAATTTTGTTGCGCGGCCGCCGCACCGCACCGCGTGCATAGCGGCTAGAAAAAGAGGAAGTCGCCAGGGCCGGGTATTAGTTTCCTTTTGCGGGAAGCGGTTGAAAGAATGAGGAGGACGAACTGCCGGGTGGGGTGGTGGCGAGCGGCGACTGATTTCAGGTTCAGGCCAGCCAGCGAGTTCAGGAACGATGCCGGTGGGATTGGGTTTGGTAACCGGCTTTCTAGCCAACCTACCCGGGGTTTGCGCGTGTACCCCTCTCTCCCCCGACCCTCTGCTGCTTTTGCAATGCTGGCATCCGCTCGCCGGAGGCCAGGAACCCTCACGGCACGTACCCGCCGTACCCGCTATACCCCATGCGCCTTCTACTTGCCGCCTCTCTGTGTATACTCGGTGAAACGAAAGTAGTGTGCCGCTCCACCAACCCTTTTTCTACCTCCTTCTTCGCTTTCTTCTTCTTCTTGTTCTATGCTACTTCTGACACCCTGATGAGATCTCGTTACCCGATGTCTTCCCTTCTTTTTCGACGCCGAGGACTGGTCGGGGCGAGGCTCCTCTTTTTACAGTTAATGCGTTCAGTATAGTGGTGTGCTGTGGGTCAGACAGTCTTCGTACACCCATTATCACGTTAAGTGCAAGTTGGCTGACACTAATTTGTGACCAGGTTGGGACATCTTTTATTAGTACGTGTTTCGATAAACTGGATATTGTTAAGAGCTTTAGGAAGCAGAAGAACTAACCCCATTAACCCCTTGCACTACTATTTATTTTGTGGTTGTAGTGATTAGAGCTGGAAATTGAGTAATTGCATAACGATTTTGATATTATGGGCTAAAGTAGATCCAGCTGTCTTGGTTAGCTTCCACTATGATCAATTTTGCTTTCTCTTAGCTGCGTTAGCTTTCCGTGAAGTAATCTTTTTGTTCAGTTCGAGGGTTCAAGTGTTAAACATTTTGTTTGACGTTGGAACTATGAATTTGGAGTCGGTGTAATCCGACGGAACGAGGCAACGATCTGATGCTCGAAGATCTCCTCTAGACGGTTCGAGTCCCTATTGCTACCTCGAAGACGGCCGAGGATTTTCCTTGATCCGTGGCGAGGTAGAAAGCCAGGCGCCGGGTAATCGGCCACCCTACGGACGCCGATTCTAATTCTGCGTTCAACGATCGCACACACGCTTCCAGGAAGACTCTCCGGTAGAACCAGTAACTGAACGCGCGCGAGTAGACGACCCAGGAAACTGGACCCTCATCCAGGAGGCTCTCCTTCTCTCTTGCTCCCCGGTTACGCCGGCTCCGAGGTTGCTGCACCTTGGTTCTTGCTTCTTGCGCTTGTACACTCGGCTCAAACAATTCGTGGCCATGGGGAACGCGACGGGATACCCCTACTACTCCTCTTCAGGCTCGGGGAAAGGATCTCTTCGTTGGGACGCGATTAGGTGCATTCAACAAATTCCTCCTCTTGCCAAATCGCTACTGGATGAGCACATTTTTCCTGTCTTCATCGGCGATCGAAATACAGGGTGCCCCGAAAATGGAGTACTTGAAGGGGATGATTCCTCGGATCATCTGAAGAAATTTTTTCCTTTGCGAAAATATTCTCCGTGGTTCTGTTAACGCTAAACCTACCGAGCCTTAAACGTAACTAGTACATGTTCTCTTATAAAAATGACAAGATTGAGTTTATTCAGACTTTGTGCGGCTCCTATTGTAATACGTGTTCCAATAAAGATATCTACACCATCGTTTCTCATGAAACCATTTTTATCACATCAATAATTGTAAAATAAAAAATCTAGGTGGCGGTGGGTTTAGTGTTAAGGAGTTATTAACAAAAAGCACGGGCCAGTCAGAGCGCGACTACGGGCGTTGGCATTGATCGAGCCGCAATCCGTTAGCTGTAGCCGTGCTCTGATTGGTCTGTGCTTTTCGTTAATAACTACCCAACGAGGCCCCGGAGAACATTTTCGCAAAGGAAAAAGTTACTTGAAACGATCTAAGGAATCATCTCTCTCAAGGAAGTACACCCTGTAGGGGATGAAATTTCTACCATCCCTGGCAAAAATTATTAAATTAAATAAATGAAATGTCTATCATTTTAATTAATCATGTTTCCATTAAAAGTAAATGCAATGATAAAACTTGTCAGCTAAAGGAAAATATTAAAAAATGATTGTTTTTACATAATGTACAGAAAATTGGACACTGGTTTTTATGCCAATGTTCATTGTCATCTTCACTGCTAGAAATATTAAAAGGTTTTGCTTTGTCACACTATGTAGTACACAGGGGGAAGGAGGGCACAGGGGATAAAGCTTTTTAATTTTTAATGTAAGGATGCAATTTACTAAATTTTGTATCGTCAGTCATCGGTGACTGACGTGTCTTGAACCAAAAGTTCATCGTCAATCACCGGGCGACTGGCATGGCGCCTAGCGTGTTAATAGTTTTTCAAAGTTTATGCTTCGCAGCTATGGATTTTCCGATCGATTTTCTCGTAGCAATAATCATTTCAATCGCGATTCCAAGAAATGCGCTTAATCTTTGCTTTCGAGATAGTAATTTGGAAGAAGGGTTTTCAACTTCTCCTTGATGCAGCACATAATTCAAAACACAACATCCCGAGGAACAGTATTTAATAGTGAAATAATGTTTTCGATCATGTGCAAGAAAGAGTTGCTGAAACACTTTAGATAAACCTCGATATTGATTTGAAAGAAATTGTACCGATCACTATTATCGATAAAGTGAGGAATGCCAGAATGATCGTAATTGGTTCTGGAACTCTATTCATTGTACTGTATCCGGGGATATAGATAACATTGCTAATAGAATAATTTCATAGAAAGATTTAACGCCAACTTTTGAAAAATGAGTGCGGTACGAATGTAAAGTTTTTGTTTGCTTTTATGCACTATATAAAGAAGGAAAGCATGAACGATGTTTTCTTAGCAGGAAATCATAAAAAGCAAGTAAAGATACAAAAGCTTTATTACTCAGCTGCAGGAATAGTTTAAAAACAAATGAATAAACCTTAGGAATCCTATAAATTGCTTTTTGTATAACATTTTTATTTATTTTGTCCCTTTCTAATTTTATTTTAGGATTATTTGATTACTTTCATTTGAAACAATTGGAATCTTTATCATTTTTGCAGGAACTGAATAAAGCTATGTTATTCCCAATTTTTTCGGAAATTCGGTAAAGCTGTTATCTTATTCCCGTAGAAATTCGAGGTATTTAGTATACACGTGACTGTGGCGAGCTATATCTTCGAAACGGTCGGAGTTAAATAAATTCTCGTTAGATATAATTGAATGATATCATTATATGATATGAGTGTACGCGTGTGTTTCGGATATACAATTTTGTGCACATTAAATATGCACGCGAAAAATGTAATTACGCGTTCTTTCAGATAGAACCGTGTATTCCTAAATAAGGTATCATTATGTACAAAAATGTGGTTATTCTACTAAGGAAAGGATAAAGTTATTTAATCATTAAAACTAAATGTTAACTTCGTTGTTATTTGCACCGATTATGGTGCGAAATCTTTTTCATCATCAGGACTAATTAATATTATCAATTCTCATTATACACACAAATAAGAAACATGAAAATCATGACTTGTACTTTTTCCATCCCAATTGCAATTAAGAGCAATGTTTGACAAAAATTTTTTATACATTCTAAATAAGCTATCATTATGTTACAAAAACGTGGTTATTCTACTAAGGAAAGAACAAAGTTATTTAACCATTAAAACTAAATGTTAACTTCGTTGTTATTTGCACCGATTATGGTGCAAAATCTCTTTCATCACCCGGAATAATTAATATTATCAATTCTTATATCCTTCAGCTATGTCCACATTGGAGCACCATCGTCTTTTTGTCGTTACTTAGATCCACAAAAGGCACCTTCTAAATTTTCCGTATAGGCACAAATAAGAAACATGAAAATCATTACCTGTACTTTAAAAAAGATATTAATTACACATTACTTAGTAAACTAATCCTTCTAGCATTTGGAAAAATGTGCACTGCTCATGTAAATAATGACAGAGGATGCTCCTAGCAATTGGTACAAAAGTCAAGATCAAGATGAAGTCGCTACCGGGCCAGAAAGGGTTCGTTTTGCGAAGTAGCGTATATTCTGAAGAACTTGTTAGAGTGGATCCGCTTTTCCGAGTCGCAATCCTGTTTTCGAAATCGAAGAGACAGATGGGTAACATTAGAAAAGGTGGGGGAAGGTGTGTCAAGGTGGGAGAAGAGAGTCGTGGGTACACCTTTTCTAATCGAGCCTCGAAGGAGGCAAAAGTCCGTGAGTAGCCTCTTTACGGTTCCCCTGCGGCACTCCCTACCCACGATCCACGATCCGCAGCGCTTCGTGGGTTCACGTGTAGCCTCTTGCCGGTCGGACTTGTACCTGTCCTCGCCGATATCCTCGTGAAAGCACCTTTGCCATACATTCTCTCCCGGGGATCGTGACGACGACGACGGAGCCAGCGCTGCCTTTTTCTTGCACCTTATGGAAGAGGGATCTACTTAGACTTATTACAGGTTTTGGAAACAGGTCGGCCTTTTTGCAAGCCGGAAAGGATACGCTCCTGGGGGACGATGCTGTAAATACTGCAGGCCACGACCGGGAACCATGTCCGGGATGCATGCATTCCTGCACGACACACGCGGAAACCCCGGCAAATTCGTTTTTGCCCGGGCAAAATGCTCCGAATATTGAATAAACAATAGCACCCTGCGTTTTTTTTTTGCGAATAAACACGGGAATTTGCATTTTAAAGGGATGATAACGCTGCGGAACCCACCCCGTAAATTAATGTCTTTAATAAGCTGGAAACGATGTTTCAATACCGAGTTTGGACGCATAATCGATAATGTTATGTTTCAAACGAATGTATAAAGGGTCATTTTGTATTTCGCACTATTTTCTATTTGTGACGATTAGAGTTGACGCTCTTCGGCACGTAAATTGTAAAAAGACACTTCTTAATGAAAGACTGTATTATATTTACTATTTTTGAATTGATGAAGAATATTGTGAAGAATATTGTGGAAAATATATTAAATCAACGGAATTTTGGTTGAATGTGGCGTATACAGGGTGGTCCAGTACATATTAGCACATCTCTGTTCCTTTTGAAAATATGAAAACACTTTATCAACCAAAGTTTTTCTGTCGAAAGAGGACCACATGGCAATAACAGTGGCAAAATCTACAGAATTCAACAAAATTGGAATATCTCTTAAATTAATAATTTTTCGACAGACACAGGTTAATACTTTTCCACAAAAAATGATGAACCGCGTCGAAAAAAAATGAAGGTGACCTTGAATTGACCCTGAACTCTTCCACCCACAAAATTGCCATATTATAGTCCTATTAAAATAATACGTGCTCGTGTTCTAGTAATAAATAAAATTAGAAGATAGAAAATGGTTTTTTGAAGGTGTAGCTAACTATTAGATGATTGCAGAAGTTTGTGCCCGATTTGAAAATAAAATTCAATGGTTAAATTTTAAAGATTGGTTAAAGATTTGGTTAAAGATTAGTTAAATTAAAATTAGAAAATGATTAAATTTTCTACAATTAGAAAAGAATTGCAATCATCTAATAAATGATTTAACAAAATGTCTGCATTCTAAGTTCGATGACCGTACATTCAAAAAATATTCGATTACAAAAGTACATATTAAATAGTCGTATAACTTTCCCGGATGCTTAGAAGTACGTACTTCTCCTGAATGGTTGGTTCCATCAAGCCCCTCACTCAGCTTCACGTCGGATAATATGTCGGAAGAAAAATTGTAGGTGGAAAAGGCTTTCTAATGGGCATAACGGTCTGACTCGTTGTCAAAGATGGTGACCACCTCGTTTAGGCACCGTTAAGATGTCCTCTGGCTGTTGCAGGCTCAATATAATTCGTCTCCACCTGTACACCCATGGTTTTCTTGATAAAATTAGATATCAACGTCTCGTAAATCTACGAACTTCCGGAAACGGAATTCCAATAACTATTCGATGAAAAAGCTTTTAAGAAGTATCATTGGTCATATGCAAAATGGCTGTGATAAAGGCTGAAAGTCTAGAGTAGTATTAATCCTCTTACCTCAGAAATACTAGCATCAAAGGTATTAGGACAATCTAGGATTATTAGTTTCGCATTTTAAAAACGCACAGTTTACAACTAAAAAGTTTAGAAAACCGGAAGCTAACGTTTTATTGAGGAACACGCGAAGATTAATAAAGAGTTTAACGACAGGAAAACTAGCCTTGCAAATGAAATAACTTTGAGACGGAAGGATTTGTGAAATCTAAAGAGCTTAACCGTTTTTATCGCGTCTGATAGCACGGCTAATTGGTGGAATCGCAAGAATGATTGGTACAGCGCGTACAGTGCTAACAGTGTCGGCAACGGTGCTTATTCTGTCACGCCGCCCGTGCCATAAATCGGGATAACTCTAATGGCCACCCTCGGATACTGGCATGATGAACTGCCTCCGAAATGCTACTTCGATCATCCCCAATCAACGTTGTCGCGCGATCAAGAAGTGGCTCGCGTTCATCGTTATTATACCGTCACATAAATACCACCCACGGTCTCGTTAACCCCTTGATCTAACCTAACTGCTCAACATTTCCCAATCGTATTGTGGAAAAAAGGAAAGAATAGGTCTTTTCTGCGGTCAAGGATTGATGTGCACCGTCGGATCAATTATTTGTGAACTTTAACGTTCATCCTTTCTGCTTTCCAACCTGGAACAGGGATGAGAACTATTTGTGGTGTAAATGCCATTTGTAATGATATCTAAAGAATTTGAAATTATTGTCCTATAATTTTCAAGCTCGTTGGAAATATTAGGAACAAATATAAATGCGTATGTGACTCTTGTATCTTTCAATTAACACAATTTTTATTCTTCAAAAATTGAAATGTTTACATTAAGACAATTTTACGATTAACATTTAGCTACTCCGAATTCTTATTATTCCTTTCATCAAGAATTAACGTTTGCAAATGTACATTTAGCAACACTGTAGGTAATATTATCCATCAAATATACATAATTAGACAGCGAATCTTTAAGCAAAATAAAAATTTTCTTTCGTAATACCTTTAATAAGTTGAAAATAATATAGCAGTATTTTTAAATTTTTCTAATATTTTTAATGTTTCAAATTATACCTACTCGTTTTTGTTATAAACGTCTGTACATAATAATTTCATCACCTATTGTAATAGATAGAGGGGAAAACAAAATACCACGGTCGGTAGAAAATATAAATAAATTAATATTATCATTGTAAGAATGATTTATTTATTCGCACAATAACCGCGGAAAATATTTGATGAAAACATTAATACAATGCAATCGCTTGCCCGTCGAACGCGTGAAAATTACTGAAAATCGTGTAAATGGTGCTTACGCTATTTGTTATTATGCGCAAATTATTTAAATATTTTAACTCTCTGAATGAGCGCAGCAGAAATGTGGTCGGGGTTTTTCGATTGGCCACAATACGATTGCAAACTTTACCCGATTATTGTTTCAACTTTTTGGTCCGAATTTCGCGTGGAAACGGAAATGCTGAAATTTAATATAAATGCAGACAGTTTTTCAAAATTATTGTTTCTGCTCAATTACAGGAAACATTCTTTACACTGGATAAAAGAATAAACTTTTAGTACGGTCATCTAGCTTTTCCGGCCAAATATGTACTTCGTGTTTCATTTTATTCACTTTTATTCAGAATTTTAACTTAGTGAACATATTGAAATGAAAAAAATAATACGTATATAATAATTAGACAGTGGATTTTGTGTATTTATGACAAAAATGAATGATCAGAAAAATTAAAAAATATTGTTGTATTATTTTTAACTCGTTAAATGTATTAACAAAGAAAATAAATTTGTATTTCACTCCAGTTTGTTGTAATTCAGGTAGAACATTTTTATTTAGCATGGAGTTGTCTAATAATAATTTTATTTTACATACATGCATACAAAACGTATTTTTTAAATTTTCAATATAGGCCCACATAAAAAAATTGTAAAATGCCACTTTTAGTATTTTTTCTACAATTCCGATCAATTGCAATTTTTGAAAAAATTTCTTTCCGCATCCTGTAGTAAACTAATTGCTCTAACTTCCCAAAAAAGTTCAAATCCTATAGTACAATATTAAAAAAGTTATCGTCTTTTTTAAAGCGTCCGAATATTAATTCCGGCCACTGTATGTATATCACGTCAACCGTTAATGAAGCAATTTTGCGAAGCGGCCTAGTTCGCGGGCGACAAAACCTATATTTTTAAACAATCGGAATTGAACATATTTAAGTAACATGATAAAAGTATAATAGAATATAATAAAAACATATAGAAAGTCTGATATGTTCTCATTGGAATGAACGTTACGAAAACCTCTTTTGAAAAAAGTTCAATGATCCATGTTTTAGATAAAACATGTTAAAAAGCTCGATAACTGTCGATCTCTGATGTTATCATCATCGATCGAGTGAAATCCTTGTACCATTTTCCTGTTACGTTAGTGGCGGTAAACACCGTCTCATCGATTTATTTAGCGAGGTTTCGAGGTGTGGGTTCAAAGGGAGTCGCGGGTCGACAGACGCGAGTAAGTTTCACGAGCAGCCGAGAAGTTATTTGTATTGTCTTCGCGAGCAAGCGCAACAAGTTGACAGACACCGTCGTGGATGTAGAAAAAGTTTACGATGTAATGTCGAGTTACGTAACTCGGTCGGGTGCGTTGATGCAAATACGAAACGGGTCGTTTTGTTTCGCTGTTTCGAGTACGTATTTCACCGCTGCTAAACAAATCGACGTTGCCAAGAAAAAACAATCAGACGGTCGAATTGTATCTCATTAGATTTCTCTGGACAGTTTTGAACTACAATTTTTTTTATTACGACAATTATTCGTAAATATACACGATGTCATATACCTTGAATATCAAGGGCAAAAGGACAACAATTTTTTTTAACGATCAAAACACAATCGTTCACTTAAAAAATTGCGGTAAAGTTATTTTTATTCTAGCAAACTGATTTTATTCATATTATATTTCCATTCTTCATTCAGATGGAGTATGCATGCTACTGATGGTGCCGTTAGATATTATTTCTTTACGCGCGAAATATATAAATAAATCAGTTTGATAATGAAAAAACTTTACCATAATTTTGGTTGTTTTTGCATTTTTATCCTTGTGATGAGTAGAATCGAACAAAGTTCGAAAGTTATATTTAATATAATTAGTTTAAAATAAGTAGCAGTCAAAAGGAACTGTCCTTTGAAGTAAATTTCAAATAAAACACTTAAAATAGTAGGAACTTGTTGGCAATAAAATTGAAAAATAATTCGGAGTGCATTTTCGAATTAAAATAGCTCCAAGTGAAAAGGGTTAATAATATCTGGATACTATCGATATTTATCAATAGTCACATCTGTATTCAGATTCACTGTAAACTAGTACACGGTGTTTTCTGTTCTGTATTAACGGGGATTCTGTTTAATGGTTACAGACTCGCGGAACGGCTCTTCGGAGATGGTAGACATGCCCGCCGGAACTGTTCCCAATTTGGGCGCCGTGGCTGGCGAGGACATGGCATCCTTGTGGGCGTCCTACGCAATGGGACTAAAGAAGACACCGCCACCAGGATCGTCCGCGACGCCCTCGCGATCGGATCGCGATCGAGAGTCCAGTCCACCGGGGGGCGAAGGGACGGGGAGCGCTCACGACGAGACCAGCAGCAGCGGCAATAAAGAGGACGAGGACGACGACGACGAAGACGCCGACGAGAGGCTGGACCCCAGACATCATGACCCGGAGCGTCTGAAGGCTTTCAACGTGAGTCCCCGTTTCAGTGTATTGCGACCGCGGCCGATTTCTTCTCGGGACGAAGGAGAACCGCAAGGGCGGAGGACGCCCAATATTTTAATACTCTCCGCTCCCTCCTACCTCGACAGCTCAAAATCATTTTTACAAACTTCTTAACGCCAAATTAAAGCGGTAGACTCGTTTCTAGAATTGCAAGGATGCGGGATGCGCGTTCGCATTTCTCGATAATACAAAGGTGGGATTTTTTAGTAGTCAGAAGCGCTAGATAAAAGATCAATCTGGGCCGCAGTTACCCTCGAAAATCCTACAGTTCGCGACAATACTATAAGACATCACTTAAAACGAAATAATTATGTGTTATATGAAAGAACTTCGTCGTCTCTCATACAGAGTGTTATTAGTTACTTCTGGAGACGTCGTTCAACGCAGTGTTTTCGTTAGTATATCTAAGAATTTGAAAGTAACACCAGCTTACCTCTTATTAGCCGCGACAAAACTATAAGACAGGTAATGTTTTCTGTAAAAAATTAACATGTAGAGCTTGTTTTAATCGGTTATTAATGTTTTGTGTTGCCAGCTTTATTTTTTATAACATGTAACATTCTTTCTAGTATAGATTTATACAATTTTTTAATCGTTTTTTGCTTAATTTTATTCCACGCCATTTCAACGCAGTTTTTCAATTGTTCCACAGTACTAAACTGGTTTCCTTTAGAATATACCTTCCTGGCTAGTATCCTCCAAAGGTGTTCGATGATATTCAAGTCGGGAGATCTCGCTGTCCATTCTTAAAGTAGGCTTGTACTATTTTTGCCGAATGCACAGCTGCATTGTCTTGCTGGAAAATGTATTTTTGATTATCTATGGACTGAGCATGTTTTGACAAGTTCTTATGAATAACATTTATGTATTTCCTGCTATTCATTTTTGTGGAAATGAATTCAATATCAGTTCTGCCATGATAACCTACAGCCGCCCAAATCAAATCCTCCGCCACCCGTTTGTCGCCTTTGCAGTGTCAATTCCTCTTTTCTTAAGTCGTGAAAATAATAGTTTAGATTATCAGGACCATCTAAAGTAAACCGTTTCTCATCAGAAAAAATTACTTTCACGACTTAAGGAAAGAGACAACAATCACCTAAAATAGTAGGGCGGTCTTTCCATTTGAATAGACACATTAATTATGTGAAATCTGTCCTATTAAGCTAGTAGAAGTCAGTCGAAAAGAATTTATATGGTACTGGATCAATATATAGATTATTTATGAATTATTAATTGTGTGAAGTCAGTCGAAAAGGATTTCTTCATCTGTAATTACACTGCAGATTTTAATGCAGGTTGACTGCTCCGGACACAAATTTATAAAAATGTTAGATAGGAATGAGTTCATTTCCAGTAGCAGGTCTTTTCATTGCATTCCTAAAAATATACATGTCCTACCAAGTTTGATTGGGATCTCTACTTCTGCATGCCATGTAATACTACACATGCACAAATATCCGCAGTATATTAATTATTTACCTTTTAGCCTTTGAAGGACGTACAGAATTTTTCGTATGAATAAATAATCATTCTGCTGGATGTTATGGTGGTTCTACCAGGGCATTTAAAAAGTGCTTATCTTCATGAATATAGTAGTAGTAAAGTAATGATTGAAAATCTCGAAATCTGGGGACTTGGAAAAGAAAATTGTCATTTTTGCTAAACATTTGACTGACTTTTTAGCTTATAAAAATTGTGGTTTGCATATACGTAATTTTATTTTAGATAAAGGGATGTCTACTGTATATATCCACTTAGTTTGAAGTAGGTGATTGATTTACGAGGTGGTTTCACGTACAGTTGTGAAATAGATTTCAAGGTCTGCTGCACGGCCAACTGTTTAAATTTGTTTACCGTAGTATGGAACTGTTTTTAAAGCTTAAGGCCGTAGGAACAGGTGACATAATTATTGAAGCAGTCAGAGTTGGAAGACATAACTAGACAACGGATTGTATGTATTTATAACAAAAATGAGTAGGTGTAATTTAAAACAGTAAAGATATTAGAAGAATTTAAAAACACTGTTATATTATTTTCAAGGCAAATCAGGTAAAAAATTTTCATTTTATATAACACATCCTACAGACTTTATTTAAATTTCTGTTTAAATCTGTCTAAATTTAAATTGTTATTTTTATAACAATGCATTGAGCAAACGTGGCAAATTTATTTCACCAAATAAATTTTCTCATTTTTGTGCTTTTCGGCTAGTTCGTCAATGTTCGCATATAACAAAAATTTCTTATAACAATCGTGAAAAATTTGAATGAATTGTTGTTATAAAAGAAATCATATCTCTCAGTAGAAAAATGTTTCATGAAGAATAGTCAAGTAGTATGACTCAATGTTTAAAACGAACGAAGAAAAAAGATGGTATCTCTGACGTTATCTAAACAGTTAAGAACGAACATTTCTGAATATTTCTGTAAATATTGCAAAATCAATGTAAAAAATAACAAACTGTACCCGAACCAAAATTAATATTAGAAATTTTTGAAAATATTCTTGCATACATTTAAAAATAATTCTTAACCAACTTAACCGAACTAAATATTTCCAACGACAATTTCAATCATTTCTTTGATCTTGCAATTTTCTAGAAAGATGGAACTACTTTTCCATCAATTTCCTAAACTTTCTTAAACATTTCCACTTAAACTTCACTTTTGGATTTTGTCAATGTCTTTAATCTCACGGTTTATAGAAGTTATATATTAAACTGAAAACTGTCGCAAGTCGACTGCAAAAAATTTCATGCATTAATTACGTGAGACCCAGTTTCAATAAAAATATGTCTCTTGTCTCTACAGTTTTAATTAGCTAAAAATAACATTCTTTGTTAATTCTTCTGATGCTTTCACTATTTTGTGTGTTGAGCCAACTAATTTTTGTCATAAATGCATAACATTCTCAGTCTAGTCATAAGTGTAGCTCATGTTAGAGACAATTAGAGAAGAGTTGTCACTGTTGTCACCCTGTCAGGTATTTTTCGGCGCAAAACGAATGCAGCGGGTTCGCGCCATCTTGTATTCCATCGGATTTTTGCGAAGACCCACGGCGCTAAACCGGTTAATCTATTCCGCAGGCTGTTATCCGAACGGTAAATCTATAAAAAGAGAGCACCAGCTAAACCGCGTCAGCACCGCGTGGCATGTTCGTTCGGCATTAAATACCGTTTACTAGCAATTACTTCCATTTAATTATCTGATGTTAAACGTCTCCGGGGGAGCGTGCAACACCTGAAATCGAATCCGGCGTCGGTGGTGGCCGCGGCGCACGGTCTTACCCATTTCCTTCCATGCGAGCCGCATTAAACATGAAACGGCGAGTTTATTGCGGCCGCCATTACCGGACGGGAACCGCGTAAAAAGGAGTACGAACTTGTTCGCGCGTTCGCAACAGGAAGGAAACTGCCTAAAGAGGAAAAAGCTTCAGCATCGCCCTGATCCAATGAAACTTTAGCCGGCTGGCATCGGACTTTTCCCGAAAAAGCCTCAATTATCATAAAATTTTATGAAAGCGGCGTCGCGAAGCGGCACGCCGGGTTTCTCCTCGCAGTTCTCCTCATCCTCTTCTGCCCCATCTCGATCCCTCCTCATCTCCGTTCATTTTCCAAGCGCGCGAACCTGAAATTCAACCGGGGAGTCCGCAGATGGCCGTGAGCCGGCTACCGAGAGAGCCAGGCTCTCCTTTATTAATTACAATTAGTTTAATAGAAGCCCCGTGCGTTCTCCCACCACCGCGAAATTCTTAATTCCTCCCGGCAGCGAAGTGTACGGGCTCGTTTAATTCATTCCGCGGCGGTCGGCCCGCGTCCTCTTTCAGATGTTCGTCAGGCTGTTTGTCGACGAGAACCTGGACCGCATCGTGCCCATCTCGAAGCAGCCCAAGGAGAAGATACAGGCGATCATCGACAGCTGCACCAGACAGTTCCCCGAGTTCGCGGAGAGGGCCAGGAAGAGGATCAGAACGTACCTGAAGAGCTGTCGGAGGAACAAACGGGGCAGGGAGGGCGCGCCCTGGGATGCGGTAAGCTCGGCGGATCCTCTTTCCCAGCAATTTGTCTGCACATATATATGTGGGCTCTGTACAGTAGTGCACGCTTAAGTGTCCGCCACTATCCCCTCCAAGTTCAACAAAATGGGACCTCGAACCCCGTTGAATTCGTAGAAGCCACCCCCACCACTTAAGTGTCCGCATTCGGTCCCGAGTGAGGACGCTTAATCGTGCACTACTGTGTGTAGTATATGTACAGAAACGTTTCCCCCACTCTTCCCCCACCACTCGAGTTCAGTGGAGCCTTATCTCAGTGGGCAAGGGAAGAGAATAACACTACTTAGAGGATAGGAGATTTCAAACAGGTGCCGTGAGCCTAAGAGCTAATTATGCAATGGAAAATTTCAAATTCAGTTATTTTTGAATGAACCATAATTAATGTAAAAATTTCGAAACCGTTTGGACATTTAGGAAAGCCTAATAGAATGTAGTGTCATATATTGTATTTAGACTTTGACAGAGTTGTGATGTGAGGAGATCAGAAATTTTTATTCCATTCATGTAATTAAATTCACTAGAAGTCTATCTTTGTATAAATGTCTACGAAGAATTCTTGGAGGTACTGTCGCCTCGTTTTTGGCAAAAGTTCCTCCGGTTTTCTGTGAACTGTGAAAGGTCATCTGCGAAAGCTCAAGAATTCCTGAGGTCTGAGTCAAGTTCGAGATTTTGGTATGCCGACGATCACGTGACGCAAGCATTTCTTTTTAGGCGAGGCCCACTCCGGCACACTTGACCTCCGTGCAGGCTGAGCAAATTTTGGCAACGGCCTGCGAAAACGAGAGCGACAACGCGAAACGTATGAGAATTGGTATGGAACCTGTGTCACAGCCTATGCCAACTCTTCCGGCCGCAACGGTGAGTAAGATTACTATGAAAATCTATTAATCGTACTTCACCCACGTGGATCATATATCGTGTTTTTCATATCACTTTCTTCTAAAAATGTGTTTACCTCTGAAATCAATTTTTCGAAGTTATCTGCTCCTAAAATTCTTCGAAATATGCAAGAAAAAGATTTCAGTTGTTTCAAGTAGTCAAAATTGAGGCGTGGGTATATGTATCAATTTTTTGATAATTTTATATGAATTTTTGCTTATTTAAGATATTTTATTGAGAGTTCAATTTTTCGAATCTGTTCCTAAAATTCTTCGAAATATGTAAGAAAAAGATTTCAGTTGTGTCAGGTAGCCAAAATTGAGGCGTGAGAATGTATCAATTTTTTGATAATGTTATATGAATTTTTTTTGCTTCAATTTATTTTTAAAGATATTTTATTGGGAGTTCAAGCCTTCTTGAAGATATTTTATTTCTTATCTACATTGAATTCTGCTTAATATTCCAACGGTTCCGTATAAATGATGCATGTAAAGTGAGGATGTTTATTATAATTAATTACATCCGTTCGGAATGACTGATTAGGAAGCACTGACTTACGAATGCTTTTTAAAAATAACACATGGTCCATACGTTCGGATTCAGACACATTGCACCATCCAGTTGACTATGATCATAAATCAACTCCTGTAATTCCTGTACTAGTGATAAATCCAAATTTTGCAGATGTTGAACTAAGGTAACTTCCATAATTGATAACATGATTACGTATAGGAAGACTTCATTTTTCTTCATTATTACAGTCCATTTTTCCACGAATTTAGAAAACATTGTGAAAAAGAATGTCATTCACTATGTTCGTGTGGAATAAACATTCTAGACTCGTTCGATGTTATATTATTTTATGCATTTTTAGTGCGACAGCTTTGATAAAGAAAAATGATTTTGTTACGAATTTTTCTAAAATATGTCCCAATGGATATTGCAGTTGCTACCTTTTTAATAACAAAATTTCTATTATGAGTGATCACAGTATTATTTATGAATTAAAGTTTGAGCTACTAATCTTCATATATTTGTGCACCTCTGTACATAACCTTGGTTCAATTTGAAAGAGATGGTTAATCTCTAGGAAATTATTAAAGTCGACATATTGATTACTAGACTGCGGATCTTTATGCATTTATAGCTTTTGGAAATCTTTAAAAAAGGCTACAATATAAAATTTGATAGAATTTTGTACAATTTTTATTTGTTTTAGATCTACAAAGGCTGTTCCCATTAAAAATAGGATTTTACTTCATTCCACTTTCTTAAAATTTCTCTACAAAAATTAGAAAATGCATAAACATCTGCAGTCTACTGATTACTATAGCTATTATACGCACATCATTAAATAAGGATTTAAACGACACCTTTCATGTCTAGATATGAACAATATTTTATGTTTTTTTTAATGCTGTTGTAATTCGATGAATTCGTTCAAAATATTTACTCACGAATAAAACTCAATTCGTTAAAACAATATTAACCAAGCATCCTTATGCAACTATTTTGAAACAGCATACGAGGGTTAAGGTTTGCAGAAAAGTACAACAAAATTTGATTCTAGATACTGTGTAAAGTATTTTATGTTTCTATAATATCGATGTGATTTCGATCACGAACTAATTTGTAAGCACGCCGCCATGTTGCTTGTTAATAGCTTTTGTTTTGACTAGATCTCAAATGTTTCATAACTGTAAGTGTTGGTACTTGAACGTTACAAAATGGCGGGCGATTATTTGCATTCAAACCAGAGTTATAAATAATTTAATATCAAGGCACCGAATTAATTTCTACACCTAATAAATTTTGGGGTTCCCGGCCCGACTTCGTGTTCGGATACCCGCGTATCACTAATTTTCGAACCCGGATTTCCGGGTACCCGCGCACCCCTAATCAAAAGCCAGTTTCCGGACCGCGAAAAACCGGGAATTTTTGGGAAAACGGGGCAAGTTAGTCGGGGCCGCTGAAATCGAGGATCAACGGATCGCTAGATCGAGTGGCGATCGACCTCGTGACGCAACGCCGATAAAGTTTTCCATAAAAGCGGCGGCGGCCCCGGTCATAAAATTATCGCTTGTAGAAATCCGAGCGGCTCTTCGGGTTCTCCTGCGCAACGCTCCAACGCCGCGATACGTGAAACGAAGCTAGGATTGATATAGGTATGTCCGAGAGACTAGTGATAACCCGAGGGTCGCGCACCTCTCCCACTCTGATGCAATGCGCGCACACATTGACCACGTTCCACGCGTACTGCGGAACGACGACGGAAAAATTGAAATACTCGCCGTCAGGAGACGTCAACAAGCCTCGAACCGACTCGGTCTGGTGTCATCATACTTTGGACCTGTTTGAAATTTCAATTAACCTTCCCGACGTTCAATTAAATCGCTGCCTCCACAAAAATACTAGCTCGCCAAAACATCTCGGATTAGCGTCTCTCGATGCTCTCGGCTCTTTCCATGATTTTCCAAGTCTCTTTTCGTGGGTGCTTGAGGAAATGCGTTCATTCGGCATGCAGACGCTCCCGGAGATTACGGTTGGCGATAAGAAAATCTAAAAGCCAAATTTCAGCTGCTTTTCATTGAAGAATTTATTCAGTGGCAGTGGCCGTTGTTTCGAATGTTTGAGCATTTGTGATCGACGTCGATACACCGTTTGTTTATTATCTAATGTTCGAGAATTTTATAAACTCGTGGTACCACGATACTGTTTTAGTGTTAGGAAGGGAGTCGATGAAATACAATTTTTCGGGAAAACAAATTCAGTTTTTGCATAAAATTCTTCTTTGCAACTAAAGTGTGCCAATTCGCATACGAATTCGTACGCAAAAGTGTTTGACTGATCGAATGAAGAGGTGAATCTCTTTTAATTAACTTCCATACTTTTTATTTCCATAATTTTTATAAAAATTACAAGACTGAACTTATTTAGATTCTCACAATTTTTATATTAACACGTGCTTAAATAAAGGAATTTATTGAATCATTTCTAATGGAAGTATCTTTATGATTTCAATAATTAAAATGGCACGTGGTTAGAGTTAAATACATTTTCCTCAGAAAACTAGATAGCACATCAAAGTCTAAAATACTAGAAAAAAGGATGCTCCGATTTTTGTTGTACGAATAATTAAATTGTCGGCAACATGACGACATTTGTCCTGAAAGGGTTAGTTAAATAATTTTGCACGTGTTTAGCACCGCGAAAAATTATACACCTAACAAGTATTAGTATCCTTGATTCTTTGAACTTTATGTCTCAATATTCTTTCGTAGAATCATAGAAGCTGCTCTTCTTATATTCACTGGAATATGCCACTAACAAAATAAACTAAGATTCTTTAGAAACAGAAGCTGCACACACACGTGCGTATCCTTCCTCGAAAATGATGAATGGCTGTTTTTACAGCGCTGTCACGTTGGAATTGATTTGCTGTAAGTGTTTTCTTGGATATCGAGGCTGTAAATCAAACGTTCAAAGAGTCCACATAATTAGCAGAATTGATAATCTCATTTGTAAAAAGTGTAACTTCGTCCGAACAAGCCAATTAGTATTCGATTATTCTTTATGTTCTTACAGAACTTGAACCCCTAGCGTTCCAGAGAGGTCCGTCTCGTTTATGTCAGAACTTGCTATAATATTAATTCAACTATTAATCTGTTGCATATGAACTGATTTTACATATCACAGTTAATTGTATACCATTTTAAGGTACAAAGCTGATTTTTGTAAACCATTTATTTAATTATATTTTTAGATAAAATTTATTTCAGTGTCAATCAATAGAATTCTATTCTTTTTATACGAATCGAAAAATAAATATGTTGACGACAGACAAAAATTTGTTTAAAAAACCAAGTAGTTTCACGCTATTTAACACTTACGTCAATACGGGCACTGATATCATTTTTATATCAATTTATTTTTAATATTTGATAAATGTGAAATTATTAAACGTCGTAGGAAATGTTTGGTATTGTCATAACAATTAAACTCGCTACAGCAAAGATTCAAGCTTCCAAAGATTCGGTAAAACTCGAAAGTTTAACAACGCCGATATTATTAAGCGTGATAGAAAATAGTTGGTATAGACACAAGAGCCGAGAGAAAAATGGTCCCTAATCAGGCCTCCATCTGGCTGAAACGCATTCTCCTCTGCGAGCGTAACGAGAATCCACGGTTCCCGCGGCTCAACAATAAAAATTAGCCGCGCACCTGACAGCGAAGAGCCGCAACATTTTCCAATCAACGAAATACCGCGAATATCAGGGTAATCAGGCGATAGGGGAGTGGAGCTCACGGTACGGGCTCTGTAGCTCGGTGTGTTGCAGGCAAACATGCGAGTAGAAGTTGCATAGGAGAGAGCACGGTTGAAACTCCGCCGGTACATCCTCGGATATCCTCCCCGGTTCGTTCATCCTGATCGTGGAAAAGCATAGAGAGGAGAGACTCGAGTTTTCCGAGTGTTGGGAGCGGATGGCGTAGACGTCAGAAACGGCTGGGTCCAGGGTCTGCACGGCGTGTCGTTGGCGCACCTAATCCTCCCTCTGACCTCTTGAATAGTGCACATCCACCCGGTCTCCCTCTCTCTGCTCCGTACCCCGCCCCCATTTTCCCGGTTGAGCTGCAAGAAGCTAGAAACTTGGTTTCTCGTTTCGACTTATCTACGTTGAAAATCCCTAGCGAGGAGGATCGAGAGATACAGATGTGGGGAGCACTGTGAGAGACAGAGAGAGAAGCAAGCCGAGACCGATAACCTCTCCGACGACCTAAACCTAACCCATTAAGGAGGAGACCGGGGTTCGTGCACGGACGCGGCCGGCTATCTGCCGTGGCCACCTATATAATTGACGTCAACGCACACTGCTCGCCTTTCATAAAAACACCTCCCTACATCCGTTCTCCTCTCTCTTGACGATTTCATTCCTCCGTGCCACGCTCCCTCTCCTCTCCCATCATTCCTCTTCTTCCTCGCCTCTGTGCTCGGGTCTTTCTTTCTCGATTTCGTTCCTCCCCTTTCTTTCGCCGGCTCTCCTTTCCACGAATTAATTTCATCGGCTTACTCATGGCCGAACGTCTCTGCCCGACACATCTAGCCGCCTCTCGCGTTGCTTTCTTGCCGGTACCGCCATTTCTTGCCAGCGTTTTTACACGAAAATCGCGCGAAACAGGTGAGAGACTAGCCTATTCGCCGGGGATGATCGCGCCGCGACCTAGCTTGCTAGCTAGCTTAGCTACCGTCTCCGCTCTCGGTTAGGGGATCGCTGATACGCGCGGATCGTGACACGTGCTGTTTTGGTGATTCCGCTCTCTTCGGCTGCTCAAGATAAACCGGCTCAATGAAGCGACTGGTGCCACGGCGATCCTCCTCAGTGATCAGTTCCGCGTTTCCGTGAACGGTCCTCCTCAACGTGCTCTCGACGTATTCCGCGTTCGATCGATGAGAACCAGGTGCTAACCGGCTGGACCAATCGCTGAGGATTATGACACTGTGACGAAACTGGTCTCGGGGGCAAACATGAGGAAAAAGAACCTAAGGGTGGTCCACAAGCAAGTGTACGATAGCGTGCAGATCCAGCAGGTACTGCCACCTCGTTCTCTCTCATCGCCACGTGTTTTACTCTTTCGTTCTTTTTTTCCGAGAATAGTTCGGTGGGTTTTTTTCGGTTAATTGACGCGAGTTGGAAACTGCGTCGGAGCGATTCGACGTCGCCAGTAGCGGAAATTAGGTCAGAATTCGAAAAAATTGTTGTGAGCATGAGATAATTGTTTCGCGCGTGCTACCGGTGGAGGGGGCGCCCGAGATACAGCCAATCGGGAGCCAGCGAAATGTTGCGATTATGGTCCATTTAACCGGAGAACCAAAAGTCGTGCCCTGACTCAGACCTGAATAGATTTCGCTGTGATCGATTGGCGATTGTTAAATGTGTCGCTTGGAAAATGATCGCTTCTGTTTCAACTGGATTTAGAGATGAGCAATTGTTGTTGTTGTGTCTTTAAACTTGTTCGAAACGATCCTGATCCTTCCCGTAACTGGTTAATTAAATTTTGTATTGTCAATGAAAAGTATACCGACTTGAACAAAAGGAACTAATTAACATTAAATTAATATTAACTACTGGATAGGTCAAAATGACTGGTTTCAGATTTTTTAATCCACTGTCACTATCAATTCCTTTATTTTAAGCACGTACTATAATCAAAATTGCACAGGGTCTACGGAAATGCATCTTGCATTAATTTGAAGATTACTGTATTCCCAAAACTGAATTTTTATTTATGATCTTAGACAATACTTTCTGTGTCTGGTGCAATGGCAGAAGTAACTAACCTAGACCACCCTCTATTTCAAGTGTCATTTTGATAGCAGGTTGAACCTTCTGCGACCCTTCTGTTACCATTTCTATACAAAACTAAATTTTTATTCATGATCATACACGATGCTTCAGCCTTTGCTGCATTGACAGAACTACCTTCTTCTATTTAAAATATAATTTTGGTAACAGACTGAACCTTTTGCTACCGTTCCGCCATCAATTAAACAACTATTACACTAGTTCGCTTAAAAATAAAGAAGCATCGAGCGCTACAACCGCTTTGAGTTTACTGCGACAAGAAAAAAGTTTGGAAACTCGCAACAGTTTTTCCAGTGGTAGCTCTCGAGCATGAAACGGTCGGGAAACTAGTTCACGACCGAATATGAAAACGCGAGAGCTACCTCCATGTTTTTCCATCGGTCATTTAACCTGGAGAAGAGGCTAAGATCGCGTTCTGGTTACAGCAAACGGATGTCCGGTCAAGTTTGGAGCATTTCTCGAGTACACCGGTGAAATCACTTCCGGGCAAAAGGGAGGATACACCGCCAACATCGTTAACGTCCCTAGCACCGTTAACCAGCTTGGCGAACTTACCGAGCGGCACCCTCTCTTCTACACCCCTGTCTCTCGCGCCAGCGTCGAAGCTGCTCACACCGGCGGATAACAAGGGTCTCATGAGGTCAGTACGAACTTTGGTTGGTCAAAAATATATCGAACATTCTGCCGTATTACCGTGTTACACGGGATCGTGAACGTGTCTTCGGAGAGCGATGAGCGTGAGCTACGATCTTTCGATTGATACATGCTACGGTGTTTTATTGTTCCTCGCTCGCTCGTTGCTGGGTTGCGAGTGTTCTGCATTTATAGTTCGCGAACGATAGATACTCATGCGGTAATGTCTCGGTATGTGTGAAGAGAATGTGCACGATATTTCTGAAAAATTCGTCTTGGCTATATTGTGGACAGCTTAAAGCAGCGGTTATTTTTTAATAGATATAATAATATAGACACGTTTTAAATAATTAAATTTATTATTTAAGAAATTTATTTCTTCAGCAAAATACTCTCGACATTTTTCTGATTAAAAGAGCCCAAACACGGCGCCATTCCGGTTAGATTTACTTGTTTAATCGACAATTCACAATTAGAACCTCGATTATCCAAACTAATCGGTGGGACATGACAGATAATAGAACAGTTACCTAAATCATTACTGATTTATACGATAAAGCATGTTGTCTACAGATTGCTTTAGAGTGAACTAATTAATCGTGAAAATAAAAAGTTGAGATATGTCGGCCTAATAATAATTTGAGCAGCAACCGTAGATCGGCGATTGGTAGCTTAGGATCGAGAAAATTACGCTCGGCGTTGTAATCAATTTCGTTCATTCTCGGCGAGTGATCTCTCATTCACCGATCGGCGAAGTAACAACGGCCTCAGAAGGAGTCGTAGATAAAGCGTCGCGTAGCCGGGCAAAGGTCACGGAACGAAAAGTGTGAGAGAGTGTGAGAGAGAAAGAGAGTGAGAGAGCCGGAGGCGGAACCGGGCGGAGCTAATCAATGCTACACCTTATCGTTAACACGAATCTCGCTCGCGTTTTTCAGCCAGGCAACGATAGTGAGCTCCTCGGCCGTTAATGGTGTTGCCAGCGGCGGTGCACCCACGGCGATGTACAGACCGAACTTCAGCCAGGCGTTCCAGCGTGCTGGTCCGACGACGGTGCCGCCGACCCTCTCAGCAGGACTGTACCCGACGCAAAGCTTCACATCAGGTCTCCTGAGCAACGGTACACAAAGTAATATTGGTTATCGGTGTCCTTATAATTTCGCTTCCGCTTAGCTCTTCCCTATTCTTTTCATTTTTCTAGACGCCGTCCTCTAATGGTTCCCGCGACTAGCTCATCCGTGCGCGCCCGGTTGCTGGAATCATTAGAGGACACCTAGCTCGACCAACTCCCACCAGATAAGACAATTCCTCTATTCGCTCCGATCGGAACTGAGTCACGCTCGGCGTCCCAGATTGCACATCCAATTCTTAACTCCCGTTTGCTTAGCCTCTGCTATGCTTAGCCGGGACTCACAGTTGTGTACAAAGTTTTTGGAAATACTCCCATGTGCTGGAATTTTTATTGAATATGGCTTTGTTGATATAATACACTTTACTATGACTAACTATTTTATCATACGCATTTTTGTAGTTGGGAGTTGTTCGAGCTATTTTCTACGTAATGCACCTTCAACCTTCCCAGTAGATATAATATATTTACTAACAATCCTCTACAACCACTTTACCTACCACAGGCCTGTTATCAATCTCCACCAACACCCTGCTACATTCACGAGAACCTAAACAATCCTTTCCAAAAATAATCTCAAAGGAAGATCTTAATAAAAACTGTAATTGAAGAATTCACTAAGAAACTGAGGAAGTGATTATAAACCATTGATTTTTAAAATACTGTTAACTAATCTTTTCTGAGTAAAATGTTCCTTAATCCTTCGACTGCAGTGCTCTCTAACAAAGTACCTCCAGAAAGATCTTAATAAAAACTGTAACTGGAGAATTTACTAAGAAACTGAAGAAACCCTTTGACTGCAGCGCTCTCTAACAAAGTATCACCAAAAAGCAAGATTATCCAAAAGACCCATTTCCTAGCCAACATGCATGGAATGCTTGAAAACCGCTTGAAACTGCAGCCGGGAGGGGCTAATCCCGTCATAACCTTGATCATCTTTCCAGGGCCGACAGACCTGAGCATGAAGAACACGAAGCCGTTGCTGAGTCACAAGCTAAACGCAACAGAAATGACTGCGGTCAGGCAATTGATCACGGGCTATCGAGAGTCCGCGGCGTTCCTACTGAGGTCCGCCGACGAACTGGAGCAATTGTTGCTCCAGCAACCATAGAGCTACATGTACGGAGCGGGCGGTCAGCAAATTAGTTCGTAAGTGTCAGCCGGGTAGCGAAGAAGAAAACGAAAGAGAAAAAGAAAAAGAAAGAAAGCATCGTTCAACCGCACGAGCAACACCGGCAATATCTGATCTTCGGAGACTTGAATGTCAGCATGAACGAGGCTCGCTTGCCCCTTTCGACGTCTTCGGTTACCGACGGCCGGTAAACGAGTTTCTCTTATCCTGCATTAGAAAAAGCATTTTCGAGAGCGGGTCGACCTTGAGAAGGGGCGGACGCTGCGGTCCCTGATCGACAACCCTTTGAGAGAGACCAAAAAACCAAGTTCTTCAGACGATTGTCCCTGGGTAATCGTTCTGGGGGTGAAATCATGGGGGACGATCCGGGATTTCGAAGTCAGCAGCCTATCCGGCAGGGCTGGGGGATGTTTCTTAGATAACAGAGGTTCCACTTGCGACACGACAAGCGCTGAAACGCGGAGTTTTAAGACTAGATTTAAGGGAACTATTCAAACAGGGTGTACATAGAGAGGATTTACAGATATTTACTTAACTACCGATAAGCTTAAGCTTAAATGACGAGAGATAGCGTGTGCGGTGTGCGTGTGTGAGTGCGTGCGAAAGACCTCCGCGGACCTGTAGGTCGCTGAAGAGTATTGCTACCTTCCGAGGGTCCTACGAGCCGAGTCCCGAGCGTAACGACCACGTGCAGCTCGAATGATCCTTGCCGGTCGCGTGGTGATTACCACAACCGGCAGAATGATGCTTGACTCCGGTTGCTGTCAACGGCAAGGATCATTCGTGCGATCTGTATGCTCGACGTTGGCCATTTTTGCCCTCGAGCTTGCGACTCGGAGTTACAATCGCGTGTATATACGGCTGGTCGTGAAACAAGCATCATGATACGTTATCTGAAGATCATGGGAACGGTTGAGAGCAGGAATCATGGACGCCGCAGGCACACGTGTACATAGACACGCGCATACGCATACCCTCGCGCGTAGACTCCTGTATGTAAATAGGTCGCAGGAAAAGATGGCTGTTTTTCCACTGAAGACAGT
This sequence comes from Lasioglossum marginatum, assembly GCA_028455795.1. Lineage (NCBI taxonomy): Eukaryota > Metazoa > Arthropoda > Insecta > Hymenoptera > Halictidae > Lasioglossum > Lasioglossum marginatum. The sequence goes on along the minus strand of CM052257.1, from coordinate 413,134 downwards.
GGGGAACCGACGAGTTTATTGATAATTATTCGTACACTGGCGCAGCCACGATGGCCAGGCAGAGAGCATAGTACTTGAATCGTGCAGGTTTCGTCGACGATCGTGGATTACAAATTGGTAGACGATGTTTTCCCATAGAGGCCGTCAGGTTTGTGACGTTTTGTTTTTGAGAACTAGCACTTATTATTGGAGACGGTTCGGATTTGTTGAGAATTCTGGTCTTAATTTGCTGGACAAATAGGGTGCACTTAACGTTCTTCAGGGACTTGATCTTTTATTTCATTGATGGACGTTTTGTTCGTTTGGAATTATCGAAAACATGGAAGCGAAACGTTTATGATGAAATGAAAATTTTGTTTTGCTTCAGTTGATTTATTTTTCTTTGTTAAATTGGGAACAGAGAAGACTTGTGTTTTTAAAATGATAGGGATAAGGAGACGCGAAAGAGTACATTTAACAAATGATTTTTATTAAAGAATATGTTTTGGATCTATAGGAACATTTATTTAATTGTAGTTACTTTATAATTAAACATATTTTTAATATGAAAAGATTGTTATTGATTGGTGAATCATTTTGTATTCGATTTCTATTATTACGACAACAAAAATTGTTGTACTTTGATTATTTATGAACTCGTTAATGTCGCTTAAAAAACATATTTTATAAATATGTGGTACTACCAACTATAAATTTAGAAGTACTAATATAATATTTTCACATGACTAAAAAATATGCTATAAAGCACACTGTTATGGGACCATTAAACCATCAGAAACATCGAATTTCCAAAAGCCATGCACAAGTGGTTTCTCTTTTTGAATGGTTAAAAACTGATAAAAGTCTGTTGAAATTTTCGAAATTGGTTGTGACTTATCAATTGCAAAAGGCTAAATAGCATTATTACTTACATTTATTCCCGACGCGATATGTTCTTTTACAACTATACTCGATATTATAGAAAGGCATTAAATATTATTTTATACTTCAGCGCTGTAATGCAACGATCAGACACAACCGTACTCTAAATTAATCCTTTCAAACTCCCCTGCAATTCTCAACAAACAAATTCGTTGGACGATAGTTTAATGTTAGCTCCAGTGTTTGTTTAGAAAGCTACTTCTCGAAAACAAAACGAAACGTCGAATTTTTTTGTGGTGTATACTATGGAATATACTTATGAATTATAATCCACGGCTTTTGACCCGAGCTGTACATATTTATCGGGACCATCTTGTCACGATCGGACAATACGTTGAAACCGTATTTATGGTCTCCGGACGCATCACTGTGTTACCAAAGAACACTGATTATTATTATTATTATTATTAATATTATTATTATACGATAATATACGTAGCGCTATATATACAGGCGTTTATTTCTTCCTTTCTGTTTTGATTCGTTTCAATCATTTGAGTGATATTGTTGTTCCCATCGGACCAAGGAGTCATCTTAACCTGATTAAAAAGATGAAAACCACCTCATGAGGGTGGGTCGCGTCTCGGTATCTTCCGCCATAGATCAATTTCTCCAATCGATGTTTCCCTTTCTTTTTTTTCTCTTTTTCTTCTTTTTTTAATTACGTTGTTATACCTAATCGTAACGATTAACGCGTCTAATTCTCGCTACTACCATTTTATATTATATTCTAGCACACGATACTGTCACTACGATTATATTGGTTCCCGCGAACCGGGACGAAGAGAACGATGATTCCTCTTCGTCAAGAACTAGTTTTTCCGCGAGATTATGGCGTTTCGCGAGTTGATTCTATTCTGTCGTTGTTTTGTACATAGTTTATACACATCGTCGTGTCACGATGCGAGAAAATGGTGAAAGAATACTGCGGATACACGAGTTTCTTTTAACGAGGTTTCAAGAGAGAATATATATTATTATTATTATTATTATTATTATTGTAATTATTGTACACGGTGCGCCGGGTCCGGTCGCGTGTCCCGATTCTCTCGCGAATTATTTCTAATGGAAGCGCGTGACTTGGGCATGTGGAACAATTCGTAAAGTCATTGTTTAACTTAACAAAGTAAATAAAGTGTACTTTTAATCGATATTTTATTTGATATTTTTATGTGCGACTAGTTAACAATGATTTAGGACTCATCATTAATACGATGCTGTGCATCCTGTTTAAGAATCATGGAGCAAATAAATGAAAAATTATTGATGCTTAAATACTTCAATAAGAATCTATACAAAATATTGTATTAAAGGACTCGAATGAGCGTTGTCATTCATATATTTTTATGTAACTACAATACTGTTTAAATGATATTGACAAATTTAATCGAGATTTAAAAATAAGAATGTTATAGTAAAATTCTCATGTTGAGCACAGGCTGCTCCTGTTCATATTAAAAATTCTTGAATATAATCTGGTATTAACAATGCAAAGTGTTAAAAGAGGCGTTAAAAGAGGGTGTGAAACGAGATCCTTTCATTCGCATTAGTTTTAGAGACAGTCCCGCGCGTGCTCGAACCGGACGCACCATGTACGTATTATATATATATATAAATATACGAATCGTATTGTGTGTATATACTGTTTGCGACTGTAAAATATGTTCACGCGGATGACCGATGGCCGTGGTCGCCACGACCGAGCTCGAGAACTCAGAGAATCATTCCACCACCAGGGGAGGGAGGACGATTAGAAAAAAGAAAGAGTTGACGAACAGCCATCCGACTGTTTCCGGCAAAGCAAACGCGAATTTCGCAACTCATGCTTCCTTCTTCCTTTTCCGTTCCGCTTCGCGGCCGTTTCCACCCGACGTTTTGTCCATCGATCAGTCACATTGCAAAAGCGTGTATCCCAGCGATCAACGATCGTTTCGATCATCCCCAGCGATCATAAGTGTCTATCCCCAATCGTTGAACGTGTCGAATGGGTTCCAATCTAGTTCTAGAACGTTCAAAATTTGTCTCGGTTCCTCGGTGAATTCGGAGAATTGGAAGGACTCGAGTCCCTGTCACGGATGAAGTCACTGGTTCGTGATATATATACATATATATTCAGAAAGCGTTTTTGTTGCTGATTACTCTCTCTTGATAATGTAGTTCCGTTGTAAACCGTTCCAAATTCTGTTCTTCATATATATATATAGATATATTATTAAAAATGTTCTCCTGGCGTTTCGAAAGCCAGATATTCAAATAAAATTTATATCAACGCGAAACTTATTGTTTGCGATCACGAAATTATTATTTGCGATAATTGGTTACACATCTCGTTAATCTGAGTATTAACATGATCATATTTCCTCTAACTCCTAAAGCACACACAGTAACGTTAAATATCGGAGGTTTTGGAAAATCAAGTGTACCATGGTCTTGAATTTACTTTCAATTCTAAGAATGCACACACCTATTCCGAAACCAAAAAGTTCTAAACTAGCATGGAATCCATCGAACTCAATGGGAAACCATTTCTCTGTGATCCAGCCAAAGCTATCATTCATTCACTTTATCCAAATCTGAACATTTTTACTTTGAGAAGCCACTGCTAAAGAGATACATCTAACTCCTTCTATGGTGGATATCGTTGAAGCTACCACAAGTCATCCAAAACCAATCAACAACTATTTTGTGCTGATATATCCCCTAACTCCTTCTATGGATATCCCTGAAGCTGTCACACGCTCTTGCCTAGTCCTTCCCAAAGAAATCATCAATTGCAATAGTAATTACTTTGGCATCCAGATAATTGGCTGGTAGCTTTCCGGTAGTAACGAGGTTATATTCTTCTTTAAGATTCATCAAGGCTCCTCTCATCATTCCTGGAGAATTTTTTAACACTTCATCTTGGCATCATTGGTGAATGTTATACCCTATAGTTCTTCTTTAACCGAACAATCTCTTGTCCTCCCCAACGTCCTCATTCTTGCGTGCAAACCACCTGATGAGTCTCGGACTGAACCCACCAACCACATGACTTCTCCCATATCATGAAAGCTTACTGATCCATTTAACAAGCTAGACGCCTCCCCTAAGCCCACACTTCTCTGCAGTTGCGGAGATGAAATCCGTTTCGAAAAGAAAATCCAGGTGACTGGCCACGATCTCAACAAAAGAACTCTTCAGAACTGATATGGTGTCCTCGAGAAGGGGCCAAGTGCTACGAGCAAGTTGTTCAGCTGCCTCGGTTGAGACCAGTCGGATGCAAATCGGAGATCACAATTTGGAATGAACCGAATCATATGCACGTCGATGGATATTATTATCGTCGGGCATCTGACTCGCGGAATTCTAATTGCCGTGGACTGCTGGCTTTGTCTAGGTGATCGAGAGCGACTATCGTGATTCGGTATAGTGCAATAGCCTTTTACACACTTCTAACTTCTCTCTGTCTCTCTTTCTCCGCGCGCATAAAGTAGACTCCGCTTCGCGACACCGTGGAACGCCTCCTTTCATTCGAACGTCTCCTCTACGCGAATGTAATAATCATTAGGATCGTCGTAACTTTACAGCCTAGTTGTACCGCGTTAGATGTATATCTCCGGGACTCATACACTTGTACCGTGTGTAATGGATTCGCGTGCACCTGTCAACGCATACCCACAACAATTCTGTTTCGCATCACACAGTTTCTGGAACCAGCTGTCGACCAGGTCCCGATCAAACTTCCATCAAAGACGAAGATTCTCGTATTCATCCTTCGCACTCGGACGATGTCTGGCGACTATTCGACATTATTGTATCATTGAATTTGGTTGTTGCATATGAAATTCCAGATTTCAGAATGCAAATGTTATAAATAGATAAATATTTTTATTGCTCTTGTGGCAAAAATTAGCAGATGGAACTAAAAACAGTAAAGAGGTTAAACGTATTTTAATTGGGATCTCTGATGACCCAACAACTCGGGTGCACAACAACTGTAGATGTGAAGTCTCTTCAATTTCTTTAAGAAATTAGGATTTTCAGTCTTAAGTTACATACTTCAAACTTAACTTAATAAATCTCTACATAATTTAGAAAAACCCAAGTATATTAAAATAGTTAATACGAGAAATAAATGTTTATTTAGCTCCCTGCAATGGATATAGGACAACAGGTGCTATAAATTTATTTTTAATAAAAACAATGTGACAACATTATCAACACTAAAATGGTCAGAACAATCCACTTCAGATTTTTATATCATTAATTGTGCAGATACTTTTGCAGAAAATCATTAAATAAATTCTTGGGGGTTGGAAATGAGCTTGAAACTTTTTCGGAACATCCTGTATACGCATTTTGCAGTTTATCGATCGGCGATGAAGTTTCATTCGAACTAGTTCGCGGCTGGTCGAACTTTCCGCTGTTCCAACCGACGATGATCACTGAAAGAGAAACTCGGTGGAAGCCTGTTCAAAGCGAGTCGGAACTGCGATTCCGACAGTCGGCCGAATCGTTCCTAGGGAAAAGAGAGAAAAAGAAATCGGGCATCGACTCCACGATACGCTGACAAACGGATCGAAAGGAAAACGAGAAGACAAGGAAGGTTGCGAGAAACTCCGAAGCAAAAGAGACACACACGAAACATACACACAGAGACAAATACGAACGTACACATTAAAGAACAGAAACAGCAAACGACACACTTGCATTTCCGTTTTTCATTTTTTTTCGTACATATACACCGTACATGTTAATATACATGATAGACATATAAATATGATAAACTATATTTATATTTTTCGTTCGATCGTCCACGCGAACGCGCGAACACATCTTCGAGAAAACGTGTCCGTATCTTGTTTGTCTACACGGGGTGCAGTTCTAACACCGTTCAATGTAATCGCGAATTGATGTATATTGACTAAAGATATAGATATTACTTAATGAGATAAAGAAAAAAAAAACAATTGAGAAAGAATATGTATTTGTTCCTGAGAAAGAAAATAATAAGAGTAGCACTACCGTAATATTAATATCGATAGTAACGATAAAGATAATTTGATGGTACATACTTTTCTTATAAGTAACCTTATACATTACTACGATTATTGTAGAGTTGGTACGGTCTTTGATGATGCCTTGCCTGTAAATGTAACGTTAAATGAAAAAAAATCTTATTACCTTGTAAATGTTTTACCAAATATAATCGATTATTCAACTTATAAACGAGTCTCGCTTCATTTATCCTTTACCGTTTACCCTTTATCCCTTTACCGTTTATAGTTTCAAATTGTTTATCCGTCTGCCACTCCTCGTAATCCACAGGTTTTTATGAAAAAGAAATTCAATATGTAGAAGAAAGTTCTTCTGTTCTTGATTTTGTTAAATGATTTGCTAGATGATTTTACTCATCATTTGTAATATATTTAAATATTAACTCTATTAAAATTTATAGGATTTCATATTTTTTAATTTCTAGAATTTCAACTATCTTAATTTTATTTCCAATTTTTAATCTGTAGGAGACTGCCGGCAGAGTCAGATTGCAAGAGACTGTGTCGGCGGAGGTTATGGAAACCTGATCGGTTTCTGTGAACGGCGATAAGGTCTACGAAAACCTTATCGCCTAAAGCAACACAGAGCGAGAGACCCGCTCCTGCCGATCCGCGGTGCGGTCGGAGAAGGCAACGGACGTGTCCACTTGTGCCGAGTTTGTAATTTGTAACGAAATATAGAAGTCAATTTCCAACGCCAAAGGATTACCTTGTCGTTAATGTTATTTCTTACAAATCATTCTTATATATTAAACATTAACTATTTATTAATATTCAGCATATGATTAAAATTAGGCATCTTTCCTCTAAATAGTTGAATGAATTTTATAATAAATATATATATATATTATTTTTATAATATATATTTAGAATTACATAGTGTAATTCTAAACTACATAGAATTAACTACATTAAATTACATAGTGTAATTCAAAAACTAAAGTTTTATGCAGCAATATAAATTTTTTGAAATTGCTTGAAATTAATGGAGACACTGTTTATCTGCATATTGCATAAATATATTACAAAAGAATCAGGCCAACAATAAATAATGAATAAACAATGAATAAACAATGAATAAATAATCGGTTTTGATGGTTTATTCGAAAATTGTGTCGGAATTAAATTGGAGTAGTATCGATGTTTCTTCGTTGCTCACCCTATATATCCGTTCGTACGCATAATCAGCGCCTTAAAAGCGACGAACAAGCAGCCGGATAATGTATTATGTACACATGGTATCGAACGAAATGGAAAGTCGAATGAGACCCGCACGAGATCACGATCTTATTTCGATTGTGAAATAAGAGCTGCCCACGAGCATGGTTCCGAGCAACAAACGAAAGTAACATCGGGCCCGATCTTTTATTTGCAATGAAGCAGTCCTGAGCTTAAATTATTCGACATGCTCCGCGAGCTGTAATATTTCAAACTGCGAATGGGCTTCTATTCTTAGAAATAATGCGCTGAAAAAAATTATATTCGAACATGTAAATAGTTCGAACATCTTTTAAACGAAATTGAAAATTCATACTTTTCACGCGTGGTCTTAATCTTATTTAGGAGTTACCGCAAACTCTACCAAGGGACACACTTTCCAATGAAATGACATGAAATAATGAATCAAAATACATTTATTCTTCAGTATATTCTCGCTTAAGCTCAATACATTTTTTCCAGCGATTTTCTAATTCATTTATCCCATCTCTGAAACGATTTTCCTCGGAACCTCTAAAATACTCATCTACAGCTGCTATGACTTCTTCATTTGATAAAAAACGCCTGTCACGTAGAAATTTTTTGAGGTTTCGGAACAAATGGAAGTCAGAGGGGGCCAGGTCTTGTGAATATGGTGGATGCTCCAACAATTCATAGCGCAATTCCTTCAATTTGGCCATTGCAAGAACACCTCTGTGAGCCGGTGCATTGTCCTGGTGAAAAATGACTTTTTTCTTCCGTTAATTTTCTTCCTTATCCAAAAGGTTTGAGTAATACTCTCCTGTTATTGTTTTCCCGGTTTGGAAGTAATCAATTAACAAAATTTGTTGCGACGGCAACACCGAAGGTCGACCGTACCGGACCGTTACCCCATGATACAAAGGGACATACCTGAAAGGGATGTCTTAAGAAGTGTAACCGGTAAAAACACGTGCGAGTCAGCTGTAAACGACCAAGAAAATTAGTTTACGACCACCGCAATTCGACAGCCTCTCGACCCCGACAGATGAACAGCACGTGCGACCGAACCAACGAAACGACGAACGGACATTCCATAATAAATCATGCCATTGACGACCGAAAACAATACCAAGGAATCTCCTGACATTTCCCACTCTCCTCAACCCAAAACTCCTCCCCATACACCCACGTCCAATTGCAAAACGCTACATTTTCCCACCCAAATCCAAAAGCATCCAATCACGAAAAACCCAAACTGACGAGAGACAGGACACGACGAGACAGAAGTCAGATCAGACCGGAGACGCAAACGGACGAAACGGACTTTCCGAAGCGAACACATACATCGCGAACCATATTGATAGTGTAATAAAGTGTATATAGCAAACCAGTGTTGCACCTTCACTATCCAAGGTACTCAATATTACCTGTTACATATTGAGAGAAGGCACGAACCCCATTCATCGTGACCTTCGTATACAAAATTCCTTTTGCATCCCAAAAAACGGATGCCATGACTTTCTTAGTCGATTTTGACCGCTTTATGTACTTAATACTGTGTATTTTGTTTTTTTTTTATTCTATATGCAAGCATTAAATAAAAATACATTTTTGTAAAAATATCGTATGTGTGTTCATTTTTGCTCCTCACTGTATAGCTTACTGATTGACGTCGAAGGCTTAAATAAAATAATTGAACTAAATTACTTAAATAGACATTTCCAATAAAAAATTCACAGGATCAACCCCCGGGATCAATCCCCAGGAAAAGGGTAACAAGACGTGTCTCTAGTAGATCGTGGATCTATCGCAAAAAGGCGACACTCCGTGGTATCCTGGAGTGGCGCGGTATCCGAGGATCTAAAGAAGCCTTCAGCCGCGCGTCCATGATGGTCGCCGGCCTTCGACGTGATTTAACGCGGGTCGGACGATATTTATTAACCGCATTAATTAGCTTTATTAATCGCAGCCGCGGCGGAAAGTGTCTTTTCCGTCGTAAATACCGTGGTTGACCGCGTGAGAGCAGAGAAATTTGCGGAATACTCGACGAACCGGTGTCGGGCCTGGGCTGGGTAGTATACCGGGATATCCCGGTTGCTGTAGCCTCGGTAGCAAGCTCGCGGGAAGATTAAGGGCTTATTACGACCGTGACAGAGGATTAATGACGCGGGCAGCGTCGGTTTATCGCGGCAACGATCCGAATAAATTCGTTTACCGGTGATTGCGGGAAAAATGCGCTATATAGCTAGTGGTGGTGCGGGGGTGTGCTGTACCGGAGCATTTATCAAGCCTAATTCGTACACTCCCACCTGCTCCAATTGCATCGTTAAGAGGCAACCGGTCGCCGGTATCTAACGACCCGGTGATTGGGGTTATTGATACAGGCCTCCGCGGCCGCCGCCGCCGCCGCGGTTCGATATTCGATCGGTTGTTCCGAGTGATTTCTCGTGCACCGCCGTGATTTACGTTGTATTTGCGTTCACGTTCTCTTTCATTTCGGCCCCCGGCGTTACCTGCTGTTTGCCTTTGCCTAGGTTAAGGCTTCGTTTACACGGCTGATCCTGTTGCGGTCAAGGTACCCTCCTCGAATGATATACGTCGGGACGTGACTCGAAAGTGAATCTTACGCGAGACCTGCACCTCGAAAACGGACACACGTCTACACCCGACAATACTATAAGATGGTATGTAAAATCATACGAATCTGTGTCGCAAAATGGAATTTATTTTTCTGATGTGCTATTTTTGTTACGGTTTAATCCGGAAGGGTTCTTTCAGCACCATGTTACAATTAATATTGGGTTGGGGACAAAGTTTCTTTGTATATTAATGCAGAAATGAATCAAGCTTTTTCCATATTTTAAATGAAGTTTATTAAATCAAGTATGTGCCGTTTTGATCCACCATCTTTTACCATTTTTGAAGTAAAACCATAATCCCGTCACTATAGAACTTCTGTGATTTCTGAGCAAAAAACTGCGATACGTGATTTTCACAGATTTGACCTCTTTTGAAGTAAACACCATTAAGAGAGTTCTGTAAAAACCGAAACAAATGGTAGTCTGGTGGTGCAATATCAGGACTATACAGTGCAATATCACAAACGCATAGAACCCGCAGTCTAAAGATAAGATTAGAACTCGAGGAACGGAAGTGAAAGCAGACTGAAATCGTTAGCATTGTGCAAACTTCAGTTTTAACAAAGACGGGCAATACTTAAAAACTCTCAAACCCCTCCGCCTTCTTTTTCCACCAGTCGACGTCGGCACCATTGAACACATTATTATTATTATTATTATTATTATTTTATTATAAACGGACCGAAGCCCTTTTACATAAATGTTTACACAATAGAAAAAGGACTTTACATAAAATAACAAAGAAGGGACATGCACAAAAACTCATGGTACAAAAGGTATGGTATTATTATCCGATAATCCTACGTAATTATCTTTTAAAAGTGTGTAAAGACGCACTGAAAAAATCAATATGATTATAGAGAGTGCTGTAGTCTGCAATAATGCGATTTATTGGATTAATTAATCCATATGTAGATATCTGGATTTAAGTGTTTGAAATCCTGCTCTAGATCTCAATTCACGTTCAGGTACGTAGAAATTGATTTGCATAAGGAGAGAGGGGCAATTAATATGATTATTAATTAAATTAAAAATAAAGCTATAATATAAGCGATAATCGGAGACCGGTCGATTTTCGTAGACTCGAAGGCGACGACCCTTCGATCGTAGTAGTCGTCGCGTCGGTTCGGTCACCCATCGACCGATGCCAATTATACCAATTACGGGGACCAATCAGCGCGCATATCGCACCAACCGAAAGGAGAGACTGCTCATTAAATCCGGCTTTAATCCCCTTGCACCGCGTCCGGTAATGGGGCGGACTCATCGCAGGCCTCTGCTTCTGCCGCGCTGCGAAATAGGGAACGTTCCTCGTTCCCCGCTGGGCCCGGCGAGGTTGCCAGGGTCATTCGATTCAAAGGAAGGTCACGTCAAGGTCACAGACACACCACCCAACGATTACAAGGCGCGATTTAGCTGGGCTCTCCGGTCCCGGTGGCCTTTTGCGAAGTCTTACGGGCTTCGCTTTCGTCGGATGAATACGCTGGAATACCTTGTTTAGCCACCGTATACGATTAGTTCCTTTTTTTCTTTCTTCCTTTCTTTCTTCTTATTAGCCTGCATTTTCTGTCCCCCGTGTATAAGCCCCTCGCAATGAGGAATATTTATTGCGTAGTTCGAACAAGCCTAACGAACGTTTTGATCATCCAGCGCCTTTCGAGGATACAAGTTGTTTGATAGTTTATCGGAGTTTCGAGATTAGTGGTCTCTCTTCTTTATTTTAATATTATTCTTTTATCATGAAATTTTATAGAAACTTTATTAAGATTCTATAGAAACGTACATATGACTGTGGACGAAACAGAGCCATGTACTAATTACTGTGTTTAGAATTACCGCGGATTAGAATTTGAAATATACGAACGTACGGAAATAATCGAATAATCTAATATACATTATTTTTGTTAAAATAAATATATCTGAATTATAACAGGATGAAATTTGATTTTGGTGGTTATAGTAGTGCATTTAATGAAAATATGTTCTTTATTACATTATTATTTCATTATATATCTATCGTTTTCACTTTTGTCATCGTTTTAAAATTTTTAATTTTATTAGTTTTAAAATTTTTATTGTGACTAGAAGTGAAGCGAGTAGAAATTGTATCTTCATAATAATTAGACAGCGGATCTCCATGCAAAATGAAAATTTTCTACCATTCATTTTCTTTCTTAATACGGTTAATATAGGTCGACGAGATAATATAACAGTACTTTAAAATTCTTTTAATGTTTCTACTGTTTTAAATTACACTTACTCATTTTTGTTATAAATGCATAAAATCCGCTGTCTAATAATAATAATAATAATAATAACTTCATTATTAATTGTCTGGTGTATCAGTGTGCCAAAAATTTGCAATTTTAGTCAGACGGTCAGTTTAAAAAAAGAAAGATCTTTGGATCCTTGAAGCTATCGGAGAAAGGCTTCTTCGAATTGTCGATAAATCTCGAACGAGGCGGGGACTGTGGTAGGGATTGCAAGTAAGTTGAAGAGTTTCTGTCGTTTTATTTCCGTGACCAGGTCGAATGATTTATAGGACATCGTGGACGATCCTCGAACTTTCACCTTCTCTGAAGAATATCCCGTTCACGAGAGTTACACTGTACCATAGAAATAAATCGGTGCTTTTTACGGTGTATTTAAACGAATTGAAATTGCAGAGCCTTGAAGCAGCCCGCTTATAGTGCTACAATTTTATATTTCAACCGTGTCCACAAGTTCGAGCAGCCGATTCATAATATTTCAAACTATTCTAAATAAATTTTGCATACTTTAACGAATTGACATGGTCGCGACAATTATTTATTTATTATTGCTTTAAACCGATTAGTTTATTTAGCAAATACAGTATTATTACATGTAGCATAGGTGTTACATTGTTTTTATATCCTTACGGAACATTGTTATAGACAGAAGTTGAAAAATTGTTTTCGTTATAAATATTCTAGTGGAGTTGGAAAATATTTGAGAATAATAAACGGAAAAAGCATATAAAGCAAGACTTAAATAATACAAATTCAATAAAACACATTGAATAATAAGTAGACTCATATAGGTATTTGTGATGGAACGTCTGCTCGGTAAGCGGCGCGCGATCGTCACTACAAACCAATATGGCGGCGCCCTTATCTGTCAAAAACACTGAAAAATAGTCAACTGTAAGCAAGCATAACTCCTGAACCATTGATCCTACAGGATCAAAACTTCGATCTGCAGGGTCCCCGTGTACAAATCTACTGGATTACATACCAAATACATAATGATTTATAGGAGAAAGGCACAAATTTTGAGTCCGGTAAACTAAAGTTTACCCCAAAATTTTTTGAAATCGACTTTCTTCCGATATTTCAGGCCGAATACACCACTGTGTCGCCGCCGATACTAATACAGCAAGGAATGAGGGATTTCCGGTTTCGCCATCTAATTGGAGATCCATTGCGAGTCGCTGATCGTGATAATGACATTTACATAGGAGCCGGTATCGGTTTGCGGAACTAGTCCGGCCGTGAACACGTTAACGAAACTAATCTCAATTAAGACTGAATTCGATAATGAGATCTAACGCTGGGCGCGAGCATATGCGCTCTCGCTCTCGCCCTGTTCTTCTGCAGAGGAGGCGGACCGGCGGAGACTTATCTACTTTCACATTCCGGCGAGCGCGAAACGATTTGCCTTGGTGTTTTATTAACGGGCTTTAATTGCGAGTGCAACAACCGACCGCCGTATTTGGTGCCGATTAATCTCATTTGTCAGGACAACGCGCACTTCCTAGTACATCGTATTCAAAGAGGGGCCCCTCTCGATAGACCGTCCCTGATATTGCCACGATGCGATCATACAAAAGCGCATCCCGTGCCCGCCGGCGCTTCCCGTAATCGCGATTGATCGATAATTAAGAGCGACTCGTTCTCGCCCTTCCTGTTTACGGAGCTCCACCGCAAAATCTCCACGGTCTAATCGTAAGTCAAGCCACGTCGGCAGGATGCCGCCATTTTCCTCCCAAGTTGTTCATTTTTTTCGTTTTTTCGAGAATGATCGCGCCAAATATAGTGCCGCCACTAATTTATGATCGGACTGATTTAAGTGTCCTTCTTTACGGGACTTTGTAACTTTGTTGTATGGAATTAGCGGATTCAATTATGGCCAGATTGCGGATCTTCGGACGTTTATGGCTCGTAAAGGCTAGCAAGAAACTGTAAATTACCGAGGTTAATTGAATTTGATACAGTTTTGGGCTGCTCTTTGTGCGACGATGCTACTGCCGCAGGAAATCAAATTCCGTTTAATTATGTCCTCTTTGTCTGGAAAAATGAGGAGTTGCATAAATATCCGCAGATTAGCTGCAAGGCTGCCGCGGTTATTGAGTAATAGGTTCGTTCGCCTCGCGAGATTGTTTTCTTCTGGTTTCCCGCTCGGAGTATCAAATTATTGTATCTTTTTGTTGATTTGGGTTGTTGTTGAAATGGGAGACCTTGCTTTGTGAAGCTATGTTGAAACGAATGTGAAAACAAAATTTTAAACACCGTAGAATCATTTGAATTTGTACAATTTTGGATGGGGAAAAGCAACTCTAGTTTTGAAAAAGTTCAAGGACGTGACAATGAAGACTTTACTTTTTCAAATGAGTCCCTGGAAGGAAGTTATCAAATTTTTAGTAATTATTTAGAACCTTGTCAAGGTCATTGATACGTTCGTATTGTATTTACACTTTCACTTCTTACTACACAATTTTCAGCTATGAAATTGTGTTAGTTTTGCAACATAAACCACAATCTAACCTGAATCATCTTGTTATTGTCAATTACTAAGCCAGAAGTGTGCCATAATCTGAGTTAGATCTAGATGAAACTTAGGTTTGATTGAGTCATTGTGATAATCATTAGACTATGGATCTTTATGCAAAATAATAACATTTTGTAACGATTGTGGACAGCAGTTAAGGAGTTAAATAAAAATTCACTTCATCCTTTAATAGATTCTTTACATTGAAAACATCATAACAATATTCTTAGATTTTTCTCATCTTTCACTGTTTTATACTTCACCCAGACAATTTCTTCATAATTTGAATAATTTTCTACTTATCACAGAAATATATAAAATGAATAATATTTTGGATTTCGAAGCTCCGAGACCTTGTGCAGTTTGATGGAAAGAAAATTGGTCAAAATATGAGATTTTGAAAAATCAAGACTCCCGTGAACCCCGTAGCACCAAACCAAAATTTGGAGGATGGCTATAGCTAATTAATAAATTAGGCTAGCCAATAGGCCGAGGCTCGACCACTGGCAGTCGAGCACAGAACTATGATTGCCAGTGTTCCGTGACATCTTGGCACGTCGGGCGATGTCCGTCGAGCGGCATCGGCGTCGTAAATCAAGATGACCGAGTCGAGGAGGTCCTCAGCGCGATGTCTGCGACCTTCTCGCACGCTCCCTCGACACGGCGAAATAATCGGGCACGTTTCTGCGTTCCACGCGCGCACGGGAGCGCCCGTGGATGCTGTGCGATGCCTTCGCCTGGACCCTTGGGCGGGGTGAGTGCATTGTACAGTTAGGATTTCGAGGAGGCGACCGGCATAATGAGAGAAACGTGCTGCCTCCTGGCCTGCGAGTACCCGGCTCCCATATATTCTCATCGAGGAGTTCGCGAAATTCTCGAGTTGCGCCGCCTCTCGCCACGCCGCGCTGCGCGCCGCACTGCCTCGCAGCCGAGGGAACCAGTTCCCCCGGCTTCGACCGAAAAATCCAGCGAATTAATTGTTTGAAAAACACCGCAAGGCCGCTGACCGGATCGACCAGTCCCGATCCCGCGAACGAGCTAGAAAACACGCCGCGTTCAGGAATTTCTAACGAGCCGCCGCCGCCATGTCGAACGCCATGAGAACGAGGTCGAAGGATTTTCCGACCGGTCGATCGTTCGGCCGAGTGTTATCGCTCCGCTAATCGGCCGATGGAATTTTAAACGCGGCCCCGCGAGACGAGTTTGTGCTGGATCGCTGTCCGGTGATGTCTGAGTGCAGGCTGCATTTTTTACTGACAGCTCTCCGCCTCGGAAACGCGCCTCGAAACTCCGGGGAAAAGTAAAAGTGGTCGGAGACGGCGCGTTGCGCTTCTGTCGAAGCATGCGTGTGTCTGTGTGTACAGGTATTCTTTCAATTTGTAGTTTATCGGTGCACTGCGGGTTTTGTGCAGTTATGACTAGACTGCGGATTTTATGCATTTATGATAAAAATCGGTGGATGTAATTTAAAACAGTAGAAACATTAAGACAATTTAAGAACGCACACATGTTAGTCTCGACTTATTAAAATTGTTGGAAATAGAAAGAAAGTTTTATATGGCTTCTGTGTCTTCCAATTGATGAAGACAGTTTTTATTTTGCGTAAAGATACGCATCCGATCTTAACTCGTTAGCTGCGAATTTTTGCGAATTCCGCAAATCCTTCTTGCAATCCTGGAAATAAGAGTCTACTCCATTAATAATTGTAGTAGATCAAATGTAATATATTGATATTCTTCACTTTTTAAAATCTTACTACTGCTTCAAATTGCAGCTACTCATTTTCGTTATAAATGCATAAAATCTGCAGTCAATCATAAACGAGAGTGACAGCAAGAGCTTCTAACATCGTTGTACAATGAAACTTCGAAGATAGCTGAAGTATGGCGCTCAGTAGCCTTGTCAGGCCTAGAATAGCTATTGTGAAAGATCATTTACGACGTCGGGTAATGTTCAATTGCGAACAGCAACTATGGCGAAACAGAGGCAGGGTCATTTGCAAACAGACTTCCTTTGCCGATTGATTTATTTGAAAGTGACAAATGTTTGCGGAAGGTTAGTGTCGTGCGTCTCTCGGAACAATACTCTGAGAGAGGATGAATCGGTGCGGATAGTCGAGTAGTGACTCGGCTGAGAAATCGATTGCGTTCGTTCGACACCTGTTGACGCGGTGAAACACTCACTGGACTGGACAACTTAATTAACCCATCATTGCGAGGATAATCAAGTGTCGGTTAATCAACTAGGATGTAATAAGGGGCTCTTGATTACTTCCGAGGCGATCGTCTTCTTCGGGGCGACGAGGGTCGTGCAAAGAGAACGAAGAGAAACGATAGGTATCGAGAGTCACGTTTCCGATATCGTGACCGTGCCGGACGTGCGCGCAATATATTCATAAATCCGCAGTACCTATTGTGATCCAATCGACCGTAAAAGATTACGAATTTGTATTTCAAATTCGATTTTAAAAGGGAAACAGCGTATTGCGAAACCGCGGACGAACAGTATGCACATTCGCAAGTGGCCATTACGAATTTATGAGTTTCACTCCTTGCCTCGTAATATCGTGCTGGAGTCGAGGTATTTCAAAATTCAATATTTAATAAATGGGGTTGTTAGAATGCGGTTTTTTTATTTGTACTTTATCCATTCGTTTTTATGATGAAGGCTTGAAATGGAGGAGAGTATTTCAAAATTCAATCTTTAATAAATGGGAATTGTTGGATTGCGAATTTTTCTGCAAAATAAAAATGGTCTGCATTGATTACAAGGAGTTAAACAAAATTTAATTTCTTCTGATTTCGATTTCATCTATTTGTTATGAAGGCTTGAAATAGAGGGGAATATTTCAAAATTCAATCTTTAATAAATGGAAATTGTGGGATTGCGAATTTTTCTACAAAATAAAAATTGTTTGTTAACGATTTTTTAACGATGTTTTTTATCTATCTTCATTTTGTTCCGAAAGCTTGAAATCGAGGGATGTATTCCAAAATTTATTAAATTGGAATTGTTGTCTGCGTCTCTCTCTCTTTCTCTCTCTCTATTATAAGAAGGAGTTAATAAGAATTTCATTCCTTTTAAATTGTAGTCAGTCGAAAATAATATGACAGTATTTTCACATTCTGTAAATTTTTTAATTGATTTGTATTTTATCTATTCATTTTTGTTATAAAGATTTATTATTTTTTTATTCTTTTTACAATGAGTCTTAAACTTTTGCTCGCCGCAAGTGTTTCTGCTGGTTGTTATTGTGTCAGAGACTGTTTAGAAAGTGTATAGCATTTATTATTGTACAAGAGGTAAAAAAAAACTTTCGTGTGCAATCATTAGGGTGTTTCAAAAAATATTGCGCAGTTTTTAGGCGCTTAATTTCCTGTTCGTTCTCTTTGGTCTCCTAATCAATGCAATTAGTTTTTACTTCACCTGCAACTGCACTTTAGTAAAGGAATTTCTGAAACACGAATTTTTAAAACATTCCAACTTGTCAGAATTGTAGAAAAAAATAATAATAGTTACTTTTTACAATTAAAAAAAACACAAACAAACAGATTAGTTATAAATCTTCAATCTGTCTACATTGTTTTATAACATCATAATAATCCTGTGGTGTGGCAACCACGTGATCCCGTCACCTATGTCTATGGAAATTGGACTTACACCACTTTCATAATCAATCGCTACGCAATTTCTTTTATTGACCAATTTTAAATTGAACAAAGCTTTGGCATTTTTCAAGATATTAAATATTAACTAGTTATAAATAAAAAGTTTACACTAAATTAATCACAAATTATGTGATATCTCGTTTTTTTTTAAAAATGGACTTACACCACTTTCAAAATAAACGGTCTAATTGTGAAACGAAAAATATGAAACCGGTCATTTGACCGGCAATGGTAGATTTAGTGTTAAAGAGCACCTTGGCAGCATCGTCGATGGCGGCGAATCGGGCCACTGAAAAGCGAAATTCCGCAAACCGCGGGGCGTACCAGTTTCGCCAGCGTCTCGCCGCGGAGAGAGACTAGTTTCGCCGTTGACAATGCCAATTTCTAAATGAACGAGCGTGGGCTGGGCAATTGCGTACAGCGAAATCTTCCGTCGGAATGTCACAAGTAGTCGTGTCACGCCCTCGCAGGGATTCTCAGCGAGAACGGGCACAGAACAGCGACGACGATTATCGGGAACCGCGGGACAAGCTCTAACGAGTGTTGCATAACGATGTCGGATCATTAGCACGTCGGGATCCATTCCAACGCCTCGGTGAACCTGGCTAACTGACTAACTCACTGGGTGACTGACTGACTGACTGACTTACCAACTACCGCCCGGGACACGGGGAGGGAGAACTCGAATCCGTTGCGAAACCGTTGCGCTACCAATTATGCGAACGATTCATTGTTGACCGAGCTTCCGCGTGGAAAGAAGTTTCGAAAATTTCCCAGCGGATAGAGGAGATTGCGCGGAACACGAGGAGAAACGCAGATGAGCGCGCAGCGCTTGTCGAATGATCGCCAGGATTCTCAGACCCTTGCGAAATTCGGCTGATGAACGGGCTCAGGATGCGAGCTCTGGTTTTCTTTTTTTCGGCTGTTCGAGATCGGAAACGATGGCCTCACGAATTATGTACAGTTGAATTAATCCCTTGCCGTACGATTTATTTCACGGTTTTAGGCCGGATCATAAAGGAAAATCATAAAGTTATCAAGTTAAATTAAATGTAACAATTTATACGTATATACAATATAATGTACTGTTTATCAGTTTTGATCAATTTTATATCTAATTAGATAGTTGATCATTTTTATATTATTTTGAATGTACATAAATTATTAACCTACCGTCTGCAACGAATTTCTTCCTTTCCAATATTTATATAATGCATTATGTATCAGTTTTGATCCATTTTATAATCAATTAAATAACTGATCAGTTTGAAATTATTTTTATTGCACTTAAATTATTAACTCTCCGTCTGCAAGGAATTTCTTTCTTTCATTTCAACGAATTCCAGAATTTGTTTAAATTTTTTTACAACCCCTAGATCGGTAAAAATATTAGACATGAATATAAACCAGTATGCAGATGGGGTCAATACAGAGTACCATTAATCTTTGTTGACATTGTTGCTACAATCTAAAACTACTCCTATTAAAATTCATTGAGTAATTCCAGGAGATTTTCAAGGGAACTGAAATAGCACAACTTCAATTCCCAGATCCAATGCGTACTGTGTTATTAAAATAACAAGAGATCAGTGCACATCCTCCTTCGTTCCTACTGTTCAAGACTCTAATATACGACATAATCCCCTGACGAAATCATTTCAGAAAATCCTCGTTCAGAATTAAAATTCCTCGGTTACAAGCGCAAGGGTTAAGAGACCGTAGAATCGGGTACTAAAAAATTGTGAAAAAATCCTGGGCGATCATAGTAGACTGAGCAGACTGGTCGTTTTAAGACAGCGCGGTGGACGTGCCCTAATAAACGGTGCCCCGTGTCGTACGAATATAAAGCTCGCCTAAAATACGACATGTGGGCAGAGAGCGAGGCAAGTGGCGTCCGGGGGATCGTAAATCGTGTCTCCGGCTCTCATTCGCGTGTTATCTGACCGTTCGGAGAAACTGCAAGCGGAATATGGAGCACTTACCCTGATCACCGTAACGACGGGACCACTTAGTCTGGGTAACGACCGACCCAGGGCATCATCAAGCCGTCCGGCAAGCGTGCACGCTTCGGTTGGCGACCTTTACGCCATGGGACCACGGTGTTCCATTTGCCAGGAGATTGAAATTCCGTTCGTCGCTCGGATCGCTGCACAAGGACGACGCGGTGAATCGACGGTTTCGCGACTATCCGCCGAAGCCGCCATCCGCCATGCAACAAGCCCACAGAAAAGATCCCACAGCCCACGGCGAAGAGCCAGGCCGTCCAGCTGCCTCTGAAAGCATTCGAATGTAATGGCGAGCTAACGACTGTATCTGCAATTCATCCGGCTGGCTTAATTGCGTATCGTGCGCGGCGTCGACGTTCACGGAATAATTCGCGGACGCGCAAGCTTCCGACGGGTCGCGGGATCATCTCGTTTCTTTCGCGATTTCGTCGCGGTCCTGCACTCGAGCATTAATATCCACCGCCCCCCTCTCTCTCTCGGACAGCGGGCATCGGCTAATTGAAAGATGCCACGCTGCTGGAATCCTGCAAACGCATAAATAAACTATTCTTGATTAACACGTTCCGCGCCCAGCACCGTCCACCATCATCAAGGCTGAAGCTTGCTACTCGGGTCACACGATTTTCATGAGAGCTAGTAGTCTCGGGTTCTTTGAGGTTAGCGGGCGGGGCTAAATGGCCCGGGACGGCGGATGATCAAATTATGAGCAGGTGAAAAAATTACGTAACTAAACCATAGAAGTCTCGACTTTGAGTACCGCCATATTTTTTTGTTGGCCTGTGTCATTAGTGTTAATAATAATCGCCCGAGGCGTCTCGTATTAATGCGCTTGTCAGTCGGATCGAGATTAATTGGCCGGCTGGTAACCGCAATTACAACGATCGAGGTGGCGTTTTATCTGCGCGCCCTGGCCACAGGACGCACGTGAAAACAGCCTTTAAAGGAACGCGTACGATATGGTTGGGTGCGCGTACGAATTGCCGGCGAATAATGACGCGGTGGGGCGGGCAATGCGTGGAACAACGACTCCCAGAAATAACGCGGTGTATCGTGTACAAATTAGCAGAGGAATTCGATTACTATGAACGAGGAATCGAAAGACCAATCGATATCTAGCATACTGTGCGAGTCACACAGAGATGTGCAAGAATCCGAAATATCGGGTCGGGTCAGGAATACGAAATTTTTTCGGAAATTTTCCTCGAAAATGATAAACTGATCAATTTTTAAACTTTACTTTACCGGTCTCAAAATTTGTGCCTTTCTCCTATAAATTATTATGTATTTGGTATGTAATCCAGTAGATTTGTACCCGGGGCAACTGCAGATCGAAGTTTCGATCCTGTAGGATCAATACATAATAGGTTGAAAATAATATATGTAATATATATTTTTAAATTCTTCGAATATGTTTACTGTGACAAAGTACACCGATACATTTTTATTATAATTGCTTAAAATCCGCTGTCTACATAAGAAATACTATTTTAAAGTCATTTTTTATTGGCTTTCAAAAGAGAAATTTCAAAATGCAAATTTCATAAGGCTAATAAGGTGAAATTTTTGTATCCAAAATCAGTGGTTTCTTAAATCATGAGATTGCATAATTTGAAGCAGAGCTTGTTCAGGAAGCATGTCTGCACATGGAGTCCCTTGTGCCTGGGTACTACCCACAACTACTAGAATAGCCCGAACTATGTATACAGTTTCTTCGAGGTACTACATCATTTCCCAGGACCGATCCTTGTTCCCTTCAAATGCTCGATGACGCGTTACAATACCAAGCTGCGTTTAACAATCACGACAATAACTTTCACCGTGTTTCACTATTTCCCTTTGAAGTTCCCGAAGACGAAACGAGCCACCATTTCCTGTTGCGAAATTTTTTTCCTCGAACGAAACAGTCGCCTATTCAAGGAGCTCTTACTACGACAATACGTCTGAATGCTCGTAATTAGACTGTGCATTGTCGTTCATTTTCTAAACTTCAGTATAGTAAAATATTTGAAAATTTTTTTATCTTATTATTTCTTTTTATTTAGAATTAAATTAGCAGATTTGTGCGCAATATAAAAATTTGTTGCATTGATTGCAAGCTACTAGAACCAAATAAAATTTTATTTCTTCTTTCAGCTATTAAATATGAGATAATGTATTCAGATAACTTAAATTGCTTGAATGGCTACACGACAAGGAATTAATTATATGCCCGATCACACAATCCGCAAATAAGTTTGATTTAGTGTGTCTAGAAACATAAATCGTTTCTGGTTTTCGCAGCGCATCTTGAATTATGCAACGACATATTTTACTCCTACCAGTTTGCATTAATGCTTGTCCAAAACGTGCAAGAAGAAATTGCATAGTTCGCAAGATTTTAATTGACCCATCAACGCTGTAGAAATACATGAATTTGTAATTTATTTGATTCCAGATCAGATCAGATTAGAAACTTCTTCTAATGAAGTTCGACATAAATCAGCTGCGGACTTCTGTCGACTTGTCGATGCTTTGAAAACTGAACCAGGAAATTAATCTCCCGAGGAAATAACTAAACGCACGATAAATGAATAAGGTGATTACGTTTTGAGCCATTCGATTTTCAATTCGGCTAGTTATTTCTGATGCAAAAAGAGAAACTTTCATTGACTAGCAAGATCTACTATTTCAATTAAAGATATTCGTTATTCACTCGTATACAAAATAGGAGAAAGCATTTTTGCACCACTGAATCGAGACTGCGATTGTTGGTATTCTCTCCGCCACATTAATTCTAAATTAAAAATTATTCGAGATATTACTGTGTAATTAGTATTTCGTAACAGATGATATGAATCAAAGCATGGTCAAGTTGCACGAAACACTAAATTGAAAATATAATCTCAAAGATTTTTTACAAGTTTATTTTTGCAAAACAAAAATTATATTAACTGAAGGATACTGATAGACATTCATTTATTTTCTTAATAATTTTAATAAATTGACAATAACACAATAGAATTTTTAAATTTTATTATATTTTTACTATTTTTCATTCGATCTATATATTTTTAAATGCACAAAATTTGCAATCTAGTCATAACATTTTAGCTTATGTCACACATTACAACTTGTTTCGTGAAAGTATAGGTATATAATTTTCAATTGAATTGTTATCTATAATTTATATGAACCAAAGCATGGTCAATTTGCACGAAACATTAACTTGAAAATGTCCTCAGTTTTTTATTTTATAATAAAATATTTCATACCAAAAATTATATTAACTGAAGAATACAGCTACGTAGACATTTATTTCTATTCTTAATAATTTTAATAAATTGGAAATAAAACAACAATTTTTAAATTCTATGAATGTTTTTACTACTTTTCATTTGATCTACATATTTTTAAGTGCACAAAATTTGCAATCTAATTTATCCTATAAAAAAGGAATATAATTATATTATAACGAAAATATATAATTTTCAATTGCATTGTTATCTAAGTAATTTTTAATGAATAACATGATTAGAACATGTAGCTCAACAAGTGGAACAAAATCGAGATTCGAAAGTGAGATTATTGCCTTTTTATTGTTACCATTCTGGTACTGTTTAATATTAATATTCACCAAGTGTTATCGAATTCAATTTCTAATTTTCCAGAAATGATATCTATGCTGAATATTCAGCTTCATGCTCGTCAGAAAAGAGCAAACAGATATGAAACTGTACTTACCAGTTTGTAACAAAATAGAACACAACGTATTAGTACAAACTAAACATGAAAAATATAGAAAATGTATTCTCATTAGTGTATAAACGACAAGATACAACTTGAGATTAAGCCTAATCTAATCTCCAAAAAAAAAAATATTACACCTAACTGAAACGTACATATATTTGCTTTAAGCAACATGTGAAAACTGTTCGGAAATGATAGAAATATTTCTGAGAAAATGGTATTACTTATCTTTCGCGTATCTCTTACACAACGCGTTGGCAAGCAATTAGAAATCATTCGTTTCAGATATTAAATAACATCCATTTATTTCACTTTGAGTTACATAATTGACACATTTCTATGTGCATATACATGTTTCGTGAGGGTATGGTACAGTCATTTAAATAGAAATGTATACTTTGCGTTTCGATAATTTCCAAGATTTCCTGATTCTGTAACGTTGAAGTGAAAACATTTGAACTTGCCTATAGCTAATTAGGAAACGGACAAATGATAATCGGCCTATTCGAAATAAATTACTTTCAGTGCTGGTGGAATTCCGAGGATAGTGAAAGGAAACGTTACAACGTGCCAAAACGTTTACTTCGTTCCATTGGATGATCTCCTTAACGATAAGTCATCGACGTAAAGCTGATTTCATTGTAGCATAAAATATATAAAGGAATCTCATGTATTTATGGAGGAACTAAAAACTGTATCGCGTCAAGTATTTCAACATTCTTACGTTGCACTCAAAGCACCCAAAGGAAATTGCGGAAAGTTGGAAAGGTGCGGTGTGCTTTAGAAAGTTTCGAGATTGTAAACGTTCGTATTTCAGATGTGGATCTGCGATGATTTATAGAACTGTGGTTTGAGTTTTCAAAATGTACGATTGTCTAAATTGATACAGTTGGTATATACTTCAAAGTTAAATACATAATTGTGTCTGTCTACTGCTGGTTGTTTTTACTTTCTATAGTGTAGCGGCTTTATAATGAAATATAAAAACATTCAAATTAGCTAATTACATAATCATTGACTATAACATTTTAGCTGCAGTTCACTATAATTTATAATTTATCGACTGTAGGAAAATATAAACCACTACTTGTGGCTCAAATGAAATGGTAAGAAAAAACTGGATTTGCTTCATGTGTTGCTTCTGGGAAATATACACGAGTATATTCTAGTTCATTCTAGTATATTCTAGAACATTATGCTATAGTATATTATAGTATATTTTAGCACGTTATACTATATTGTAGTATATTCCAGTCTATTCTAGTATATTCTAGTCCATTTGAGTACATATAAATATATTTGAGTACATTTGAGTACATATAAATATATTTGAGTACATTTGAGTATACTTTTGTATATTCTAGTAAATTTTATTCAAGTATATTCAAGTATATTTGAGTACATACTAATGTATTATATTCTTGTATTTTCTAGTATATTCTAATATATTTTTACATTTTCTAGTATATTCTTGTATATTTCATAATTGCATACACAATTTGAAGTTTCTTGTTTCCACAAAGTATTATATTAGGATGTTCCGTGTGGTTTATATGTCCTGTGCTGTTCCCACATTATTCCAAACTGTATCTAAGCGACCAATAGAGATGTCACCAACTTATATGCATCTTGAACATTGCAGCACTGAAGGACCATATTCTTTCGTTTACCATTCACCTAAATCTTTCTGTACAGACCTAATATCTCCGAGCACAATGTTGGAACACGTTTGTAATTCTCATTGGCGCATGGCATCGGTGTACATCGCACAAATTTATTCCGTTCTCGGTCAACGATCGTTCGCGGAAAATACGGGGGGTCACCGTCCGTTCGGACCGAAAGGGGTCTTCAGCAGCTTCACCAGCGGGTCCAGGATCTCGGGTGAGACAGGTACGGTGAGTCCGAGAGGGAATGGAAGCGGTGTCGATAATTATCGACGGGCCGATCGTGCGTGAGGCCGGAAAAATCCCAGCTGGCTGAGCAACGGGACAGGTCGGCGTCGGTTGCAGTACCGGGCAACTGCAACTGCAATCTACTGTCGATGTCGAATGAAGACGTCCTGGCTGTTCCCCTGCGTATGTGCCGGGAGAATAAGTGTGGGTAATTTGCTCGACTGGCTAGACCACTTGTTTTGCGGAGAACACTGGTGCCGTTTAAGACCGTGCGAGCGAGCAAATGCACGCTCGCCTCTGTGTTCGTGAGCGACACGTGTGCCCGAGCCTACGAACGTGATCTCCTGGGTTTTGCGCGAGTACGATGACGCCACAGTAGTTAATTCGCCCGAAAACGTCGACGAAATTCGCAGACAAGAAATTCATGCAATCTAATCATTGTTATACAGGTTTTGTACCACAAATTCATCCTTTTGCAAATTAAAATTCCAACATATAGTGACTCTGACACTGAAAAAATATTCGAAGTTTTTCATGTGTGGGCCAATTTTTAAAATTTTAAAAATACGCTTTGTAGATCTGTGTTAATTAAACGTATTCTGAAAATTTCGTCAAAATCGATCGATGAGCGATGAATTGCAATGAGCTACAAACGATTAAGGTAAAATAAAAAAACACAACTTTGGGAAAATTTTGAAGTTTTATGAACACGGAATTATGAAGCTACCAGAAAGATGGCAGAAGATCATCGAACAAAATGGAAAATATTCTATTCATTAAAGTTCATTGCTTGAATAGACAAATTGGCTTAAAACACCGAAATTATTTTCTGGCCGACTCAATATGTTAACATCAAATTATGATAAAGCTCAATGTTTCTGTAAAAGTAAATGAAAACCGTGACGCAAACAATATGTCAGAATGCTGTCACAGTGGCGTGTGTAGTCGGCAATGTCTTCATATCGGAGAAAATTGTTTAACAGGTTCTGGGACGCACGATGTTATCTCTAAGTAGAGTCGATCTCTAACTAATTCATCACATCGGATCGATATTATGGTGAATCCTATAATTAAAATAATCCTATGCAAACTTACTTTTCTCGGACTGGTCTTCGATAATACTTCCCTGTGTGCTGCAAAACACACCTGTTTAAGTTTCCATACTAAACGCAAATACATACTTGGTGATCGCGCACGGAAACTAACGGTGCGGCGTTGCGACGCGGCGCGGCGCACGCAAAAACACAAAAGGAGTAAATACTATAAAGGCAAGATTAATGAGAAATAAATGTTAAAGGTAGAAATGACAAGAAGCCCGACTAATCAGGAAGCGTTCGTAATGTGCTCGAACCGTTAATTACTCATCGAAGCGATACGCGTGCGAATGTCCGCAAGAAACTGACCCTTTTGGAAGGCCTCTTCGATGGCCAGCTACAGCTAACTTTCTCTGAAGGTGATGAGAATGTTAATTGAAAACTACTGCCTAGATATTCTGCGTTATTTATAGTCTATTCAACGAGCCGGGTCAGTGCCGATAAACAAAACATCAGCTTGCTAAGCACGTGATAGATGCAGCGGTTACAGCGAGCTGCTGGGCTCCGCTCAGATAATTTTTCTCACCTAAATGGACGTCAGGTGCATTTGTTTAACGCTACCGACTTTGAACCTTGTTGAACCCGCTGTGCCTCTATGTTTTTATGATCGTCAGGTGAGTTTGGCATCGTCGTGTTTGTAGTAGAGACTCATTAAAAATTAATCTTTCTCCGTCGCGTATATTACTCCATCCAATTACCCGATACCCTCTAGCTTATGTCTCTATCATTGATACAGGCATAGAGCTAATTGTTCGGTAAAAATAATTCATCTTCACCGTTGCGCGTTAAGGGGACATTACACATTCTCGGTCGAAAATTTGAATAATTTTTATGGGACTGATAAAGTAATGAAAAAACATTTTTTGAGTCCGTAATTTTTTTGACGTAAGGTGGAGTGGGGTAAGTGCGTAAACGGGGCAAGTGCATTAACTGGTTATTTTTATTATAATATGAACGAAATTTCTCTAGCTTGTATTTATTAATGTAAGTCTAAGTAACGTAAGTCTACGAATAAAGAAAAAAATTAATATATTCGTCACTGTGACAGTGACCTGTAGAGAACACGTAAATAAATACATTATATAGGGTGTTCCACTTAAAACGTGACACCTAAATATTCTCTCTGTCTACGATATTAACAGTAACATCCTTTCATGTTAATTTAATTGGTTTCTAGAAAGGAAGGATATACTGAGGAATTTTTTATAACTATTATTTTGTAATGATTTTGCACAACAAGGTCACCTGTGTTTTGTATTTACATGTAAATTACCTCAAACACATCAGCGCATTACAGCTTAGAGTAAATAAATAAAACAGTACATTTAATAGCATAAATTACCTCAAGCATCCCCATACTGTGAGTAAACCCTTCCAAATCATGTTTGGACGTACTTAATTATGCTCACAAGCGGAAAATCGGCAAGTTAGGGTCGTTGAAATAATTATGAGCGGTGCTGCGCGCCAGATAAGATCTCTTCCTGGGATCGGTAGACTCGAGCAGAGTCCTAATCTATCGCTAATTATGACTCACTCTCGTTTATCAGAACAAGTGTAACACGAAGGCACCGTATCGATAGGTTTCACTTTTAAGAAATCGCGGCGAGCGGAATCTCGCGTGACACACGCCACCGAGAAAGAGAACGAAGGAGAAAGACAAGAAAGAAAGAGAGAGAGAGAGAGAGACTCATCGACAGAGTTGTGTTGAATTACAATTGAATTACTTGACGAATTATAATTACAAAGTAATTCAATTATTTCGTAATTCGAAATTCAGTCGCTTCATTCCCATTTTTGTATTATCGAGAAATGAGAACGCGAATCCCGCACTTGTGCAATCCGGGAAAAAGGAGTCTACCCCCTTAATCCGTTTCTAATTTCGTTTGGCGTGGCCGATCGGACGGATCGGAGCGATCGTTCCCCCCCGTGGAGGAAGGGACGACGGAGAAGGTGGATCGAACGTTTATCACCGGCCGCAAGATCTAAATACCCTCGCGACACGCAGAAACTTCCAAGTCATTAAACACACACGGACAAGAGCGGTGGTTTCGCGGCGATCGAACCGGTACCGGACGCTTCACCGGTACAAATCTGCATTTTGATCCGCTGATAGTATCGCGGCTAACATTACTGGAAACTGGTGCCTCATTAATTCCAGCCAACGGCTCTTGTTGCTGAAACGCTCGCCGGGGCAACCGAGAACCTCGCCGGCTAGATCCTCCGGTATCTATTAACCGGTCTTTCTGACGTATGGGTTTTCTGTGTTCCCGTGCGCAGCCCGTCCAGCCAGAGGTCGTACAGGAACAAGGTACCTCCGCGTTCTTCCCGATGAAACCGAGTCAAACCTCTATCGGTGAATGGGCCGAGGCCCTCTATCGGACGGGCACGTCCCTGGAATTGTTACGTGCCAATTACTTTTCGTATCTCGCCCGGCCTATCTCAGCTTTCCGGCTTCGGATCTTTTCTTCGATTTACCCCGACGCACAGTGCTGCGATTCCAGGTGCCAGCTGGACAAAACCTTCTTTATGACTACTAATACAAAGTGTGCAGATATTAGAAATATTAATTCATATAGATTTTTCTCCTTCTTCACATGATATATCTATACACGATTCCTCCAAAACATATTTATACAATCCATTAAGATGATTGTCTTCCCGAAAATTCCTCCAAACTTCCAAAAATTCAGATCGTGAAACAGGTCATTTGACCGGTCGTGGTACGGTTAGTGTTAACAAATAAGCTCTTGAGACCAGTGTAAAAATATTGATAGCAATCATACGTAATTATCTCTCCATAAATTCGACAAAATCTTGAATAAATCAAAGACTGCCTACTAAATTGACCTTTTCGGTTGTGTCATATATTACAAAAATGTCATCGTATAAAAGGATGATCATCCCATGTGCAGACGGAATTCACCGAAACCCTGCTACCGTATTTCAAAAGCTTTCTTAGGTGTCACTTTCCAACAAAACAAAATTCATTCAATCTCATAACACCGTGTAATCGAAGATATCACCTTTCATATTCTCGGAAACGAAAAACAAAATAAATGTCATCGATTATTCCGTTCTCGAAATGATTATAGATGCTTCTCTCAAGGTTGCAATCCTTTTTACAAAAAGTCGAGAAGGATACCTTTTTATTTCGACGCCGGCTGTTCGCACCATTGAAGGCGAAAAAGGTATAATAAAAAGGATCAGGACGACTCGAGAGAAACAGGAATCGCAAGAGTGAAGGAAGAAATTCATATCGACGCGATCTTACATAAGCATCGAACGAATGTGTACCTTCTTGTAGTGATGGGGCCGAGTACTATGTGTACGTACTCCATGAATACAAATCGACTCAATATTTAACTCCCTTTCTTTTCCAATATTTAACTGAAAACGAATGCTTTATTTCAAGTACGTGCGAACTATTTGGTATCTTCTGCTGTTCACACAATCTGTAATGTCTGTACATGGTATGTTCATATTTAGTGTTTTTACGCGAACAAATGAAAAATGATGCATAACAGGTGAAAAATTTTATTACTAGACTGCGGATCTTTATACAAAATAAAAAATGTCTGCATCGATTACAAGAAATAGAAACTAAATTGAATGTTACTTCTTCCCTTAATGATTTTAATAGAGGAGATATTATATATTGACATCTTCAATTTTTAAAATTTTCCAACAATTTTGAATTTCATGTACTCAATTTTGCTATAAATGTCAACGTTTTCGTTTCCCTTCCTGGACAGAAGTTGCAAGTTTACTGTTCGACAAAAGAAATGATCGAATATTTTTGATCGACGGCGCACGCTCAGTAGATGCTCGATACCGCGTTAGATCTCGCCCGATTTCATCACTACCGCGTTGCACCCAACTATACCTAAGCTTCGCAGCAGCGAAGAGATGTGAAAGTATCGAACGCGAATAGTCGCCTGGATGAGACAAATTTATGAAACAACGGTATGCTCATTGTACACGGAGCCACCTTCCAATGAAATTCTCCCCGATTATGTAAGAATTTCCATGAACCCTCTGCGGAGGATCGGTGAAAGCAGAGACAACGACTGTTATGACCTTTTAGCGTTATGTTCCGGCATTTTTACAGTAATCACGCTGGCTGATACTGTGCACGGGACATAGACATTGAATGAATGAAAGAGAGAACATGTGTGTTCGGTTATGCGCATGATACTCATTCGAGCAAGTTGGAAACTGGCTTGCTGCTTCCTACTGCTGTTTCAACATTCAGTTTAATATTTGCATTGTCGATTGTTGCCCAGCAGGAATTCCACACCCTGTTTTGAACATTTTTTCTTAATTTTCTGGGTGGTTGGAATGCGTGAATGTAACAACCCAAGTAGCACAGAGACATCTCAAAGACAGCTGTAAGACGTCTGCCGCAAGACATTCGGACGTCTGAAAGACGTCTGGACAAACTATAATACATTACTTTGAGCAGAAAGCTCATGTAATTACATTACATAAAGCAGAAAAAGAATGTAAAACAGAATTTTACTACACTAATTGAGAAGACTATAATACGATATCTCCTAGAAAATAATTTTACAGAAATAGTATTCTTACTATAATATTCACAATTGTACTTTAATAGCATTTATAGTAATATTACAGTTATATTAAATGTTTATATTAAAATCCTAGCATTGTACACAATTTATTTTGGCATTCAAGCAGCAATAATTTCGCGAACAATAATAGTAGAACAATCAACTTGTACCTATTTTGTAGCTTGAAGCTTTTACTTGCATGAACTTTACTTTCGCTCATTTGTCCCTAGAAAATTTTACAAGCTACAGCAAGCGAATAATTATTGTTTCTGTTTTATATTGGCGCCCATAGTGTTTCCCGATTGCTGTTATATACGACACCCAGACTACTTTTATAGTCAAAAGAATGGTTGAAATGTAACTCAAGACATGTTGCCACACGCAGCGTGACCTGAATAAAATATTATTAACACTATTCAACAGTAAATATCAAACATGATATGTTTGCTCACTTTCACTCGTAGAACATGATTTCCTGTTTAATCAGTAAAGTCAAAAACACTAGGTGCAATAAATAAATAAAGAAACGGTTTCGAATTCCTTGTATCTAATAAATAGTCTAACAAATCAATGATAGATGTTCTAATGTGCATTTTTATAAATAATATACAACATTGAATGAACAGTAAAGATAGAAATAAATACATAAACACAAAATCAAATGTTTATAAGAGTAATATATTGAAGAAATAATAAATATAGAAAAAGTAAAAAATAAGTGCAAACACAAAGTACTATTTTTGTGAATAATGGGTAATATTGTAGAAATATTATATAAAGATTGAAAAATAATAAATAAATAGAAAAGCAAGTTTGTAATATAATATTTTTTAATGCAATTTATACAGCATTGTGGGAATAATAGGGATGGGAAAACAATAAATAAATTCGACAGTAATTTTGTAATATATATTTATTTTCGAAAGTAATGTCTCACATTGGAGGAATAATAAAAAAAGAAAAATATAAATAAATGAAAGATCTTTCTAAAAAACTTTGGGGGAATAATAGGGATGGGAAAACAATAAATAAATTCGACAGCAAAGTAATATATATTTATTTTCGAAAGTGAAGTCTTGCATTGGAGGGATAATAAAAATAGAAAAATAATAAATAAATGGACAATCTATCCAAAAAAAATGGAGTGATATGCATTGTAGATTTTTGTTCCGCAATACTAGACACGTAGTAGAAATTTCATGATTGCACAAGGATTAAAAGGATCAAGCTCGACCCGTAAGACCAGAAGAATGCGTGACAGTGACGAGGACATGGTACAAACACGAGAAACCAAGTTGCAATAGATCCCAGGAGCATTCTAATGCTAGCGCTACAAAACGCGCGCGCGTTAATTACGCTGATTGACTTAAACCTCGTCGCGGAGAATTTAAGAGCCTCGCCGCGGAAAGCTCATAAGACCTGTACCTTCGTGTCTCGTCGAGTGTATTTGCACGCGAGTGTGCAACGTGCATAATTGCACCTTCTGGAGGAACGCGTGCGTGCACGGCGTGCCTTTTGAATCATGTTCGGCTCGAGCGTGCAATTATTACATTGTAATGTATAAGAGTTCAGAGTAATAAATTCGAGTCGTTTGATTCGCGCGGTGCTTTGGTTGAGTGTCGTTAATTTGTCATAATTGACACAGATCCACAAAAGACATTTTTAAAATTTTCAATATAAGTCCACATAACAAAGTTGAAAAATGCAACTTTTAGTATTTTTTCTACAATTCCGATCTATTGCAATTTTTGAAAAAATTTCTTTTCACATCCAGTAGTAAACTAATTGCTCTCATTTCCAAAAAATGTTCAAAGAGTACAATATTAAAAAAGTTATCGTGTTTTTTAGAGTGTCCGAATATTAATTTCGGCCACTGTACATATACATCTTCAATTTAAAAAATTTTCCTGCAATTTTGAATTTCATCTACTCAATTTTGTTATAAATGCATGAAGATCCGCAGACTAGTTATGAAAATATCGCGTTATAGGGGATCTGTGGCATATTTCACACCGTGTGTTCGGTTCTCATCGTATTGCAAGAGGGTATTAATTGAAGTTGCAGGATGGTGAACGGCAGGAACATAGGGGACGACCTAGTACCTCCGCCAACTGGAGCCGATTTTCCCATTGAGCATCAAGTTTCAGCCTGAGCTCCCACCAGGGGAAGACAATCGTCTACCGGAGCGGCGACGGCACCTGATCGATGACATCAAAGAGAACCGCGAGCGTCGAACCCGTTGAATGGGTCCAATCACAACTCGATCAATTTGCATTGGCGCATCTCGTCCAGGTTTTATTCCCCAGGCTGTTCCGTTCGAGCGTAGGTCCGGCCGATGTCCCGAGGCGATTCTTGGATGACGCTGTTCGGTCGGCATGCAGGGAGAGATCGACGACGTCTCTGTTCAGATATCGGTTCCGATAGGCAACTCCGCCCAGCGAGAGATCCAGTTCGGATGGATGTCCTGCTAAGTTCGAAAAGGTGGGATGGGATGGGACGGGATAGGATGAGGATGGGATGAGGATGAGGATGAGGATGGGATGAGAATGAGGATCTCTTTTTGCTGGCGTCGCCGGAGGTTGCCGGAGCTGTTCCTTAGGCGGGCGGGTTTCTTTCTCAGATCGCGTCGCGTTAATAGTAATTGAAACGTACGCGTCCTTGCGTTTAATTTAACTCTTATGTAGCCAACCAAAATTTAAATTGATCATTTAAAACCTTTAGTATTTAACATATTTGCACAAATTCTCATTTTAAATGAATACATTCACACTTTACCTACCGGAAGCCTATTAACCCCTCGCCATAATTTGACGAGCCTGACTCGTGGTGAAGATCTAAACAAAGTCTAACAAATATGAATGTTATGCTTTTATGAATGTTATGCCTTTCTTTTTAGATGAAATAAAATTTGTTTCGCTTGTAATCAATATTTAAGCATTCAAATAGATGTAGCCATACAAAAAATATAAATTTTCTTTTCTCTTCTACAACATTTTTCGGGATAAAGACGTTCTAATCACTGTAACTATAAAGGAAATGGTACGGCAACATTTTCAATAATTGTGCTGTACCAAAAGGAAGCACAGAAATTTTCTTTTACATTGTAATCTTCAATGGAACTATTAAATGACGTTATTGAGGGCGACTTGTTAGTTTACAATGAAACTTGCTGTTCCATTAAAAAGTGTTTAGCCATGTACCATAGATTTTTCAAAATCATGCAATAATCACCGGTCGGTAATGTGTTAACAAGTAAAGAATGGACGTTTAGAGATATTTTATAATAATTAAGACACCGAGTGTCCATGCAAGGAACGATAAGCTTGCAACAGCAACGAACAAAAAGGCACAATTAAGAACGACCGTAAGCCCTTCTTAATGGAGACGTTAGGATCCATTACAGTTATAATTATTCCCGTCGGTGTATCAATCATGACGACGTAAATTGTTACTTTAAAATGTAACCCGTATAAACATAGAAAATAAACAGTTCCCGTGGAAATTGTTACTCTTCACACACAGTTGATTACATATATTGCTTTTATAATTACAAGGTTAGTACACTGCCGTTCAATTAGCGCGTACTGTACACCTGTGCCGCGGGTACGATTTTTGCCGCGCGCACCTTGGCCAGGTAAAAATCGTTTAAACCGTCTCTGTAACCTGTTCCGTTCACGATGAAATTTTCAGAACAACCGATGAGGTACGATCCCGGGTTATCTCCCGTTACGTACAATTTATTTGCAATCGGTTTCCTCTTGCAAAATGGCGTCCGTCGACTTTCACCCTAGGGAGCATTCGACGTACCCGGAAACGATCGCAGAAAATCTTTTATGACATCACTATTCTCTGCTCGTATTTTACGAAACGGCTCGCACTGACAATAAGCCTTTCCCCGGGTTGTTCCACGCAGCGAATATTTTTCATTGCTGGTAATAGAGACATTTCAGTAGTCGAAAGGCAGAAGTGTCCCGTAAATGTAAATTCCGGCCTACGTTTGCGTTATGAATATAAAATCGAAATGGTACCTATGTTCCGTGTTTATCGTTTGACAGATATGCTGAACATTTTTCAACGTCAGCCACTTTTTTATATTCTCCCTGCCAGTAAATCGCCCGTTATTTTCCAAACGGCTGTGTTCTGCACGGAGAAGTAACGCGTAGGGACACTGTTTTTTATGGATAGCGTTTTATATAAACACTAAATAATATGAGTTCATAGTTAGACCGCGGATCTTTATGCAAAATAAAAATTTATAGAAATAGATATGTATCTTCTTTCTGGATATGTCTAATAAGTTGAGAACAATGAAACAGTATTTTTAAATTCCTCTAATGTTTTTATTGTTCTTAAAAAATCTTTTTAGCATATTATTTCGTAAACCAATGCTTCTAATTGATTATAAGAAATCAGGTCGTTTGGTACAATTATAAAAAAGTTATTCTATTTTAAAGGGCCTACGAATACTTTTTACATTCACTGTATATCTAAATGGACAATTAAAACAACTTTTCAATTCTAATAAAAGAAATCAATTTTTGAATGAAAACTTGACATTTGCAAACGGTAAATACATTGTTAACATGGACAAACAGTACGTGTTCGTACCGTGGCTCTAATAATAATTGGATCACTCACTGCACTTTCGATCACATGGTGATTTCTCAAACAGGGAAAGTTAAGTCTCGACATAATCTCGATATTACAAGCCGAAAGTGAAGCCGATCGTAGCGGGTTCTAAATCGAAACATCGTTGCCCAACATCCAGTAGTTGTTACTGTCTTAACGATCTTCATAGTTATTCATCTAATACCGGCTCCTAAGTGTAACACACACTCCGACCAGGTTGGCTGATTGTCAGACGCAATTGTTCGAATCGTTAGCTCCATAAAGGCACGCGATAATGGGTACACTGAACTTTCCAACATTCGTTAAAAGGCTTCCCTATCTTGCCGCTGTTGAACACGTACACGGGGACAAGGAGCGTGTGTGGGTGTGCTGTAGCGTACCGTGATTACGGCGATGTGTGCGTGGCGGCGCGGCGGCCAGCTTTTTGCGGTCGTATCGGTAATAGTAATCAGGATTTACTATCGTGTGCCCCGTTATTGCACCACGGGCTCGAATAACTGCGACAAATGCTCTCGCCGGCGACTGGACGGGCTAGTCCCAAACGCTAATAGACCTTCGAGGTTAGATCCTTAATGGTGGGTGTTAACTGTGTACGAAATTGTCCAGATAACGCGATCTTTTAATGATACAAGAATTATTGCTAATTAAGAATCGAACGACCCGCGTGCGAATCCCTGTTGTCCCACTGCGACCTTATATCTCTCGGACATCACGGGTTAGGCCGAAATCAGCATCCCATGGTAAATATTGAGTTGGCAAGAAAGTAATTTCGGTATTTTAACACTTTACCGGAAGCCTCACCTCCTGCGGTATTATATTCTCCTAATACAAAATTCAATTTTCGAGGATTTTGGAAATTTTTTGATCGTCTGGCTTGTCATTGAGTTGTACTACTGAATTTCGGAAAATTTTCGGCTGTCTCACTTGCCGTTGACTTGTACTACTGAATTTCGTGACACCTCCTTCGATATCATGTTCTCCTAATACAAAGTTCAATTTTCGGGGGTTTCGAAAAATTTTTGACCCTCTGGCTTGTCGTTGAGTTGTACCACTGAATTCTCGAAAATTTGTAGGGCTTCTGACTTACCGTTGACTTGTACTACTGAATTTCGTGCCACCTCCTTCGATATCATATTCTCCTAATACAAAGTTCGATTTTTCGAAAAATTTTCGGAAATCACTGAAAATTGAACTTTGAAGGAGGTATCACGAAATTCAGTAGAACAAGTCAACAGCAAGCCAGATGCCCGAAAATTTTCGAAAATTCAGCGGTACAGCTCAACGACAAGTCGGACGGTCGAAAATTTTCGAAACCCCGAAAATTGAACTTTGTATTAGGAGAATATAATATCAAAGGAGGTGGCACGAAATTCAGTAGTACAACTCAATGGCAAGCCAGGCGGTCAAAATTTTGGAAATTAGGGGTACAACTCAACGTCAAGCCAGACAGTCAAAAATTTTGGAAAATTTTCCGATAACCTTAATGCGACCTTAATAAATAAACAATTAAAAAAAAGACTCGCATAATATTAAAATTATGGAACACCATCGATTCGCGTTTGCGCAGATGTGCGTTGTATTACTGGCCGAGAGCTGTGTGTGCAAGGGGATACCTTCTCCTCCGGGAGGCCGTAATTGCCGGGGCCGATGGTTCCCCAGCGTTTATTACGCTGCCTGCTAACAGAATAAAGAGGCTTCATTACAACTATTACGTAAGGCTATCTATCATAAGCGTTCAGGATACGGCCGATAAGAGGTGCTAACGCCTGGCTGAAAGTCCGCCTCGCGAGTCCGAAGCGTATCAGCCTGAAACGACCTCTACCCGGATGCCGGGGCATTACCGGCCCCTGCTTGTCATTTGCATAATTCGTTTCTCTGTGAAAGTTATCATTACCCGGGGCCCACGGAGTTAGTGGGTGTTTTCAGGGATTTCAGCTTCAAATGCTGTGGAACTCGGACCCGGGCTGCTTGGCAACCCGTGTATCGACGACCGCGGAAGGAAGATGAATGGTTTCTCACGGGATCGTTGCGTGATTGGTCCAAGGATTGCGTGTCTTAGGGGGCTGAGGCTCCTCACCCCCACGAATTATCAGTGAACGCGGATGTTCTAATAAAAATCAAACACTTTTCTCCGGTATCTATTCATACATACCCGACTGGAAATAATAGATGAAGGGGAACACCGACCATTATCTGCAACGTGATTAGATACTGTATGATTAATCGCGGGGGGCTTATTAGATGAAGCTGTTGCGCCACGGGGAGATGCGGATTTAACGATGACCGGTCGATCATTTTTACGACTTGACTTTATGCACGCTTCGAATATTTATCTCTTCGTTATATTGATTACTGAAACAATCGGGAGGTACAATGGAACTACATCTATTCGAACCGTTCCACATACGCAAGAATATGCCAGAATATACCAGAATATACCACAATATACTACAATATACCAGAATATACCACAATATACCAGAATATATCAGAATATACCAGAATACACTAGAATATATCACAACATACAACGCCGATTGCACGGTGCACCGCGGCGTTCTGGCCACAGGATACGCCTGGCACGCGGAACGCATTGCGAAGGTGTCGATGGCGAACCGATCGCCGGTCGTTGCTGTGACAAATGCAGGCGTCCACCGCTCTCCCGCCAGCTTTATCGCCGGGCCGTTGCAGATATCCATCAACCGGCGGATCGACGAGTTGATCCGATCGATGTCAAAGTTCACCCGTTGTCCAGACAAAGACATAATTGCAGCTATTCGTACACGTCCGACCGGGAGTAAGACCTTCTCATCCGTTAGGACCAATGCGGATGGAGCGTCCTTTATTTGTCCAGGAAGAGAACACGATGGAAGATCTATTAGGCTTGGGCACGTGAGATATCCGAATTTTCATTGGAGACCCCCGATGGATATAATATTATATTAGGTGTACAAATAAGTTCGGTGCTTTTTGAGTATACTTTTGATCTTTATTTATAAAAAAAGTTACGTTACGCCTCGAAGCTCCCAAGCTTCTTCAAATGAACGGAAATTGCTTGTTGAGTTACACCAAGTCCCTCAGCAAGTTTCTGTTGTGTTTGACAAGGATTTTCATTCCACTGCGTTCTCCATCACTGAGATCAAAATTTTCACTGCGAAACCTTTGGGACCATTTCTCGCATCTTGCATGTTTGCCATGGTGCAAAGTATTGTTTTTTGAGGTTATGTACCAATTAGCGTAAATTTATGTAGTGCGTTTAGTAGGATAAGGTTGATTTAAACATTTCCTGGTCGATAAAACTTGCACACGTGTACGATCATCGTGTCGATCCTGGTACGGCTAATACTAGCGGTGGCATTGTTCGATCTTATTTTTTCGTTTTTCGCCGAACGGAGGTAATTCGAGGCATGCCGGCTTTATGAGTGTATCGCGGGACAGCTCAGGAATGCCTCTAAATACCGGTTATATGCTGGCGAATGGTTATTCAGGAACTATTATTTCTCTGTGGTGGATGCTGGATTTGCTTGCTTGCTCCGCGCTGCGCCGGTTAGCCGTACATTTGTATCTGTTGCAACGCGGCCTCCGCCGAGGTGTTAGAATATACATTTTTCCAAATCGAACGGTTTCCAGCATCGGCAGGATCGCACGCGAACAGCGTATTACACGCGTTCTCGCAAATCGTTCGATTTAATACGCGCGATCAGCACAGATCGCGTGGCTCGGCCCTTTAGTCCTGTAATTGCTTTTGAAGGCACTACCACCGTACTCGAGTATCGTTGGATCATCTGCCGATACCGTTCCTCCTTCATTTGCGTGATTAGACGGTGCTATGCTAACGGAGCACTCACGTTCGCTGCCACTGAATTTAGACAAAAATGTATTTCCACACCAAATGGTGGTTTTTATTTTTTTCACCGCGGCGCACCACATCAAAAATATCTGAAAAATTTGGACTACGGATTTTATGCATTTATAACAAAAATGGGTAAGTACAATTTAAAAAAGTTTACAGGTTAAGAGAATTTAGAAACACCAATGTATTATATTATTTTCAACCCACTAAAATTATTAAAGAAGGAAAGAACTTTTTCCTTGGCTCCTGTTTCTTAAAATTGATGCAGAACATTTTTATTTTGCATAAAGATCCGCAGTCTACTTATCACTATACACTGATACTGTTTAAAAAAATAAATAATGTCACTCTTAAACTTCAATGAATAGTTTTCTAATTTTTTCGAGGTTATTCATTTTTTACAAATAAGTCGGTGAAAGTCCCATAAAAAAATAATGAAAAATAAAGTTTTGTAATTGGATTAATAGTGGTTCACACCGATACGTTTCGGCCGCGCGATCCGTATTTACATGCTGTCCTTTTCTACGTTCGGCTTCGTTTGTACTGTCGGCGCGGTAGACGCAGTCATAAAAAAATAGTGTCCCTACGCGTTATTTCTCCGTCCAGAACACAGTCGTTTGCAAAATATCGCCAGTTTACTGTATCCATCTGTCGGTCGCCGTGACACCAGCGAACGGGTGAAACAAGATTCCCGACGGAACACCCCTCATTCCGCTGCTTCATTCCGTACTGTCTCCATTCACCCTGAACGATCCAAGTGACCCACTTCAGGTTCACCGGAGAAGCCTCGAGGCTAGTTACCTGATCGTAAAGCGTCGTTAGACAAGAGAACGGGCCTCGTCCCCGGGCATCCGTCGAACCATACGGAAACGAAAGAGTTAACTGTACGTGGCCACGGAAATTCTCCTGATGGTCGCCGGCATGCGTTTCCAACGAAAAATATGCGCGAGCGCGAAACGAGCTGTATGGCGGAACGACGATGCCGGAGTCACCGCTAATGAAACATTTACCGCGCTATGTTTCGAAGAAAAGGTAATTAAGATTCTTGGTACGCGCTGCCAATCAATGGGTCCGAGGAAAAAATGGTTTCCCACTGGCATCAACGGTCGCTATCTGAATTGCGAATAACTGAAGGTTAGACACGGGCGTTGGAAGCCGGGGTCACTTCACTCTCCTGGTGTTTTTAGTTACTTCCTTTTTTTTATATATTAATGAGAGAACTTACCGGAGGAATCGCGTTGATTAATCCTCGCGCCGTGCCGCTACTTTAACAGGATTACATAACTACTACCGAATTTTTCTGTCTACATGGGCGTGGCTATCATTTGATCTTGAACGAAGAAGGATGTTGCCTGAAATTAAAGGTCAGGTTTTTATTTCTGTTGAAAGAGATGTCTGTGTGTTTAATTGATAAGATTGTAAGTAAAAATGTATTTCTTTGAAGGGGGAGATTCTTGAAGTCATTTGAAATAACTTTTTCTTTTGCGAAACTGTTCTCTGGGGCTTCGTTAAGGAGTTATTAACGAAAAACACGCACCAATCAGAGCGCGACTATCTTAACCCATAACTCGATCCTGCTAAGCGCGGCGTTGGCATTGGTTGAGTCGGAATTCGTCTGCTATTGCTGCGCTCTGGTTGGCCCGTATTTTTCGTTAATAACTCCTTAACAATACTTCAGAATTCTATCTTTGGAAATTTATAATGGAAAAATTCACAACAGAGCAACGAGTAAAAATAATTGAATTTTATTTTGAAGATCAGGGCTATATTATTTTAACGCAGAGAGCATACACTCGTCATTTTAAGGTTAGAAATCCACTGACAAATGATGGGAATATTTGAAGGAGCGAATACGAATTAAAAATATTTCCATTTAATGTACATTAAAATTCTTAAAAAATAAGAAAGTTATTGACCTTTTAAATGGAAGAGTTATGAGCCATCCTGTATATGTCCCTGTCCTTTCCAAAGAATTTTTTGATCGCGTCCTAGGGGGATCCACCATGATATCTCAGAACACTGCTATTGTTCTAGGCTGTATGGAGCACATGAAACAGAGCAGCCGAGTATCAATCTAGCCAGAGATTATGATGACGCTTTCCTCACACTCACTTCCTGTGTGATCACGAAGAAGGCAACACAGAGCTGCTTTGCTCCGCATAGCCATTCATACACACTAAACTTTCAATTTCTCTTTCAGCCATGTTCA
Organism: Lasioglossum marginatum; assembly: GCA_028455795.1. NCBI lineage: Eukaryota > Metazoa > Arthropoda > Insecta > Hymenoptera > Halictidae > Lasioglossum > Lasioglossum marginatum. The sequence continues at coordinate 370,923 of CM052257.1, read as the reverse complement.
CGCCATCTTGGGCTCCGAGAACTGCGGTAAATTGTGCAACGACGCGATGATGCATCGAGCGTGTATCTGACCATGCATGTCCATACGCACGGTCTCCGATCATTGATCGTTTCGTATGCTGATCGAAGACTGCATAGCTTTCGCAAGCTGGGTCATTATGCTCGGGGTCGAGGAGGGAATTCACTTCGGAGGACTTGCACAATTCAACGGAAAAGAATGTTTGTTTCTCGGTCTCCTTGGATAACGATAATAAGGTCAATTGTGTATATCGAATTAGGTTGTTGACAAACTTATACCCACTTAATGGTGCACTTGATGATACACTCTTACGGTTCCTTTTGCACTTTTTATCCTAGCGACGAATAGTTTGTAGAGGTTGTAACAATAGACGAATTGTTGACCTTTTGACCTTGGAATTCAAGATCAAAGCTAATTTTGCCGAGGTTCTAGATATATACACCCTGTAAATGAACTTAGAAATGAGTATTGTTTAGAATGTGGTAAAGTGGAAAATGTTATAGAGACTATACTAAAACTTGGGGAATGTAACAGCTCAAATTCGTCGTAGATTAAAATTGACGTGAAATTTTGATCGTATTTATACAGAATTTCGATATTGATTATTGCTTACTTATCTGTATATTTGTATATACTTATGACAGAAATGAGTATGCGAAACACAAAATATTGAAAACATCAGAAGGTTTCTAGAATTCGACAACATTATTTGTGACTTATTAAAATGATCATGAAAAGAAATAAATGTCTGTGCAGTTTCTGTTTCTCGCAGTCGATGCATAAAAATTTGCATCTCGGAACGAGTAATATTCAAATGTGGAAGGAGATATTATTTTACGAATTTTCCCGGTAACCTTGATGAAATAATTTCATGGTAGGATACATAGGTAACGGTATGAATCGCAGCTGCAGCTGGAGTACGAGCGTACTCAACCTTGGATTAACTTACGCACTGACCACGGCCACGCTTATTCCTGCGTTGCGAGGTGCAACGATAAGACGCGAGCGGAATTCCCACAAAAGTTACACGACATACGAGTCACAGATTGCAATAAATATTCCCCGTAGATTGAGTACTAACTACGGGGAAATTTTATTATTATTTTATGCGGTTATCAACCTACAAACTACAGCTTCTTTTCAAGATATGAATAAAGATACGAGGCAGGAATTCTTTAGCGTAAATGGTATTAGGCGCATTGATACGCCAGTTTTATTATAATTCAGGATTTGAGAAATACTTTCGAGAAGTCGCAGTCTATGCGGAGAACATATTTTCAATTTCCAGTTCAATAATAATGCATCCAACTGGAAAAGAATGTTTTGTTAATTCAAAATTTCATGTGTTTGAAGTTATGCCACGTTCGTAAAACATAGTTTTTAATGTAAAGTGAAATTGTTGAATCTGTTCATTTTAGATTTATAAAATAAAACAATAATAACAGTGATCTACATATTTAGTATTAAAATAATAAATTACATCATTTCAACATAATTCACATGCAAAAATCATTTTTTCCAGCTTTTCGGTGAAAGTACTCAATCATTATCACATCTTGAACAAAATCTGAACAGTATTTAAACATCTACAAGAACTCCTATATGTATAAAAAATTTCAAAAAAGAATTTCTTTCGACAAAAAATAAGTCATTTGGAGTTTTGAAATGTTAAAATGCATTTTCGATTTCATAATGTTGTAGCTAGACAGCGGATTTTATGCATTTATGGTAAAAATTAATAAGTGTAATTTGAGAGATTAAATTTATTGGAAAAACTAGAAAATACTCTTATATTATTTTCAATCTATTAAATATATTAAGAAAGAAAATAAATTTCTATTTCACTCCAGTTCGTTGCAATTCAGCTGGAAAATTTTTATTTTGCATGAAGATCCGCTATCTAGTTATAGCTGATGTTAAGACGAATTATTCAACGACTTACTATTGTATATTTTAACCTTGAACGGATAAATATCGCTTAACACATTGACTGTCAACTACGAGATAACTCGTAGTTTGCGTTGTTGCCTAGGACGCCAACTACGAGTTATCTCGTAGTTTTTATATGATTTGCAATTAAATTGGCTTCTTACACCGGAATCCTGAAAAGTACCGTGGCAGTCAACGTGTTAAATAGTTTTTTCCGATTTTTCGGACCAAATACCCCACTGTGCGGTGTGCCCGCGGAGGGTTAATTAAAATAAAATGAAAAAGATTCTGCGTGGCGAACAAAGAATATCGATCGATTGCGTGCAATTCCAGCCGAGGAGGAACGCCGATGAATATTTACGTTGGCAGGCGATCTCGTCCTTCGTAGTCGGGCTCTTCGATTCTTTGTCCCAGTAACGCGCGCCGACTTTCAATCAGCTGGAGGAAAAAGAATCGATCGCGATGCATCGCGCGGCCCATTAATCGGCCCGTTAATTAACCATGAGACCGTTTAAAGGGACGGGGCTTAATGAAAATGTCAATGACGTCGGTGGTAGGGAGCAAACGGAGCGAACGTGTTGTATTTGGTATTCGCATGGCGTTCCGATCGGCCGGGGACTCGGGCACGCCGTTTCTTGCTGGCTGCCATACTCTTTTTCTCGGCGTTGATTTGCGCCCTGGGCAATATTCGTCATTGCGGACACCTTGCCCGATCACGCCCCGGGGCAAAGAAACGTGACTTTCTGCGTTTCATGAACCGGGACGCATCGCGTTCCCGGCAATCTTGCATCGAATCGTGGTTTCGATACTCATTTCCGCCTCGTCCCCGGCTACGTTCCTGTACACGAGCGTTTCTTTCGCGACGATGCTCTCTCTCCTCTGTCTCTCGTGAGCTGTTCTTTTTCCTTTCTTTCTTTTATCGCCGTTCCCCCGACCCGGCCCAGCCGGTATAAATGAATTGGAAGCGTGGATCAATTTCCAAAGTGCATTCAACAAACAATTATTGTCCGGTGGAAAAGAAAAATGCAGAATTCACGATCGAGCACGGTGTAAATAGAAATAGTTGCGTTGCGTAGTTGTCGAAACGGTGTTCGCATAATCAGATTTTCCCTGGAAGGATACAAGCTCGTAGATCTGTTGCGGCTGGCTGTTCTATTATCCCTCGTTAACATCGCCATCACCGGTCCAAGTTTTCCAAATTTTCCAAATTTTGAAATACCCAGAAAATTGCCAAAGGGAACACGTTCTCGGCTCGTTTCAAGGTGGACTGAAGAATTGGCGAAACCGGTGCAAGAAGCCAGAGCCTCCGGTGGTCTTCGTTTTTACGATGGCGTACTGGTTCACGCACAGAGTACAGCCAGCTCCAACTTCGTTAGTCCAAGGCTGTAGGCTATGCGGTGTATTTATTCCTAGCTCGTAAATTGCGCAACCTCTTGTCGCGTCGCGCTCGGGGCTCGATTATTAGTAATATTTAACAATGCAAACAGCAGAGCGCGCTTCGCGACCGCGAACCGAAGAAAGCGTCGCGTTGCGCCGCGCCGCGCCGGTTCGCCATTTAAGGACAGACCGTCACGAGGCTGGCCGCGGTAACCCACAGAAATTAACGCTTTGCAACGAATAAACGTCCAAAGACAGATTTACACTTACCTTCGCTTCGCGTTGCACTTTTATAGATACAACAGACCGAGGCGGCTCCGCCAGCCGCGCATACCGAGTACATGAGTCATTTCACGGTGTGGCTACTTTGTTTTCTGCTGTCTCGCGTAATGCGTCTCCTCCCTCCACAGAAAAAAAATACCGGCGGCTTTATCGCTCTGTTTCGACGCCAGTGATAAGTTGCTTTCGGACGATCCTCCTTTTTTCGAAGCGGACGCACGTGCTGCCGAGGTTACCGCGGCCTGGCCTAAGGGTAGCTATGCGAATATGTACGTGGCTCTTGTCCGCTCGTTTCAACGTGACAGTTCGCATCTCGACGATACCCGGCTCCCCTTCGCCCCGCTCCTCGTCCCATCGTGCTAATAATTATGGACGCGCAGCAATAATGTAACTTCGAGGGTTGCCTAATGAGACTGTCTCTCCATTTTTATTCTTCAAGCCGCGCTGCGCTCGGTGCATCGTATGTCACTTTCCCATTTAAAACTCGTCGAAAGTAGCGTAATACGCTCCGCAACATTATTATAAGGCACTGAACCCAGGGTACGGTAGCCTAATCTGAGACGTATTTCAAGAAAATCATAACCAGATCTTCATGCAAAAATTTTCTGCATCGATTGCGAGAAACAGTAGCCAAATATTAGGTCATCCCATAAGTTCGTGCCGACTTTTGTGTATATGTTACGGGCAATGTGTTTAACGTGGGCATTTTGTAAAATGACCGGGCATTGTGTAGAATACCCATTCGAAAAGACATTGTGCAAAATGCCCGTAATAAGTATCGGTCAATCTATAAAATGTCCAGAATGTCATTATACAGAATGCCTAGAGGGTGGTGTCAATATCGGGAGGGTTAATATCAATTTTAGATGATCACTAGATCACCAAATGCTTCAATAAATAAATTTAATATCGAATATAATGTTTACATATCAATTATTCCGTTTTTGTTTTAGAAGGCAATGCATTTTTGTTGCTGAACATGAAGTTACTCAGGATCAAGTCAATTGTTGGAACAAGGGCAAGATTTTCTTCAACGAAATGAAAATGATGTTTTTAAGTCCACGGATGTTTAATTGAAAATTAAAACGGAGATATTAAAAATCGCATCATTAAACGACGTGATTTATAAGTGTGCGTACCAGTGCCTCGCTAAATGTTCCTTTTACAATCAGCTGTTAATTATTTCCACCGCTGCATTATAGAGGTTATTTATCCCGTGGCCGGCCGCGCGGCCAAACTTTAATTGAAAACGTTTAGTTTATTGCGCGCGCGTGATTATTTACGGAATAATTTTGCGATTAAGTGTATGGCGTATCCAACGACGTTGAAGAGCAAAGGCGCTGACCTTCGGAAGGTCATCCGTCTTGCAACGATGGACGATACGCTTCCGTGTGCCAGCAATGGCAGCTCTACACTCTCCTCGAGGAATATATTGACCCGCGGGTGAATAAAATCATTATTTCTTGCTATTTGACGGCCAGTTAACCAATGGGAGGAATTAAGTTGTGAAATTAATTCGCGAAAGAAAGCTTTCGTTGATTTCACCAGGCGAGGCTGTTTCGCCTGAGTCACACTGTCCTTGCAGAGATGCAGTGTGCAAATGTTGCACACAACTATGATTCAGAGTGATTTTATTGCTGCATTTATTTAAAAATGACTGACATGCTTTATAAAAATTACACAATTAGATTTATCCAGAATTTCAGCCATTCTTATTATTAGACTGCGGATTTTATGCATTTATAACGAAAATGAGTGGGTGTAATTTAAAACTTTGTGAAGTCATTGGAAGAATTGAAAAATACCGTTGTATTATTTGCAGCCTATTAAATAGAAATTACCAAAAAGAAAATAATATTCTATTTCACTTCAGTTAAAAAAATCCGCAGCCTACTTATCATAGTACATATTTAACTTAATTCAATTGTGTCCTAAGATAGTCTTTATAATTTTAACAATTCTAAAATAAATGATCTGGGACCGGTCAATTTGACCGGCGCTGGTATATATATATAGATTCAGTGTTAAGTTTTAAGTGTTGTGGTTTACTGACACCATTTTCGCAGATGCCGAACCTATCGTAAACGTATCAGTTATATAAATCATTTTTAGAACGTATAATACAAACTTTATGACACGATATAATTGCAATTATAATTACACGTGTAATAAGCGATTAAAGTTTCAGGCGTGAAAGAGGTCAGAGGAAAAGAAAGAGAGGCAGAGCGTCGAAGCGTTCGGAAAAGATGAAAGACTCACGCAAGCTCAAACCTTTAAATGAAAAATTAAATTTTCTTATTTTTGGTTTTTCATAAGTCAAACTTTTACCATCGTATTCGTCTCGTTTTCCTAATTGAAATGACACCAAACACGATATAATTTTATCCTCACAACTGAGGGACCTCCTTGAAAACTCGTCTCCCACTCTACTTTTCCCCTTTTATGGCGCTATTCCCATGCCAAGACGATTAGCTGCCGTAATTAAAGCAAAAAGTGGACCAAAAATGTATTAAATGTACGTAATTTTATTAATAAATGAAGATAAATCATTCTTAATTAGTTGTGTATACTCACTTTTGATTCATATTTTTACAGATCCTCAACTATTTTATGTTGTATTTCAAATATTATTTATTAGATTGAATTACGTTTTCTACATTTAATTACCATCAATCGACACTTTGTTTTTTGAAATAACTTTGCCATTAATGTAACATATATCTAATAATTCTTAAATAAATGTCGTGTTCTCGAGGTGTATACTCACTTTTGACTCTCACTGTATATGTTTCTGACTAAAAGATAAGACAATGAAATAAATAAAGGAAGTACTAAATACATATAAAAACCCGTTTTATTTACATTTCAAAGGGTTAATGGGAGTCACTGTATACAAAAATGGCTATAATTCGGAAACAGGGCCGTATCATTTAATATATGAACTTGTTTTCATATTTTAGCAAATTGAATCCATCCCTGAAGTTATGCCCACATGTTTTGAAACACCCTGCACAATTGATTGGTGAAACTGTTTACTTCTGTTTCCTTGTGTGTCTGACCTTCAAATCAGACACGTACTTTTGCACTGATCCAATAGAAGTTGAGAGTCGCTGGGTTAAGGCCAGTTCACGCATGTACGCGACGCAAGTACACGCATGTACTCGCGTACTTGACTCGTGAGCGGTGTACAAACTCTCTGAATACGTACGGTATGTTTGATGACACTCGTCCCTTTGAGCAGTCCAGGATAACCGACAGGCTGGCCAGGCGTTCAGGATGTCACGTAAGTTAACACACTTTGGTAACGCCCGTATTAGCACGTTCAACCGGACGTGAATCTTCGGCGATTAACACCGCTTCTTGTCAGTTCACGGCGACGAAGATTATAGATTCACGGAAACTTTCACTTTAATAACTTGGCAAACATGACACGCTGAAGGATAGCAATTATGTTCCATGGTTTCTTGAACCCTTCGCGCGGACCTTCGTATCTCGGACGAACTTGCGCAACCGCTCCTCTGGTTCAACAAAAACCAGACGTCGGCTCTGAACATAGCGAGTGTCCAAACCAATTTAGTGCGACTTCTCGAAAATGCGGATTTTTTCCGTGTGTCATATTCTTCAATTCTCGATCCTTCTGAAGGACTCATTTTAAAGTAAAATTAGAATCTCACATAATACTAATTCATCAGTAATAACTGTGACAAGTTTGATACCAAGAGCGTTAAGTTTTCACATATCAGACTGAATATACATTTAGTTTAATTTAAATTTAAAGTCCAACTTTACAAAAACTAGTGCGCACTTATCCCACTTCTCCTTACAACATTTTTGGGATAAGTTCGTGTTTTAGAATTTTGAAACAATGAAAATTAAGGACAGTTTGCTATTCTCAAAATGTAATCACTTATGAATAGTCGGATTCAAACATTGTAACCATGCGCAAAAAACATGCAACATATTTCTAAGTGCGCAATAAATTATGTAATAAAAGAACGCGAACAAAGGCAAGCAATTTGCACTGAAATTACACCAAGGTAAGCAGTTTCTATTTAAATTCACATGTGCCGGTCAGCTGAAAGAAATGCAATTTTCCATAAAAAATCTTCGTTCAATTGTTAAGGAAAAGTCACGTGGATTGACAGCGATGCAAGTCAGCCCACGCGATTCACGCACCGACGCAACGCAGCGTTGCGTACAGAGTAGCGAAACAATTAATCAATCAAAGAATGGCGACTATAATTAAAGGAGGAATGAAAAGACTGGCGTCGCGGTTCGTTAAAAGTAACGCCACGCAGAAAGGATATTTTCGTAACGTGTTTACTCGTTGAAGGGAAAGATTCCTGTCAGGGTGTGACTTTGTTCGAAGGCAAAACAATCACGTCCACGTGTATCCTTAGTACAATGGCAGGCGACGCGGGACCGTGGATGATGCACAATGAAGCATAATTCAAAACGAAGATCCATAGGATAGACGCATCGGTATTCTACTACAATCCCTGACCCCCGTCAACAACGCTGCTGAAGAAACGTATTAATAGGCCGGGGTGTTGCACACAATGAACGGTGTCGCTCGTCGTCGCTGTAATCAGCGTCGCGCGAGTCAATAATCATTCCGCGGACGACAATTACGGGGACAATGACGGCCGCGTAACAATTTCTCGTTTAAACACTGCCATCAATATTCTTCGCGTTCCAGAGTAATTAGCCGGTGTCAGAAGGCGGCACGTGAAAGCGTTTGCAGTTCCGTATGCGGCGACACGTGTTGTAGCGTTCGTTGTCATCAACATCTATGAAAAAAGGACAAAAAGTTATTCCTAGAAAACATTGTCTTCAACATATACAGTGCTGTGAATAATTATAATCTCAACCATATTTTTATGGTTTTCATAGTACTGAAACAAAAATTGACGAAACCGTTTAGGCATTTTTATATTCTGATACAAAACAAAAGTGAGCAAACAAAAAATAATAGTTTTGTTCCTCAGAAATCTGGAGAAAATGGCATTTGTTCTTAAAATTGTTGTTTAAGCTGTGAATGAGTATAGACTCATTATTAATTTTAATATCTTTCATTTAGTATTTAGTACATTTTCCTTTATTTTTTATTACATGTAAGAGCCGGTCAGGAAGGCTACTAAGAAGAGTTTCGTTGTTCTACCACGCACACCAAATTTAAGAAAAAATGTGTACACCGAGGAAATATTTGTTCACATGAAAAATAAAAGGTGTTAGCAGCGGTAGAACGCACGGTTGTGAGAAATAGGAAGATATCAGCTGCTAACTGTACATAATGGCTTACGCAAAGGTTAAACGCGCGTCGAGGCAAATTGGAGGTCAAGGTGGAGGAGGAGAATTATCGAAACTCTCGTTAATTGTTCATATAGACACAGCGAAGGTCGGCCGCGACACCGGTGGAGCAAACAGACATTACGATTTCCATGGGAGGTCGATGACGTCGTTGGAAGACGCGTTGCATAGCGGTTCTGCAAGATTTCTGGAAAGTGGCACGCCAGATGTTCGAACGTCATCTGATGGACACATGTGCCAGCCGGATATTTCAAATCGATATCAGCGAGCGACGATAATTATGGTAATCCCTGCATTACTCGGTAATGAAAGTGTTCGAGGGATGTCTCTATTCATGGCGGAGGCGATGAAAATGGACACGGGATTATTGTCGCTTCGAATATGCACACCGACACCCATAATTCAACGGCTAATGATCCTCCGCGAGGGAAACGCAAGCTATGATTCGATTTTGTAATGGCGACTACGGGAATTACAATAATTCAACTTTCTCGTGACTTTTTAGGTGACCTGACAAAGAAGTTACCTTTGATTTTAATATATTATTTAATTTCAATATCATTATACATATATAAATTATATGTGTATTATAGTAAAAATCGCACAAAATATGAATCTGGTCTTGTTATTTTTATAACACTATACACATCAGTCACTTTTGATGGTCGATAGGTTTAGTGTTAAGACTTGTTAATGTAAACCTAAACTTTCTCACAAAAAGCTATAACTGCATAAAAAATGTACAATTAATTTTAAAAATTATGGAATCTAATTCTTTCAGCAATTCTTTTCTCAAGAAAGTTTTCCGACAGCGATAAGTTGGTTTTTCCACGGAATATGGTTACAATAGTCACGCGAGATTACTGAAATTGCAGGCAAATGATTACGATGTTAATGAGGCCGCAGTTAAGGTGATTCTAATTAGAGTATTCATGTGAAAAACTGATCAGGTTTTTTCCGATAGGGACGCGCACCGTCAAATTCGAATTCTCAATTAAGTTAAATTCTTAATTAAGACGGTACGAATAGCTTCAGTGGTTCGCGGATGGAAAGGAATGTAGACGCGAAATTTTTCAGGCTGGAAAAAGTAACGTTACGTGATGAGATTAATCAAATACCACAACGCCGATGCAATTACGGTATCAAGTGAAACGTATTCAGATTATGGCCCCGTTGCTTTAATCCCGGGGAATTTATGCAAGCTGTACGGACACGTCGATGCTCTCTTAGCTTCATCGTGAAATACTGAATTATGATGTAGTAACCTATGTTAATTATGCAGATAGGTTATATAATACCGGGTTGTTAATTAGACCGCGAACGGTGTAATTAAATCGTGATATCCAGCCCTTGTTCGATAATAAATAAGCTAGTATTTAGTGGTTGTCATATCATAAATGGAGAACGAATACTCCTATAAACATTAAACGTGAATAGCCCCGTGTACTACGTGACGTGATTGTTCTTGTGCAAAATACCGGACACTTTCGTTCTGTTAATGTAAATGAAGAGAGGAATGTTGATTAATGTATCAGTTATCTAATTGTGATTCTATTCATGAAGCGGATTCATTCCAATATAATTGGACGGTTTAACGTAATCACTCAATGGTAATCTGATTCTAATTTACATGAAAATTGAAAATTAATTGATCTTCCAGAATGTTTGGAACATTTAGAACGAACACAATTCTCTGTAACTTGTAGCTCTTCTGTGTAACTGTGCGTTACTTAGTTCAGTAATTAAAATAACATTTAATTTGTAGCATCAAAATATTATTCATTTATTATTATGAGTCATTTGTATTTTTTGTTAATTACTTTTTAGCTTCATTCTTCCAGTGTACAGTGAAATTGACTTTTCCAATTTAAACAAATACGAATCGTTTTATTCGTTAATTCTATATATTCGTAGTCTTTCTTATTAGGTTTTAATTATTTTGTTCGATTGTTGAATTTTTTTGTGTTCTTTTCCACTATTATGGGAGACAATGTTTTGTGAAAATATATCTACATGTTCGCTTGAAAGTAACAACAGCTGATTCATTACAAATGCTTGTCTTTAATTATTTCATTCAAAAACATACTAATATGCAAAGACATTACCAAATGTATCTAACAATCTCAGTGATACTACTCTAAAAAATTTGGAATTTGCCATTTGAGGAGGTTCATCAGATCTAGTGTAAAAGCATGCTGAAAACAATAGGCTTTCCCAACTGAACAAGACTTTCCCAACACTCCCCGAACCCATCCCGCGATATTCCCAAACGCCCTTTACGCAATGGTCTTGCGCCGCGCACGGTGATTACGCGGCTCCGATCGCGGCAATTACAATCTCATATTACCCATTCGCGGTGCATCACAGCAAAGCGCGCCGCGCCTAAGCTCTTGGCATCTACAGGCGAGAGGAAAATCGGCGGAAGAGCGGTGGCAAGAGGGCACGCAGCGGGAAATCTCGGCCGGAACCGGAAGCGGTGCGGCGCGCGGGAAAAAGAGGATCCCTCCTGCGAGTATATATCCCCCTCCCGCCCCCGGAAGTCGCGAATAGAAAGGGAGTGGAAAAGAAAAGGCGCACAGGCACAGACACAAGCACTCAGGCATAGGCTCGAAGGAGATCCCTCGGCTTGGCGGGCTCGTGTGCCCGTGAGTCTGCGCGATACAGTTTATTTAAACCGGTCGAAAGGTGGGGATACGGTACTCGGCTCGGCTGCGCTTCGCTTCGGCGCGGCGCAGCGCGGCGCGTCCTCGCGGATCGCGAGCTTTAGTCGCACGATCTCGTCCGGAGCGTCGAGCCGCTCCATCGTCGCGCTCGAGAGAGTCCTCTCCTCGATCGATCCTCCGGGTTGATCCTCCGGATTGATCCCCGACGAAAATCCTACGGATGGTGTTTCTCCTCTAGTTGATCAACCGGCCTGGGATCGATCGATCGTTTTCGACCGGCTCGGGAACACTCGGCGATGATCCTCTCTCTTCTTTCTTTTTTTACCAGTGAAAGTTTTTGCCCGACGAAAAAGCTCGACACCTTGTCTCTCTTTCTCTTTCTCTCTCTCTCTCTCTCTTTCTCTTTCTCGTGGTCATGGTTCTCGTGAGTTCGGTGCAGGTGAACCGCGTGCGTGCTACTACTCACACGTTCGGTGGATGATCCTGAGGTATCCTTTGCTGGGCAGCATCGACAGTGAGAAAGGTGGGTGTGCGATGGAGAACGCAGGTGCTACCTATCCGGGCCCCTGCATCCTTGGTACTCTGTAAGACCTCGATTAACAGGATTAAGCGGCAGACGAACGGCAGGCCCGATGATTGAGACTCGGGAGGATCAGGATTGTTGAGCGCCGCGTGATCAGCGGTCTTGTAGGGCTTTCGTATAGTCTTGGGATCAGTTGTTCGTCGGAGCGGGCTCTACATATGACCCGGATTTTTACGGTCTGTGGGATAGTATCGCTGCAACGTGGAAAAGATATTGTTACGTTGATGGTGGGTGATGGGTGAAGCAGAGAAATATTTATTGCATCGCTAAACTATTAAGCGTGTTACGAATTACATCACTATTTGATCTGATTTGTATTAATTCTGAATTTCTTATAACACGGTTTTCGTAGAACACGATGCGAGTTAATTGATAATTTAATTAGATCAATTAAAGATTAATTAATAACATCACAATTTATTAAGAACACTACTATAATGGCGTTTTCATATTTTCAAGATGAAAATTCTTTCCGGTAAAAATTAGCGAAAAGACATGTATCTAGCAAACGATGCTTCGCACTCTAATCGTCATCAATAACCAGTAATGGATTACACTTTGCCCAACTGCGGTCAGTAGCCACCACAAGCCGCAATTCGACGGGGTCGGGAAAAGAAATTTCCTATGGAGATGATCGAACATTCTATCGATAAGATAATAGATCGAGAGCACAGAGGATTGTGTTTGGTCAATCACCGTTGTTTTGCTGATATAGCAATTTCTGAGTGGATCGATATATCGAGATCGATATATAACGAACCACGTAGCTGGGTCAATCAAAATATCATTAGCGTGTTTGAGCTGCAGGAAAATTGGAGTGACTCTCGCGGTCGTGAGCAAGAGTCGAGGACTGCAAGAAGTATCTGGTGTAACTATAGTCATTGAAGAAAGATTTCTGGGGCTCATGCTCGTTTAGGGACCGCAGAAAAATTGGCGCAGCTCGTGACTAAAAAGGAAAATGATGCGACTCGTGGTTGAACTGGGACTTCTGCGGTTCTAGAAAAATAGCGTAATTCATGGGAAGATTCGTGATTCATTGTTCGGGGACACAGCGTAATTATTTATGAGGGGCAACTCGTGTAACTAGCTGGAAAAATTGAAATTCTTTTATATGAACCAATAACGCCGTGTCTCTGAAGAATGTGCTCCTAAAGTTTCAAGACGAAATTCGAAGTAGCAACAGAGTAAATTATATTGTAAATCATATTGTCCATTTCGTGGAACATGATGTGGCTATTTTCAATTTGAATCTATCTAACGACAATTTATATTGTAATTGATTTATAATGATAGTTAGATTGCGGATTTTGTGCATTTATAACAAAAATGGCTAGAGGAAACACAGATAGTTAAAATATTAAAAGAATTGATAAATATTGTTACATTTTTGAAATGATTAAATCTATCACTGCAGGAATTAAATTTTTATTTTACTCCAGTTTGTTGTGAGGTAAAAGATTGTTATTTTGCAGAATTCATTTTCAATCAACTTTAAATTTTGCATACAAAAAGATAAATAAAACGCAAAATAAAAAATTTCCATATCAACTGCAAGAAACAGGAGCCAACTAGAAATATGTATTTTGTTTCTTTTAATTATCTGATGCAGTTGAAACTAATACACTGACGTCTTTTAATCTTTTTAATGAATGCATAAAATCTGCAGTCTAGTTATTACATATTAAAGACGGAAATTGTTGGTGAAAATGTTAATTTTATCTGCAGGATTGCAGCATATCTTCAATTTTGCCTTCTTTCTCACGAAATTAGGTTTACACACTGTGCAATTTCAATTCAAATGCGGAGGAAGTGTCGAAATGCTGCTACAGATTTCTCTGAGAACTATACTTATTAAAAAATATGTGCTCTACTTTCGGAAGCGTGTAGTATCATAACCTGTGTAGTATCTACTATATATGTAAAATTTGAAGAGGGTTGTGCAATTCATTATTGAGACATCATGGCAGCCATGAAAAGTGATGGAATCAAACAATAATTTAAATAATAATAAAGATAATTGCATGAAAATTACAGGGTGCTATATTTTCTGGAATACAACCGAACAAGTACACTTTTTATAAATAGTTGACCTATAGCAACCTAACCAATTTTGATCTTATAAATAAATTATCTAAAATTGACAGCTGTTTGTTACATTTATTTACTTCTTATTTGATACAACCGTAAAAGATTCGAATTTAAACGGACCGTTTATAAAATCGGATCAAACCGGACCCACCATTCGAGGATTAAAAGGCGAATGAGCACATCTGATCAGTTTCCAAGTTTTTCGCAAGACGAATGCGATTGTCTCGGAGGCGAGCGAGCGTAGCGAGAGAAAAATGGAAATTAGATATTTAACAGGACATAAAATAGAGGGTTATTAATAAGGATAAGTGAAGGGAGTTATTAAAGGCGTCCATTATGACGGCAGGGACACGGTGAAAAATTAGCGATGTTCCTTGCTAAAAGAAAAACAAACCTGTGGCCAAGGCTTGTGTGTGTTGATGCGTGTGTACACGTACAGCAAAAATGTTGCACGACGGCTTTTAACTTCTCCACCGGGTAGAACGAGTTAACTCGTCCTTTACGAGAACCGCCTCGTACAGTGAAGTTTGCACTTTTACGAGGATAACACTTTATCACAGCCTGTTGACGAGTTTATTTTGAATTTTCTAGTCCTGTGGAGCGAGGCCAAGGTAGTCTGGAAAAATGGCCGGCTCGCCAATGTGTAAAAGTGTGTACCGGCCGGCGCAGGATTTCGCTTTTTCTTTGGGCATTAATATGCAAATGACCGACTGTTTATTGCGGACTTTCAAACATCAGACTTATCTTATACACAAGAATTTTTCTATGCTCGTAATAACGCTAGATGCAATGATAAGTTTTTGCGTTCGGCCGACATATTGTTATAGAAATAACCATTACGCGGTTCGCGTACAAAGAACTTCGAGGTAATGTGGCTACTTCGAGGCAAAGTATATTTTTAATTTCATTGAAACGCAAACTCTTAAATATCTCAATTTAAACTCAAATGGACTTGGGCCACTTTCAAAATTAACGGCTCAAATGTTCTTTTGCATCTAGGAAATTATAAACGACAAAGAAGTGCTAATCGTTGCAGACAAAAACAGATAATGCATGTAAAGAAAGTTGTAGAACAAGGTGTTAAATCAATAGAGAGAGAATAACAAATGAAAAGCTGGAATTAAGTGACACGTGTACAGCCTGAGCGAATTAATTGGTCGCGATCAGTATAATTCGTACTAAGATTTGAAATGGAGGATTGGCAATCCTCCGCGGTCAAATAAAAGAGCGACCAAGAAAAAGGAAGGTTTCCGCAGCAGGCGCGTGATATATCGGGACGAGTGAAAGTTTCGGATTTAGCAATTTGCCCGTTAGCAGAGTAGGTACACCGGGTTGGGAACGGTCAATGCGTTCCGCGAGACGGCGCGGTATTCCGCCTTGTCCCTGACGTAATTTCACGCGGAACGCGTCCGCGTCCGCGCGGAGAGCCACGCGGAACGACTCGAACGGATTTAATTAAGCGCAGGAAAGTCGGCACGCCGAGCGTCTTACTTTCTTGCGGATCGCGATTGTAATTAACGAGCACGCGGCGAGAAAAAAAACGGTAATATTATTTTTAGAGCTAAAGCCGCCTCTGAATTTATGATTCCGATGCGTTTGATATTTTTCAACGAGTTCCGTGAGAACGAAGCCACCGTCGCGTCGCGTCGGGATACCGGCAAGCCTTTTAATCGGATCGATCGTCTCGCGAGCGTGCACAACCGTGTTCCACGGATTCTTTCGAACACGTTGCTCTGTCAGCAGAGGGTAAAATACGGTTTCCAACAGTATATCGTACACGGGCTGTTTTACTTTCGATCATGTGTAAGGTAAACTGTACTATTGCTGGCACTGCAGTAGTTATTGATGCTTTTGATTTAAACGACAAATATTAAGAATTCCTGGTATAGAAAATCATTTTTTATTGCTTCTTATTTATATTTCAAAGCAACGTTGTAAGTTTTCCATTTCCATTTTCCAAATCCATTTGTTCCCAAACCTCAAAAAATTCCTTTGTGGCAGGCGTTTTTTATCAAATGAAGAAGTCATAGCAGCAGTAGATGAGTATTTTAGAGGTCTCGAGGAAAATCATTTCAGAGATGGGGTAAATGAATTGGAAAATCGCTGGAAAAAATGTATTGAGTTTAAGGGAGAAAATACTGAAGAATAAATGTATTTTGATTCATTATTTCATGTCATTTCATTGTTAGGCTACGAACTTCCTGAATGACCTAGAAAGACTACGAACCTTCTGAATGACTCCTTCTGAATCAATACAACGCTGGAAGCGGCTTAAAAATTTTTGGACGCAGTTATTATAATCCTTTGTCACATTGGTTAAATGGTTTACGAGTTACAACGATTAAAAATCGTTATATTATATTATTTTTATTATTATATATCGTAATATTATATTACCTCGATTTTTTAGTTCATTTGAAAGTGACACGAGGCAAAGGTTTGCTGAGAACTTTGAAAGAAAAACTCATTATAATAATACAGATAACAATCTAATAATCGCAATCTGATAATTATTATCGTAATTATTTTTCTATATGCATTAATCAAGTAATTGTTCTCGAAGCAGGTAAATGTACTTGAAACGGATACAAAGTTGCTTCCACTGTAGCATAATCATGAGAAACAAGCACGTTAAAAGGAAAGAAGCGTCAATTGTTGCTTAACCAAGGACGTTCACACGTCCTCCTGAAGGAGGATGCAATAACGGGTCAAACGTTCGAAGTTTAGAATATAAAAAGGTATAACAATGTAGTAAAAGCGATCTTATGAAATCTGTGGCGATATTTTCAATTTTCAAACTAATAACTAGACGGCAGATTTTATGCATTTATGGCAAAAATGAGTAGGTGTAATTTAAAACAGCGAAAACATTAGAAGAATTTAAAAATACTCTTATATTATGTTCAAGTCACTTTATCGCGAGCAAGTCTGTCGGGTTCAAACTAGCGGGAATACGAATGCTCGAACCGCGTTGAAATTTGTGCTTGTCATGCCCAAGATTTTACGGCGGATATAATAATCGAAACATAACGGAATCAAAGATGTACCACATCATATCGGTCGCCAAGTGTTAATCGTGGGAGAGCGGGCGTCCTCGTGTAATTAATTTCTTTCGTGCTACATGGCAATTTCGCCGGGGAAGCTCGGCGCGCGCCGGCGATTACGCGTGTTACAGATGACAGACGCCAGCCGATTACACCGGTCCGGCCAATACCAAAAAAGGAACGTACCAGAAAGTGAAATGGCTCGCAGGCCGATTTTGCGAGAACGAAAGTGTTTCGAAAGTTTCGCCGATCGGAACCGGCTGCCTGAGCAGACAAACTTCTTTGTCCGATAGAAACTCGATCCAATTAATTTCGTGCATTGACCCTCTTAAAAATTTCATTTAATTCGATAACGAATTCAGTCATCAATTTTCTTTCAATTCTTCCGATAATACTATGTAGGTACACGGTGTATAAAAAGGACATTTGTAAAAGAGAGTATCTAACAAAGAACATTGTTCTTGAAATTTTAAATTAGAGCATTTATATGGTATACAAAATATTGATTTATTCTCATTAGAATGTATAGAGTGTACGAAAAGCAATGGATTAGGCATAATTGATTATGCATAATAATCTGCAGTCTACTAATGACTAGACTGCGGATCTTTATGCAAAATAAAAATTGTCTGCATCGATTGCAAGAAATAAAAACTACATTGAATTTTATTTCTTTCGTTAATGATTTTAATAGAGGAGAAATCTATTGACATCTTCAATTTTTAAAATTTGTCGACAATTTTGAATTTCATCTACTCAATTTCGCAATAACTGCATAAAGACTCGTAGTCTAGTAATGACATACGGGTTAATTACTTTCTAGCAAAGTCGAAGCTGCCAGCGAAACAAAAGAATGGAGGAACAGAAGACGTGGTAGCCGCCTCGAGGGTCAAAGTTTCTAAAACAGCGGATCGCGTATGCGAGGACAGGAGCCTAACCGCATCTGCGTAATGGAATACGAAATGTTTGACCGAACCCAATCGGCATACTGAATCGTGAAGCGTGTAGAACAAAGCCGGCGCCATTTTGCGCGATCGATTCGCGTCCAAGGACCATAACGCAGTAAAATCTGGAAAGTAGACGTGTTCTAGCCGTGTTACATTGACTGGGGGCGATCTTGGTCCCGCGGGGCAATTAAACGGCCATTATTGCGGGCAATTACACGAGTTCCAAGTCAAATAAGAGGATTGAAGGCGGAGGCAACGGGACCCCGTCTCGGGTTTTACGGGTGAACCAAAAGAAAAAGAGTGGCCGGTCATGCGTATTCATGACCGGAACCGTGGATAATGCCCCGGAGTCTCCGCACATCATATCTTACACAGCTGGAATATTAATTCTTGTCATTCGTATGCGATGCTCGCTCGATGCTGCTGTGGTACAGGTGCAAGTCACCTAGGAAACTGCGTTTTTCACGTTCGAAACCTCGCTCGTCCGGTGCTAAGCCGTTCACATTAGCGCCGGGATTATTAGAATTTAATTTAGATCAATTAGACGATGATAGAGCTTACCGTGACTCGGGGAATCGGCTCTGCACCGGTAGTCTGAAACACTTTTGTTAAACCGCGCAGATTCGATCGAATCCGATGAAGACGCTTATTAATTCATCTTCATGGAACAGCAGATGTTGAACGGGGTTTGCAATCAAGATTCCCTGCTATCGTTGGAAGATTGAATAGATCGCTGCAGAAAAGTTACAAAGTGTAAAGCTGGATCGCTGATAATTCTCATTATCATCCTCTTTAATCCTTGCGTGTGCAAACGCGATTCTGCGAATAACATTCCAGCATTTTATTGCCTATTAAAAGAACAGATGGAAAAGTAAATAGAAAGGCACAGTATCTAAATGTATGATCTTTGTAGTAGCAGATGATGGTTATTGCTGCTTTTTAGTTCTAATCTAATTTGGATTTCAACTTTTCGGCAACCAAAGTCGTCAGATCAGGGGAATGCAGTTACACCCTCTCTGCCAGTACCGGATTAGTCAGGTGACATACGTCACGTTGAAACGCGCACATGACCGTGTCATGGCGGAAGCGTGGGGAAATAGCGTCGTAGAAGGGGAAGGTAGAGGGGAGACATAAGTCTTAATCTGGCGATACGAGAACCCACACACCTTTACTCATCGCCAATAAAAATTTTGCTTATACCTCATAAGCCGGAAAGGACTCATGTCTGCAGCCAATAGATTATTGGAATTTGCGAAAAATTCAATTTCATGTAAATACAGGTTGACTCGCGGGTATCGATACTTGGCCGTTCCAATCAATTACCGTTAATTTGTCAGCGAGCTGCTACGTGTCAACACCATTCGCAAGAACAATTCTTAACCAACCGCGAACCAGACTCATTCCATCATTCCGTGGCCGTTTTTTCAGGCCGGTGCCTCCTCGT
Organism: Lasioglossum marginatum; assembly: GCA_028455795.1. Classification (NCBI taxonomy): domain Eukaryota; kingdom Metazoa; phylum Arthropoda; class Insecta; order Hymenoptera; family Halictidae; genus Lasioglossum; species Lasioglossum marginatum. The sequence continues at coordinate 351,241 of CM052257.1, read as the reverse complement.
CTGAAAGACAAACACCGGTGGCGACACAGCGGTACGCCACGGGAGATAATCATCGTCATAAATTCATCATCATCACCATCATCGTCAAGCCGCTCCGGAGTATAATCACTCGTTAGCGGAGAGGCACACTCTGCCGGCGGCGAATCACTGTCAAGGCTGCCACGCTTCGCGGAATAACGAATTCCATCGGCAGAAAGGGCCTCGTTCTACACTATTCTCTCTCATCTCTGATATTATTCAGCGCATAACGCTCGCACGATGATTTATTGGCCGCGCGAGTCTCAGCGCGAGGGACCATTTTCAGCGTTTAACTGTTTCGTTTCCGTAGACGACTGTAATCGAGTGCAACGAACGAATTTCTGGATTGCACGATCGGTTACACGCTATTTGCACGCGTGGATGCGTTCAGTTTCTTCCCTCGAGTTGACGCACTTTTCGCTGATTCTGAAAAATTAATACATCAAGTCCTGTATGCACTGGGTCTTGGCTGCCATAGGCGTACTCTACATCTTCGGGTCGATGAAGATCTGTAAGAAAAGTTGCCGCAAAATTGTCCTTGAATTTCAAGGTCAATTTGTTTTACTTTGTATGCAGTGTATACACACAATAGATATGTTCCTAAAGAGTAAATGCACATAAATTCGTGCAGAAAAATTTACTGTATTAATGAAAAAATGTACGATTGATCTAACTTAAACCTAACTGGCCTTTGGTTGCACCTAAAATATCAGCAAAAATAATATTATGCTGTAACATATATGAAATGTCCGATTTTTAGGTTCATTTTTAAACGAACACAACGTTTCTAGTTGTGTTAATAATAAACATTTTTATCAAAAAATGCAAATTCTACACATGTGAAAATTCACATTAGAACTTATTAGATGGATTCAAAAAAGAAGAAATGGAATATTTAGTAAAAACAATAAAAAATCTCTACTTCCTTCCCGTTTTTTATCTGATAATTATACGCATGTTGTGATTACTTATGTATCTTGTCAGAGCTAGATCTGCACGCTCTCTCTCTTTTTCGACCTTATTACGTGATCTACGCATGCACGTGCATGAGTCTCTAGCATCAATTGCACCTGTCTCTAACATATTTCCGTCAAGTATCTAAGCTTTCCTTCGACTCTCCATCACATTTCACTCATAATATTGGTAAATTTACGTTGCCGTTCGCTAATACCCTCAATCTACAGTGGTCGAGATTTCTAGAAGAACACTATGATTTACGAAGAAATATTAATTTATTTCATGAAGCTTTACTAGTTATACACCTGGAACTTCACGTACAGCATAATGTCCTTATTCTGGGACGATTTATGTCATCAAACTTCGAGTCTTCTGTTGGTAATCTTAGAGTCATCACTCGTTGGTCGAGGTCAATTCGAAATTTCTAAAGGAACAGTAATATTTTAGTTCTATCTTAACAGATATGTGAGGAACATTCAACACTAGGTTTACTGAGCACTAAAAGTTTTTTTACTTTGTCTAAAACATTTTTTAATTGCACTACCGGAAATGCCTAAAAAATTGTGATATTACTTTACGGATACACCCCATTTTCTATATTTTTTCAAACACATATGATCTGAACACATATAATTAAACCAACATTTTTAGTAGAAAAAAGTAATAAAGAACTGTGAAGAACAATATGTTTGGTGACTAAGCTGCGGATTTTATAAAAGAACATGGACATTTAAAAAATTAAAAAATTGGATTTTACCAACTTGTTAAAATGGTAGCACACATGTATATGCAAAAGCTAAAAAGTCCAAGATGTTGTATCTTTTTGTGGGTGTACAAGCGGCTCAGTTGAAGTGTCTTAACATCCCTCTTCTTTTCCAGGACGAACCGACTTCCGTGGTGAAACGCGCAACCGTCTTATCACCGTCCGCCGTCGAAGTCCGTGAATCCGGTGTCTATGAGACCGTGAAAGGCCAGTGTGTGACGATGTCGTCGAGTGGTGAATTTTCGACACTGTCAAGTGGTGAAGTCACCGGGACAGGCGATGACTCGTTGCCAAGCTCCCGGGAGGCGACCGCGGAGGCAGCGAACTCCGGTGGCGGATTTATGCCACTTCGTGAGTTCCTGGACAGATTCTCGTTGCCGAGGGTGGTCAGGGTAGAAGGCGCTGGTGGCAGGCCGATACTCTTGTACAAACAACAGCAACGATCGCTCAGAGTCACGGCTACCCTGCTGATGCACCGTTACCGTCACGACGTTAAAGTTGGACCGGAAATCGTGATCCCAGAAGGATACCCTGGTGAGTACCTAGCTCCTACGTTCTTCCACTTCTTCGTTGAACCTTCCAGTAGCAAAGACATCGGTTACCCTGGACTTGCTACGACGAAAGGGAAATTATACTTCAGGCGGATACGTATGCATACCGACCAATTAGTAGTCACACGCTATCCCCACCAGTTCCTAGAACTATCTTCAGCGTTTCTACGTATTTCACTGGCACTTGCGAACGCTTATTAGTGTTTTTCCGTCTACATTCAGTCCAATACGATCGAACTGCAGAAAGAAAAGTAGTTCCTAGAAGTCTATGGAAATTGGTTTTTTATTGGGTCTCGATCGAACATGTGCAGAGATAAGTTGATAAACGAGGTTCAGGGCCTGGAGGGGTTCACTTTGATTTCATGCTGATGTTGACACTTTTGTGACATCAATCGTTCTCTTTGTCACGCAATTTGTGGTTTCTTTAGATTATTGGTGATATTTGCAAGATTAAGTGTTGAGATTTTTCTGATTGAAACGATGCCAAACACGACACAATTTGAATTGTATTTGCTCGTTTAATCCACGATACAGTAGGACCACGATTATTCGAACTAATCAGGTGGATATATACATTCGGATAATAGAACAGACAATAGATCTAGCTACAGTGCTAGATTAAATATGTACTCATTCGTACAATGCAGTGTGCTGTATACAGTTTCACGATGTAGATCGGTTCGGATGTTCGGATAATAGAGGTTCTACTAAATCTTCTTCGAATTGTATCGTGTTTGGTCTCATTTTAATCATTAAAATGCCACTGATACATTCATAGATGTTTCATGAAAAAAAATTAAAAACAAAACAGTTTCGTCATGCAACTGGGAAAAATTCTTCACAGATATCGTGCAGATCTCCTTCACACACATTGAATCATATATTTGCTTCAAAGTGGCAAACATTATTTATAATTGATTACATCATTGTTAACTTATAGTTTTACAATTTCTTTGGACAAACATGAAATAAAGAAATATCGAAATAATGTACAATGTGGAATTGCTATTATTTCAAATAGTTATTTCTGATTTTCATTTCGAATAAGCCCATGTCTGCGTCCAACAAGCTCTATAATAACCCGACGTATTTTACAGCCGTTAGCCAATTTCTCGCAGCGTGTAGTACAACAATTTACAGCCGTGTCGCAATGGTATCTCAAAATTTAACGAGAATCCGTCAACGGTACCCGAGAACAATAGCGATCGTATTACGCGGTGTGTCCCGCGAGCGAGCACAATGCGAGCTGGAAAACTCAGTCGGACAGCTTCGGCGAGCACAGTGCACAATACCAGTATGTGGTGCATACTGAATCCGTGGACGCGATGGAATTTCGTTATCCATACAATCTGTAAATACGAGTGTAGGGCCGACCGGAGAAATGGCCGATCGAGATTTCTATCGTTCTTGAATCGCGCGCGCGGTGTGTCTTTTAGTATTCGGGGCAGCTGGAACTTTTCCCGGCGGCCGATAAATCAAGTCAAGGAGAACCATCAAAACGCTGTGCCGAAGAAAAAGCGAAAGCCAATAGCCGCGCAGCCAGAAATTCATTAAAGCATGGCGCTTAATGGACCGCGAGGTATCCATAACTGCATAGAATTGACCGGCCCCGGCCCGGAGTGTCGATATATCGATCACGTCGACGGCGATGATCGATCGAGCGCGCGAATCCTATCGGGAATTCGATCTCGGATTAAAGGCATTGCAGCTGCTTGCACAAGATCGCGGCCAAGAAAGCCGCCGATTAATAAACTGCTCTTTGATCGATGAAAACGTTTGCAGTTTCCATCTTTGTCTCCTTCTCCTTTTTTTCCTTGACTTCTTCGGTTTCTTTTGTTAGTTCTTTTTCCGTCTCTTAACCGGTCGACCGGCTTTTTATCGGACCCTTTAATGTCGGGAGCTCGCTCTCTCGGCTATTATTTCTCTTAGCTACCGAATGCGCGAGGAAATTGTTTCGAATATAAATATAAAAGAAATTATGGATTATATCAAATTGCATTTTTATGGACATTTAATCAGAGTTGGGCAAAAATTTAATCAACGATTAAAGTAAACAAACAGATTTAATTTTATTCATATAAAAATTCTTTTCAAAAATCTGAAGCTAGGGTCTCTGAGACCCCACATTATCTTGCGAAGGTTAAGGACCCAGTTTTAAAAACACGGCTATTATTTGTCCACTCTAGCTGCTAAAAAATCTATCAATCAGAACCACCTTCTGATGTGTGACGTCACTTGTGATTTGTCCCTGTACGAGTAAACTTCAGCAGTTGAACGAACGTGCTCTGGTAGAGTCTATCAGGAATGACAGGAAAGAACGAAGCACCGTCAGAAGCCGAGGGTGGGAAGGACGGTGGAAGGAAGAGATATCCAGGAAGACTGGTCCCGGTCCCCAATAAAAATGTTGCACCGTTTCAGCGAAGTTACGGCATCAGCGTAATTTCAGCCCACGCTGCGCCCGGTCCCGCATACGTAATTCATGCGTTTTCATTGAAAAAGTATCGTCAGGCGTTATGCTAATACGAGAGGACGGGGCCGTTATTCGCGGCCGTACATATGTCACTGACCACCTCCGCCGCGGCCACTCCGTTGAATAATAGAAGTCCTGTTGTGTCCGTTGATCAGCGAGGGTGTGCGTATTGGGGAATGATCGCCAGATAGATTCGCACATTCACCCGCAGCTTTAGCGGACACGCGCGAGTACGCAGCGCGCCGCGAATATGGATATTAAATTATAATTCATGGCGGCATGCGCCGCGCCGCGTTGCTTCATACTTTCCTTCGCTATTTATAGATCGCGGCGGTCGCAATGAAGCGACGGCTACGAGCCGATTTCGAATTCTGTAGAAGAGTACAGTGTTATCTCCACAACTGTCGCTGAGATCTCTACCGTAACTGTGCAAATTCTATCCCCACTACTGCCCCTTCTACGATGCTATTCCCCCACGCTCCCACTACGGCCCGGTCACGTGTCGCGATTGGTCTCTGTCGTGCATGTGACACAATGTTATGTGTAGACTGCTGATCTTTATGCATTTATGAAGAAATTGGCTGAGTGAAATATAAAACAATAACAGGCCAGGAAAATTCAAGATTGTCGTAACGTTGTTTTTAAGTGCAACAAAATCATTAAGGGATGAAATCAATTTTTATATTACTCTTGCTGCCCACAATCAATACAGAACATTTTTATTTTGCATAAAGATCCACAGTCTAGTTATGTGTCTATTTATAAGACTCAAATTATTCGTAGTATTACAAACTACAATGTATTAGGGCCCCATCCGGTTATCGGACACAAAACAAACTTTCTAGAAATTCATAAAAATAACGTGAAGTACCTAGTATTATTTTATTTTTAAAAATAAGAAATTGATGTTTCCCCTTCGTATATACATAAAGCAAAAGTATTACAATAATTTTTGTTTAAGATATAGAAAACATTAGTTAAAAATCTTAAGAAAGTGTGATACACCAGAGGATAATAAAATAATGGTTTTATTGTGCTACGGCATAAAAAAATTAATTAATTAAATTGTTATCCAAAGTTTCTTGTGTCCGGTAAATAGGACCAAAACTTCGGATTAATCCTTCGTTAATATTTCTTTAGCTTTTTAACAAAATCGTCCAGAAAAATTTGACGATACAGAAAAAAGGTTGACAATCAATCGTTTATCGCAGATAATGCAAAATAAATTACAGAATGCCTTTAAATTAATAAAAAAACTTCCAAGTCCTCACTAAATATCCGGTAACTGGTGCCTTTACGCAAGAAAAATTTTTGTCGATTTAATATCTGAAAAATTGGGCTTCTCGGCATTGTCTCGAACACTGCGCCGTCTGTCTAGCGCAGGCTTTATCCACTTCTTCATCCCCAACTCGGCTTCCCCTCGCACGCCGCGAAGAACTTATGCAAAGTAGACGCATAATGATCACATCTGTTCACAATGGGTCGCTAACGAAGTCCCGACTGCTCTAATCTAGCCACAAAGATCAGCCGTATAACAATCGGCGAGCGGTTCCAGGCCCATCGTGCGCTCGAACCGGCGCGCACTCGCTCCGGCAACGAGCACGCTCGCTTCGAACCGCCTCGATTCGTGTCAAGCCGGCGATCGATACACCTTGAGGATTTAATTACAAGTCGAAGAAGGGGCTGGACGACGCTGCATCGACGAAGAGGCTCTCTCGTCCTTGGAAAAATGGCCACGTTCTCCGAGCCACGCTTGAAAGCAACCCTTAAGCGCTCAATTATGCCGCTTGCTCTGTCCGGGCATAAATCTTTTGCACCGCCTATTACATCCTCGTTGACAGAATAATCTTTCTCGTAATGTTAATTGATGATAAGCAGCCATCACCGACAGAAGACCGCGCGGCGAGGTCGAACCGGGTTCAAGGGTCTCGATTAACGTTTGGCAAACATCGACTTTTACTGCTTATTGCAAGCGTCTGATCATGCTGATCGAGGCAGATGCTTCATCACTTTCATCGATAATGTATGCGTCCGACTGGAAAGAATCCATAATTTTTTCATTTTAACGAAACGTTTAAGGAATTTAAAAATATGAATCTATCAACTTATTCAAATTATCAAATACAAAGAAAAATTTCTGTCTCTTAGAATTGATCCTCAACCCATAAGTGGACCTTGAAAATCTTACTGAATCGTACTTCTACAATGCAATGTTTCAATTAGATTAGATTTAATATTATATTTGTAATTAATATTCATACAGAAACGTATAGTAAAATTTTATCTAAACCCACAAAAATGGTTATATTATTCATTACTAATAAATACACTTTAAATATTTATTAGGGGACCAAATATCATTAGACATATAAAACAAAATATATTTTATTCGGAATCCTCGGAATTGAGGGGAAACAGTTAACCTCTGTCTGCCAGTACCGGATTAGTCATGTGACCTTGTGACGCGTGCACGACAGAGACGAAACGCGTCACGTGACCGAGCGGAAGCGTGGGGAAAGCGTAGAAGGGGAAGGAAGAGTGGGGACACAAGTCTCTTAATCTGGTACTCGCAGCAATGACCATAAATTCGAGCAAAGCGTTGCATAAGGAACCAGGAAACGAGAATCACCAGCTGATTGAAAAACAGTCGTCTCTGTTTAGTTTTCCAGTCGGTCAATGCCTACGCTTTTCGTCGTCGAAAATAAACGATGTGGTTTCCTTGTTATCCGGTGGAAGTCCACCTTTATGCTGGCAGGAGATCCAGCGTTTCTCGATGGATACAACGGTAAAAAAGGTTCTATCTTTATTGGCGGCTACGTAAGATATCGCGTGAAAGCGCGCTCGTGACTCCACGAAACCGTGGGAGTGCCTTCCCGGCCGACGGAATCGCTTTTCAACAGAAATTCTGAACGGAGAACGAACGATCCGCGTTTTATTATGCGCGTTATTTCGAAGCCGTATACTCTTCCGTGTGGCTCGTTTCCTCGAAGTGCCCCACGTGTCCGTGAACGAAATTTGTTTCGCGCTGCCGAGTGTTAATCGGCATTGACTCTTATTGCCCATTAACCGAGGGTCCTATAATGTTAGATTCCGACACGTTGATGGCGCTCCCGCCATACGGAGGTTTATATATCTTCCTTGGTACAGCATTCGAAAACTAATTGCTACCTACCTGGAGTCCTTATAAAAGAAACTGTCTCTCTTGCAGCCTGTTGTTAGTTCAAGTCAATTTTACTTTGGATCCACAGGGCTTCTGTCATCTGCAACTGAAGCAGACAATTTTAATTTCACATAAATAAGATCTGCAGAATTTATCAAAAGCGATGTTGAAATAATAATATCTTTCTATAGAGAATGAAGAACTGTATAAATATATTTCTATTGAAAAAAATGAAGGTGACCTTCAAATTTCCGAAACTCGTTTACCTACAAAAGAAACTGTTACTACCATATTGTAGTTCTTTTTATACCGACAAGCTTTGGTTAATAAAGTTTTTTTGAACCTTCTAAAGCAGCGGAGGTATTAAAGTGCTAGTACGTACTGGGCCACCCTGTACCTAGCATCGGACATCGTGCGCCGCGTCGGTACGGCTTTCTGCGGTTATGTAACATGTAGAAAAGAATTTAATGTGGAGTTTCAACAAGTCATCAGGCATTAGATGTCTGGAGAGGCAGGCCGGACAGTTCGTTGTCGGGCGGAAGTGCGCCCTCGCTACCTTCCCGCCGCATAACCCGTTGATTTACAACCAGAAATGCGTCGTGCAGCCTGGCCGGAGATTTTCAAGCGGCTCCTTGGCACCGGGAGTAAGCGGAGCTTTGGGATTTGCATAAATCCTCGGAAACGCGGGGGAGCCGCGAAATCGAAAGTTCAGCATCGGGCATCTCTCCTAGCCAAGATGGTATTAAGGGTGTTCCCATGCGCGTTGCGTTTACGATCGAACCGAGTTCCTCGGTTCCTCGGAGCCATCGAACGCCGCCGCGGAACCGCGATTTATGGCGGACCAACGCCAAGGAATTTCTTGTTTTATTTATGGCCTGATGCTCGGCCAACGCTCGCCTAGAAATATGTTTATTCCGCGCTGCCGCCGTTCGGTCTACACCTGGTTGACTCGGTAGAATCGAACCCCGGCCTCCAGGGGTTGCTTCTACAACTGGTGGATTCCTTAGGGTACGGACGGGCCGGGGAAGCTGGGGTAAAAGGTATGGTTGGAACGTGATTTATCAGAAATAGTAGGTTCGCGCATGTGCATGTAGGACTCCTGTAAATAAACTTTATAATAAATTTCGCTCATATTATAATAAAAATAATCGATTAACGCACTTGTCCCATTTCGCACTTACCCCACTTCACCTTATATTATTTATTACAAAATGATAAAAATTAATGTATTCATTGATCACGAATAACATTCATATTTAGTATATTCTGTTAGAAATCTTCATCTGACTCGTATAGCGAAGGGTTAATCGAATAATAAATCTGAAACCGAGTTTTATACATCAAGGATTAAGAGATAAAAAGGATTAGAATACAAAAAGTTATTATACGTCCTAATCGTTGGTTCAAATTATGAATACTGCAATATCCATTAAAATGTATTCACCGCAGTGTTTCTAGTTCAGGGGCACTTAACATGTAGGGATCGTAGGGCGAGTCTCATAATCGTTTAAGTATCGTGGCTATCAAGTATCACATTAATTGCTGTTTACTTACGATTTGCATTAGTTGCTTTCCGATATCCTTGAGCACTAAGCACCTGCGTTTCTTCGATTTTCTGTGCAGCGAAGGGAAGAACCGACGACGAGAAAAAAGAGGAGCTTCCATGCTGTGAGGTATGAAGCTTTTAGAGACTATCAATACGCTTGATAGGATTGAATTATGATGTAGATACAAGTTCTTTCGCTTTCGCACATTAAAAGATCGTTTTATCGCTGTTGGTTTTCAATATTTGCTACTACTATATTAAATACATAGTTCTTCCCTTTCGGTAATAATTTGTTTCCGCGAAATTTACTGTATGAAGCAATTCTGATTTCCTTTACAGTCGTGCGATATAGCAAACTGTACGTTTAACGTTCGCTTTGAAATAAAAATAAAATAAAACAAGATAAAATTTGTTTATATGCAATTAAAATCGACATATATTTTTTATGACATTCTATTTGTTCCTTAATTTTATTTCCAAAAAATTCTACCGCTTGTGATTTAACAAGAGCTGCAACAATTTCACTGCGAAATTTTTAAACATTTACTTTATAGCTCTGGCTTCGAATTGAAGGGCTGTATTTTGGTATATTTAAAAGAATAGTTTTTGAATCGCAGGTTGCAAAGTTTCTCGAAAACTTAAATATTTTATGAAACAGAATTCAAACATCTATGCTAAACAATTATCTATGTTTCTATATAAGATTTTTGTAAAAAATTCTATGTTACAAACGAGTTTACACAGTCAAGAATGTAACACATCTGTTATCCACTCTTAAAGTACATAGTTTAACTCGACTAGCAGCACAAAACTCTCGCTGCACCTGTCTTCGAACCTGAATACTTTGTTTCTCACTTAAATTTCCATTTGCCAATTGCCAGACAGCAAATGCACAAATGCAACTCTGATAACCCCCGCGAAATGCACCTTTAAACGCTGGCGGTATCACTTTAAGTAGCCGACGCCATCTTGTCCTCTTTTGTATGTACATGTTGTAACTATCTTATCACTCTCCGCGGTACTTTCTGTAGAAAAGCGGAGTTCATATCAGTTTATTGAGGGTTCAGTGTTCCCTGTACTGCAGATTTCCTTATGACAGAAAATTTGCATTATTAGAGAAGTCTGCGATAAGTCTATTGCCGCCTGATAGTTGGAAAAGACAAACTAACTTTAAACAAGAAATTTTCAAAATGTTTTCAATGGTTTCCAAAGGCTCCTTTGCCATTTAAATAAATTTTTTAATACTGTATTCTATGTGGTTTCTACATTCTGTATTCTACATTTTACATTTTATATTCTATATTCTACAATTCTTGTATACTCTACAATTCTATACTCTACATAGAGTTTTTCAATGGGTATAGACCCATCTATAAAATTTGTTGCATAAATAAATAATAAATATCTATTTCTGCGATAATAAGACTCTTACACGATCAGAAATCGGGACATTGACCTCGGAACGAAACTTTTTCCGTCCAAATAACAAGGTCCGATACAAGGGAAAAGGTAAAATACCATGAATTCCCCAATAGATCGCAAGAACCAGCAGCTCTATTAAAGTACTTCCCAATGAAAGTGGCTCCAATTCCCTCGAAAGATCTTCCAAGTTTCCTTCGCGTGACATTCTGCCACATTCCCGATATTCCGGCACATTCACGTGTGGCATCGAGTTTCACTTTCCGAGAAAAGTGCTTTCGAAGGAAACACGCGGTCGTGTTAAGGACAGGAAAACCTGGGCGATGCTTCTTGAGGAAGTTGTTTCCGTGGAGCACGTGACGCATGACTTCGAAACATCTTGTAAGGTATAAAAACTAAACAAGCAGCGAAGTTATATGAAACTCATATATATATGAGCCTAACTCCGCCCTTCTGTGCCATACCCGCCCTTCGCAAGGACTCATTGAAAATAGGGAGGTTCTTTTGCTGCACCCTGTATAACAATAAAGTTTTATTCATTTTGTATTTGTATTACATTTTTTAAAAGCATGTTTACCTAAAATGCGGCGCGCTGTAACGTTACGCGTCATCAAAGTGGCACGTGAAACCATTTGGGTTGGCCAGGCCTGGCTAGAACGATCATCACTAACTTCATTTTTCCAGAAATAACCGTTCAACGTTCGCCTCCATGTATTCTCATCGGAAACTTTTTCGTTCTAGTCACGCCCTCCATCGAACCAGTTACGGCGGTCTTTATTTTGATGTTGGTGATTCCTTAGCAGTGCTTATGCGACTGTATTTTGCACGTTGAAGTTGGCCGTAAGCGCGCGCGAAATTCGCAATCCGGGTAATAACAGACATCCTTTCCTACTAACAAATTTGCTTGCTTGTTGCTGAAATGAATTCACCAGTTTTCCTGGAGCGATTAAGCGTCGCAGCTGCTGGGGATGAGCTACTCGTTCCTGATTTAATATCACGTATTCACCGGGGCAAAATTGGAGCGATTTTCTTGGCGAGCGGAACCAGGAATCCCTAGCCGGGGATCCTGTTAACCTCTAGATTGCTACCCTACAAACAGGAACCTAGCCAGGAACGTCTGATTTAGAAAACTCGAAATGCACGTGTGCACGTGGACTGTAATCGTAGAACTCTCGATCTTCTGCCCCGACGCGCGGCGAGCGTTCTCCTCTCGAGAATAATGTAACGACTCTCGAAAAATCGCATCTTTCTCAAGTTTCTGGTTCCGTTCCGCCCCTTTACGCGTTCGACGGCCGTTAGGCTACCGGTCAAAGCGATCCGACTAAACAGCGGTCTGAAGATGGAAAAATTCCAAGTGCTACTTTGTGCAATCTGAAATAATTTCGTAACGATGGAACGTGGCGAGGCTACGGGCGTTGCATAGGAAAAGCTTGTTAATACTTTTCTACCCGGAAGACTGGTAATGCCAGGTTTCTTCGTGTCCGTGCGATATTGAAAAGAAGCTTAATGATTTTCCTTCAACGCTTCGTACTGTGAATTATGTTACTTTTATATTTTATTGGTATCTTTCTACCGTGAAAGTATCCAACAGATTAGTGTCTATAGCATAAGTATAACTGAAGTATAAATTTTCAGGATTTTTAAGACGCGAATATAGGATAGTGGTTATATTAAATTATTTAAATCAAGCTCTGGACAGTACTCAAATTATTGCATAATATTTTCATAAATGTGGTGCTGTGAAATACAATACCTTCAATACCTCTCTGGATTGTAAGGGCGCGAATATAAATAATGCAAGCAAGTTCTAATTAAATTGTTTATATCATAAACCCAAGTAAAGATGCATCCATTAGGAATTATTCAACAAATTTATTGTTTTTAGTATCTATTATGAACAAGAATGGCTAATTTGTTAGGTACCCTCATCCGTAATAGGTCGAAAGAAAACTGTATTAACAAAATACTTGTTTTTCTTCGGTACATACTTTCTCCATTCAAACAGGAGTAAGTGCTGAATGCCTAGGTTAAGTTAGACCCGCAAACTATGGGAAACCAAATCCTATTCCGAGCCATGAAACTGAATAAATAAAGATAACTTATTACTTTCTCCATTCCGATACAATGTTCGACAGCAATTCGTACCCGGCCTTGTTCACAAATTGTCGACTCCTGTTTGTTCAATGAGAGCCCGTCGATGCCGCGCAGCCCATTCTAATTCCGCTAATTACCACTCATTCCATCATTGTTTGTTCGCCTAGCACCAATTTGCAAGTCTCCGGGCGCAGACTATTGGTGTACGCAATAGTGCCCGTCGGAATCTCCATAAAAATGGCGACATCCTCATTTGAAAGAGGCTTTTGTGTGGTTCAAGGTTGCGGAGATAAAAGAACAGAGAGGCGCTGACGATTCGAGGTTCTTTGACGGTGTCCTGTAATTAGTATACCTCGGTTCTCGCCTCTACAGAAAGGGTCCATTGAGGAGCATCCCTCTTAGCATACGCGCGAATTCAAACCGCAACAAAAATAAATTTCGCGCGTGTCACTGGGCCTCGGCCGAATTTGCACATGTATGTAGGATCGGATTTTGGTGAACGGACTGCCAACAACGTATCGGTAACAATGTCGCTTTATTACTATCTAACGATATGCGAAAAAAATGATATTAACAAAGTGCTAGTCAATGTGTTCTCCAGCTATAGGATTGGACACGACAGCCGACTCCTTGTATTTCGTATTTGGACGTTTTAAAAAAGTTTCAACGCTCAACGTTGCTTGTTTACAATTTTTTTCCTTTTTCAATATAGGCCCACATCAAAAAGTTGTAAACAATAACTTCTAGTGTTTTCTCTGTAATTTCCACCAATGGCAATTTTTACAAAAATTCTTTTTCACGTCATGTAGTAAACTAATTGCTCTGACTTCTCAAAAAAAATCCAAGTCGTATGGTCTCATGTTAAAAAAATTATCGTCCTTTTAACAGTATCCAAATATTACTGTGATTTACTGTGTGCACATTCTACTGCGATATTTTTTCTCAATAAAATTAAAATATTAGGTTGACAACTAAATTCGCGACCTCCATTTTCCCGAACAAACTCATTTATATCTATTTTTTAAGCGCGAGTATTTTATATCAAATTAATCCCGAAATTCAGTGCTTTCCAATGATATACAGTTCGAAAGGAATGATCAATGAATGAGGTTACAATGATACAATAAAAGAATTACAAAACAAAAGGTCGCGAATTTAGTTTCCAACTTAATAGATAAAAATAAATATTTCGCTTTGAATAAATTTGTACAATTCAATGAGATTGTATTCTCGTTGGCGAGGCAAACAAAATTATCGATCATTCTCATATTTTTCTGTACAGTCGTAATCATACCAACCGATTTAATAAATCTCGGGCCGGGAGGACGGCGTCGCTCCGAAAACTATGGGAATCAAAATAAAATCCGCGACCGTGAAATTTAAATTGAAAATTTAATGCAAGACCAGTTGGTTTATGGGGTAAAAATAAAACAGACTGGTTTTATGGAATCCCGAGTGTCTTCGAAGGTATCCTGTAATTAACTCGTGATGGATGCTTTGCATGTAGAAAGAACCCATCGAGGCATCTAATTTGCATAAGTATGAATTTTAATCTTTATTAAGGGTTGGCATTTAAATGGGAACACACGCGTGTATGTTTCTTTCCCGGGACTTTTTGCTCGAGCACGGTTGCACGACAGATCGGAACGGATGGAGCATTAGGCTCGTTTTTCGTTTTTGCGCCGTACTTTTTCACGGGATTGCGTGTGCCGGTAATTTTGCAATGGGCTCTTGCCTTTTTACGTTGTTTTGCGGAAGCGGATCAAGGATATTGTCTGTCGTGGTGTAAAATCATTGCGAACGTGCTGGGTGTAGAGAGCCGATATAACATTCTCGAAAATCAAACGATAGGATGAAAGATTATAACGAATAGCAAGGTATCGCTCAATCTGATATTTTTCAGCGGAATCAGACAACTGTCAAGGTGCAAAGTTAGTCTCCCCGGGCTTGAACCGAGCCAAGGTTTCACTCTCGACAGAAACTAATGCGAGTGTATTTATCAGCTGGCTATTTAGAATAATTAGTCCTACTTGCGGCCTGTTATATTGCACTTGTCATGTCTACATGATTTACGCATCATTATGTGCCTCCAAGATAATCCTTCAGTTTATCGATGCATGGCACACATCGGATTAATAAAACTCACGGTTGAGTTCAAGGTCGCGACGTTGTACTTGTCCGAGCCAGATTTTAAATCAGTTTCAGCAAACGAGCACTGAATTATTTGTATGTGTGTATACATATTTGTATACGTTCATTCATAAGGTATGTTATGACATTGACAATTCTGCGCGAAGATATTACGTTCACAAATATGTATAATATATTATACTGTATGATACAATATCTTTCTTATTCCTTTTAATTCGAGTTTAACTCGAGTGCAATATATCCAGTTTTACATTAAGTGCGTTAATAATATATTCTTTTTATCGAGTTCTATTTTATTATCACGTTTTTATTAACTCGCTTTCTTGTCTGTCTGTCTATTTGTCTGTCCGGTACAAATTTTGCAATTGATTTTAAACTAACTTCCCGATGAGCTAGAGACTTGAAACTTTAAACATAGTGAAAAATCTCGCAAAACAAAGTCTGAATAAAAATTCATTGAAAAATCGCTTTTCCGATAAGAAAAAGCTCGAGGACCGATGTTACGAGATTCGCTCTCGTTTTTCGCAGTCGATTTCGAAAATTTTATTTCGGCCACCTTATCGCGATTCCGGTCCAGTATGGCGTTGGCGACAGGTGAGCTCGCGGTGATCGGGAACATATAAAACTGCGAGTAGAACATCATCGTGCGCGTCTAACGCGTGTGGTGGGGGGCGCGTGCATAGAGCTGGGTCTCTGGAGGTGCAACTAACGAGTGATAAACAACGATAAATTCCTCCCACGTATCCCTCGGTGCCCGGTGCCTCTCCGGAGGTAATTTCAATGATCCGTGATGCACCGGCTCGGCGTAAACGTGCCCACGAAGCTGATGCATAAGTACCTATAAATATGACACGCCGGGGCCCGCGGTAACATTGCATATTAAATTACATTCTTAAGCAGCAGCCGGCGCGCACCAGAGAGCCGCATCAAGTCAGCGGGCCTGATTAAACGCAACTGAGCCGACTGGATCCGTGGCCACGGAGAGGCCTACGAGAGAGGCTGAGAGGGACAAACAGACAAGGGGGTTGGAGAACGGAGAGTGAAAGAGGAGGCAGACAACACTCTTCTGGGCATCCCTGAACGTTTCAGTCCGCCTCGAGTCGTTGTTCCAACCCGAAGAGAGAGAGAGAGAGAGAGAGATCCACCACCGGAGGCTGGTGATGCTAATTATTCTGGTTCATGTGAGCAATTTGTCCGGTACCGGGGAGCGTATATTTAATAGCCACGGGGCTCTTTAGGCCCACGGGTATTTACATCTCTAGCGAATACCAGGCCCGTAATGTGGAACGGTGGGAATTATCTCGGGGATTACGGGGCCAGTCGTGCCCGCTCAAGATCCTCCGATGTCCTTGTCTCTCGGATCCCGCCGATGCATTTTCATTTCGCCGATCGTTCCGATGCACTTGCACTCGCGCTTTTTACCGGACGCCCCCCGAGACTTGTCAGTGCGGCGTTTGACGCTGATAGTTGCTATTAGTGTTCCGGATCTCTTGATATTTTTCGTTCCTCGAGGAACGAGAGGCTGGCAGAAATATTAAGACATGGAAATCATATACAGGGTGATTCTGGGAACTGGGACCAGTCACTGCTCATTTTTAAGTAAAAATAGAAGAAAATGATAGAGGAAAAAATCATATGTCGTAATACGTCCTGACTTCTAAAAATACTGAAACATGCAGAGTTATATTTACTGCTGTCTCCAAAATCGTTTACCAGTAAATGTATGTATAGGTGATTAACAAATTTCACGAATTCACTACAAAATGTATAAATCATGTAGCTTTGTCGAAACCAACAAAAACGTCAATTACCGCGTTTTGTGCAATGAATATTTATAATAAAAAACGGTATATTTATAATCCATCTGAGACACCGACTGACTGACGTTCCAAGAAGCATGTTTAAATTCATAAATATTCATCGTACTAATGGATGCTGCAAAACATTCTGGTGCTAAAGATTCATAAACACGTAACTATTTTTAATTAATAGGACGATAATGGAATCTGAATATTTAAATTTGTCTAATTCCAACGCGGACGCACGATTTAGTTATACTTTATTTAATGGAATTGTTTTTAGTCGGTATCATTGAATTATGGACGTCACGCAGACATAAGTACATTTTCGAAATCATTAACTAGATAAATATTAACTGCTTTCGTTCAAAAAATGTTATTTTACTATTAATGATATCATAAATTTCTCCAGCTTTTATTTTATTGCATGTTTTGCAATATTATAAATTCTAAACTGAAATAACTATTACTAGATCTTCGCTAAAAAATTAAAATGGTGTATCTTATACAGTAGGACCTCGATTAACCGGCTTGATCGGGAGACAAACAGTCCGAATAAATTAAAGCCCGATGGATAATTGAGACCTGAGGGACATAATTAAAATGTACATTATATTCCAAAATGAATTTTTTATTTTTGAAAATTTTTTTTTCCCTTCATAACATAATCATATTTAAACGCACATTTGTTTATAATCGGGATCCGGTTAATCGAGGTCCTACTGTACTTCTTTCTGAACCACAAAAAATATATCAGAGTTAGAAAAAGAAGCAAACATATTATAAATTGGAGCAATGCCGATTGCTTCATAATTGTGTTATTTATCATAACCTGTCAGAATGCAACTGTCTGCATTTCACATGCATTGAGGTAAGGACTATAGCATTCCACGAGTGAAACACCTATGTGTACCTATGTGTACATATAAAAACGCTATGTGTACCGAGTATCTGGAACGCCGATGACTTCATGAAATATCAACATTGCAGAGTTCTTGGAAACTATAGATTTAAAGTAACAGGTTGTACTCATTGCACTTTAATGTGCCAAGAAAAATCTACGCAACTTTTACGTTACATTCTACTTCAATGAAATTTATTTAATAAAAATATCCAATATCCAAAAAATATAACGAAAATAAAGTATGTATATCGATTGAATGTTTGTTTTGCTTCTATAAAATTATACATATTCTCCGAGTATAAAAATACGTGTAATTTATAAAATAAAAAAAATATATTACTGTACCAAATAATTTCTTCTAAATTCGTTGTTCTTTATCTTATTTTTATTTTCGTTGACATGAAATATTTATTTAAATAAACAGCAACATTTATAATATGCAGCTGGTCCAATCGTATAATTTAAATTTGGAGGCTTGTTTCGACTTAATTTCTGTACATTTATGGATGGACAGATATCATCGAACAAGATCTTCAGTAATTTGAAACCGGTTCGAAGAAAACGATGAACACTTTGTATACATTAAGTATGTCAAGAAATGGGAACATGTTATGCTCATTGACTTGCCATTTACATAAAATGGCCGAAGACATTTTTGTGCATCATTTTATATATTTACATTTCAATATGTATTTCGTATGAAATCGAAAATGTTTAAAAGAATTTTTATGAATCATTTACGTACAAATATCTCGTATAATGCATTATTTTTTTTTTAAATTGAATTGTAAAAAGCTTATAGTAATCGATTTAATTTTTGAGATGGCAGATTTTTCTTCAATCTTAACATTTTTATTCTTTAATAAAATCGGTTGATTTAGTACTTTCCTTAATTTCTGCTTTTATCAATTATTGTAAAAATTATGCCTGTAATTTTGGCATTTTTTAATTTCTGTTAACATTAACCTGTAATATTTTATAAACACATAATAATGAATAAATTTCAGATTTTATGCATTTATTATAAAAATAATAGAATAGAAAGATTAAAAGAATTTAAGCATATTGATATATTATATTCAGTTTAATGAAATTAATAAAGAAGGAATGAAATTTCTATTTTTTTCGATTGATGTAGAATAGATTTGTTTTTCATAAATATCCACAGACTAGTAATGAGAATAATAATGAGTTAAATACTTCAAATGGAGTTTTCGGAGAAGTATACTGTATTCCTTTTCTAGCTAATCTCGATATCAAAAAACCGTAATGAAATGCGAATTTCTGAGTACGTACTTCTGTTCAAGTATGCTTGGTATGAATATCGATGCGTCCAGTTGTCCAATGAAACATTCTAGGCACGAAAGTACTTGGAAGGGATGCGTATACCTCATTGCATGTGGGAACAAGACAATGCACTAAGGAGCTGTTCGAAAGACAATACATTTGCCTCTGAATTACTACTTGAAGAAGCAGATTCCTTGTGCCAGCGTCATATTTAGACAATGGGATTCTAATTGAGATTTATGCAGTGTCGGTAACAGAACAATTCCTATTTATTTTTTACTCTTTACTGGTTTCTAAACTCCTTCGAATGTAAGTAAATTTTAAAAAACGAGTGAAAAGAACATTTAAACAATATTTCTTTCAATGACCAATTTTGTAGAGTATAAAAATCTTACCAGTTTAATAAATTGCATTTCCACCATTTTTTCATCTTCACTATTTCCAAGATTACACCTTAATCGGAATTTTCGTAACGCTCGAAAATTGTAACCCTCTCAGCAAAGCAGTTTCACTTCAAAAAGTTGTTGTCTTTTTAATAGTGTCCGAATATTAGTGGGGGTCACTGTACGTGATGAATACGCGATTAGTGTCGCTAAATATGCATTCGTGATTTGCAAACAGCAATACTTCATACAAAAATGATAATAAATCAGTGTAGCTAGCAAAAATTGATTGTTTTAATGCAACGTCGTCGGCATACGCAAGTTGTTCTAATATATTGTTTACAATTAGTCTCGATAACAATTTTCTGAATTGTGTACAAGCGTTACAAATCGTCCTGAATCATCAACCAGTTTCCATTTAAAAGTAAACGTTTAAGAAGGCTAAAAATGGAGCGAATGCCACAAGGTTTGCATTTCCAGTAGGCTGTAAGAACGACCCGACAAATCATTCTGTCCACTTAGGGGTTCCGGAGAAGTGCATTTGGCACGAACCGCACATAAATTTTCCCATGCACCATGCACGGTGGTCCTGCACTGGCGATATTCGGTATTCGCGGGACATTGTATCGACAGCACGTGCCAATTCACGCTAACATCGATCACCTAGACGGATATCGATTAATCGAACAGTGTGTAGACTTCAGTCACGCCCTCTTCATCCCAGAAAAGGGAGTGGTTGTGTGCTTTGCGGACCTTCTTCGCACGTAACGAACTATTATCATGTATGCCAATAGCCAATCCACTATTTCCGTTATGGTGCCCCATAGTATTCGCTAATTAAAAATAAACCAACTTGTTATGTCAGCAAAAAGAATCACATAAACTAATATTCTGCATATGTACACATTTGTTAACAGACAGCGTACGAATAAACTTTTTATAAACATTGGTATTCTTGTCTAAAAAATATTAATTTACTTATCTAATTAGTAATAAACAAGAATATTGCTCGGGTCCATCTTCCATTGGACGATAAGCGGGAAGAAACGAAACGAAGGCCACGTCCGAGGGATATACCTTCAATAGAAGATCGAGATTACGAAGCCTTGAGGTGTGACCGTAATTCACAATTGACGATCAGCGCCGGGGATCTAGATCTCTCTATCAAGAATAAAAAGCTGCTTGTCGAGAATATTAAGAGGCGGCGGCAGAATGATAACTTCATATTATAGCGCCAAGGCGTGCCCGCTACGCCATAGTTTCGCTCTTCCCTTTGCAGAAGTTTATGCTCCCTAGATCGATCCTACGATTGAAACTAGTAAACTCGTTTTAACGACCTGTTAAATGCGCGAATAAATTATTTACTTGCATCCGCGTACAAAAACGAAGTGTCGTATGCTGAAATCCCATTTCTTATTCATTTTTCATTGAAAAATTCTCCTAGTTTTCACGAGCTCAGAGTAAATTGAATGTTAAAGAAATAAATGGAATTACATCACAACTGTTCAACCTTTTTTTATGAGAAAATAATTCTTTATTTGACATGAACTTTTATTCTCTCACTCACAAAATACACATTGTCACGTCGCTCAATTTTTCGGTTCCCGTCAGAAGGCTTCGCCGCTCGGACTTTTTGCGTGACAGAACTACAGAACTATTTTATATAATAGAAATATTATTTTATTTAACTTGAGTTGGTTAAAAAAATGGAACGTTTAAAATAAAAAAAATCTGAATAATTCTTCCGAAGAGGAGGAAGGAATACGGTTAATATATATTCGAAATCGAGCAACGCGCCGAAACCCGAGGTCCACCTTCTGAGCTCATCCTGCTCGTTTCTTATGTGCTGAGTTCGGGGTTGTTGAACCGCGTCGCGCGTCGCCGTCGTCTTCGGTGCTCGTCAACGCAGAGAGACATTGAGTGCCCGTAAGGAACTCCGAACGCGGCTCGTTCCGCCAGTCATAATTTTCAGGATTACCGATGCAACGCTATAAAACAAAAGGCTGGTCTTGGCCGGCGTAGCGGTCAGTTTTGCGACGGCCCTAAAGATATCGTCGAACGGTGACGCCGTGAGAAACGACATCCCTCGTCGTCTCTTCCTCTCTTTGTTCCTCTCGACAGACATGTAGGTGTTATCGACGACGAAGAAACGAAGAAACCTCTCGGCGAAGTCTCTCGGCGTTCAGTTTCACCCGGGGGAAAAACCGACAAGTTGCTCTCGGTGCAACTTCTTGATCCCCTTATCTCTTTCTTTCTCTCTTTTGTTCTCCACCTCGCTTTCTCTCTCTGTGGTCCTCTCCCTGTCTCTCCCTACCGCCCTCGAGAATTCGAAAAAGGAAACATAAACGTCCGTGGCCGGCCGTTCGGCTCTTTCGAAACTTATTCCTGAACGTCTGTATGGAAATGAAACCAGTTTGCAATGTTGCGCACTTTTCAGCCCGGGCACCGTCGACGTACGGCGTTCACGGGGATCATAGCTCGACGTTCATAAGATAGCTGCTTCTAAGAAATGACATATCATGAAAATTGTGGTCCGCGCACGTGCACTTTCGTTCCGCGGCGGGGCTCTGTCGCAACAATGTCGGCTCTTGTGCGTGGGGGTGTTATGCAGATGCATTTTATGGCGGTAATATGCCGGAGGATTTACACATTGTTGCAACCATTTTTCGAGCATCGAGGTATTTCACGGGTGTTTCCTGCCGTTCGTTTCTGGTATTGTTTATGAATACGAGATTGTTGTAGCTCTTTCGTATCTTGCTGTTTTCAGAATTTTTAATTTCTTTTTTCACATTTTGTGAACAATGAACAATTTTGTGACGTTGGAAACTTGAAAGGGTGGTTTCTCAAGATAAAAGTCTGCTCTATCGCGTGGTGTAGTTCGATTTTCCGCTGGACCCTTTTTTTGAGATAAACTGAAAAATATCCTCAAAAAATGGTGCAAAAGTGGTGTCTCTAATGTCTTGTCTCTAATGTATAATCTTTAATGATTAAAGACGGAGTACTAAACAATCATAATGTAATGTATTAATATTGGATATCACTGGATTCGGGGAAGTCTACAGAATCTTTTGCTGTAAAGAACAATTCAATATCTTTTATAATAACATCCCAATATTTGTTCAAAGTTGAAAAAAATGTGTCTTTTTTTTAAACTCAATTTTCTCAAAAATTGTGCGTCTAGAGTGCGGCAGATTCGGAATCAGCGCAAAAAACTCTATAATAATCGCATAGTGAGAATCGAAACGTCAAAAAAATGTTGAAATTTGTTGGACCGTGTAATCCAAGTTTGAAGAATCCTGTTCGTAAAGTTAGGAAGTAGCGGAGCACTGATAATTCGTTCTCTAACAGCATGTTCCCGATTGCTGCCACGAATCACGGTGAGCAATGGCGTTTCCTATTGCGAGGGTTAGAGAGACCCTCGGTTACAATTCTCCGCGGAAACCACGCGAAATTCCTGGGGCTGGAGCCTGGCGCGCGCTCGCGAGGGTATGAATTATTTATAAATATTCGCGCGTGAATTATTACAATTCCGCGCCGCGTGTTCCGTGGCCATTATAATAGAAACCTAGCCACGAGGGTGGTTATTTACGATCGGGACGTTTCAGGCCCTTCGCGAGTGCCCTAAGGGAACTCATTCTTCGGGCCCGACATCCAGAAACTTGTCCGTGGCATTGCGGGACGTGCGCGTGTCTCAACGTGACGGTACGATCGCGGCGCGAACCGTAACGAGACAAGAGGAATCTCTGATAGAACCTGGCATCTTTATGTTAATCTGTGTCCCGGGTACCATGATCGGGACCATTTCGCGGCTCTCACGGCGAGCAAGATCGCGTCGCGGGGATCCCGTCAGGATCCTGTCCGTTCGCTGCCTGAAAACGAGAACTCTCCACGCGGAGTTTATGCACAGAGAGAAGGGAACTAAGTATAAAATAAGCCATGAAATACCCGCGGGAAACTGGTCTCCACAATTTTCTGCGATCCAAGGTATCGACCGGAAAAACCTGTGCCCCTGTAATTGTTATGCGACTGTGTAGCGTTTCAGTTAACTGCAGAAACGCCGCGCCGCCCCGAGGAAATCATTTCCACTCCGATACATAAAGATGGATACACTTGAATTCATTACAGCTAAACATTCACACACATAGCGATTATTTTAATGCAAGCTCGTTAATTTATTCTCGAATAGTATGATCAGCCACCGTATTTCAAAGACTATTTCTGCGAATATCACGGCAATTTGTAATTTCCGCCAAAAACGAAAGTGATAGGGTAAACTGTACTATTGCTGACACTGCATTAGTTATTGGCACTTTTGATTTAAACGGCAAATATTAAGAATTCCTGGTATAGAAAAGCAAAATGTGAAAAAATTGATTACCTCTTTGTATGCTCTGCTTGATATCAAACAACTTTTCTTTGAAACACTTTTTTATACAGCAAGTAGTTTACAAGTCAACGGCATCAACAAATTAAATAATTTCTCTCTAGTAAAAACCAGTTGTGACCCCTCTTCCCCCATTTAAACGCATCTTTAGATTTTTAAATTCTAAAAAGATCTCACGGATTTACCATATTAAACCATATATTCGAGAATTTTTTCCGTATTTTCAGAAGAATGAAAAACAAGAATGAATTTTATATCTAGATGGTACGGTTAAAGCGGTTCACCCTGTATATTCGAAGTGATTGTTGTCCACTGCTACGGTCTACTGAGAACCAGTAGAAGAATGTTACGTCAGTAATAGGCAAACAAGGTATTGGCTAAAAGAACAACGCCTTACTGACCGAAAGATTATGTTCGGATGTCAATCGAGGGAAACGGGTCAGGAGCGTAGCAGTTACACTGCACTCCCGTTGCACTTGGCATCCTGTAATTTTGCAGTCATCTCCGATTGCTTTTCTGGAACGCCACTGTCAGTTCTCCTCCGAGAGAGTGGCCACTTAGACTGGCAATCCCCGCGGAGGGAAAGGAATCTGTACGGCATGGTTAGATTACATCAGATGAGTCTAATGGACCGGGCGTACTTCTACCAGCGTAGTCCTTTAATACCTTCTGAGCGCTAAAGTGGTATTAATTTGGTAAGAGATCGATCTTCCGTAGGAAATCTCTGTGATTCAAGATTAACTGCCATTTTATTTCGTAAATCATTTCCATTCTTCGTCCACTGTTACATCACGTCAGAAAAACTGCAGTGCATCAACTTGTTTGTAAATTAAATGTGCATAGTAGCATTGCATAATTTTCTTCAACCTCCGTAGATTTATTTTTAATTTTTATATGGTACAGTAAAGTCGCGTTATTTTGCAAACGGCTGTGTTCTGCACGGAGAAATATCGTGTAGGAACACTATTTTTTTACGACTGAGTCTACCGCGCCAATGGCGCCGAAAGTTCTATTTCATTCCACTTTCTTAAAATTCGTCTACAAAAATTGAAAATTGCATAAACATCCGCAGTCTAGTTATGTCATCAAAATCTACAATTCACACCTACGGATTCCCGAATTAATTTCTCAATAACAATTACAACCCTTATCAAGAAGTCACGTCAAGTATCGCAATCAACTAGCATCTTGCTCTACGGCCGCATAAAATAAGATGGCTAATCTGCTTTCTAACGTATTGTAATTACCGAAGAGTCGCATTAGCAGGCATCCGGTGGGTAAATCGAGGTTGTAAAAATCGAGAATTCCCAACGATTTGCATGAGTCGGGTATCGACGTACCCGGTACACACATCCGTGCACGCATCAGCTTCTATTAAAGCGGACACTTGGAAACACAGAAAGTTTTCGTGTCGGGGTCCGGTTAAGCGAAAAGTGTCCAGTCCCGATGAAAATCGCATCACACATAGCAGCAGTGGCGGCGGCGCGGCGGCAGTAGCGGTGTAACATCCTGCGCGGACAAGGGGCCTGGCCGGGGCTACCGGTCCAGCGAGTCAACTTAATCCGTTGAAAACGAGTCCCGTGGACTTCCAGAACACGACCCAGGGACCCGTATATACACACGTGACAACCGAACCGGTAGCACACGTAGAGACTGCTGGCTTGCTGGTTCAGCTTCTCGTTTCGAACGGTGCCTCCGATCACGTAATCTGACTAATCGCTTCCGCTTTCGCGGACTGCTCGCTTCCAGTATTATGGCCACGCGAGCTAATACTAGACCGTATGTCTGGGTGATGATACAGCCGCGGCGCCGCGCACGGGATCCTTGGGGAGCATATGGGATGGCTTTCGCAGTGCGGTGTTCGCGGGATAGGTTCGCGTGATCCGTCGCGAACAGCCACCGCACCGGAGGTTAAACGCATCGTTTAACCTCGGATCACGGGGGGTCGATGCAGGCGAAAGAGGGATGAACGCATCCAGGGGGTCATTCAGGGTGCCCTGTGCATAGCTATCTCTCTCTTGGACGATCTGTTAGGGGCCGATGACTCGCCCGGAAAACAAAAATCCCGAGACGCCTGCGGCGAGGCTTGATGGAACGAATCGTGAGGCAGCGCGAGGGGTTGCTGTGTTATGGCCATGGTCCGCCGCTGAATGTTCTAATTGTAATCGACGATAGGCGTCTAGCCGGAAAATTAGTAATATAATTTGCGGCGATAATGGAATTCCGTTCCTGGATCGCTGAGCTCATCGATAGGAAATTGCCCCGACGGTCTCGGTGCTCGTGTTCGCCGGGATGCTTCTTGTTGATGATGGGGCGGAAGGTTACCGCGCGGCGCGGCGTTCGCTGACTTTAAACGCCTACCTACGAGCCAGAATTGGAAACATTTTAAATCGGCCCCGTTCGTAATTATTAGTTTGCTTAGGAACGCCGCGGTTTTGCCGTTCCCGTAATGCTCCCCGAGAATAACCAATGTTTTCCCGGGCCCGTTTTTAGCAAATTAATGAGAATCCGACGGGGTTGGCGAACTGTTTCTTTAGAAATACTGGAAATGTGTGAACGTTTTTGAAATTTTGTGTGTATTGAAAAGTAGATCGATTAATAACACTTTTTCGTTCGACGACAGTTATAGAATAGAATCATGACTACTAGACTGTGGATTTTGTGCATTATGTCAAAAATGAGTATAGCAAATGGGGAATAATAACATTTAAAATATATAAAACTGCTATATAAAACTTTTCAACTGAAAACAACTCGTTCTCCAAAACGCAGAGGCTGGCATAAAAACATTTCATTTCACGTTTTCATCCAATATTTTTCACGCAGGTTCCACACCCATATGCCAGCAGGTTATGAACCAACTCGCAGTTATCACAGAGTAAAAATGCAAGTAAAATAGAAGGCGATCAATCATGTCAGAGTCTCGACTGGCTAATGATAGACTTATTATTATTGTTCGGTTACGCATGAGCCTCGAAAAGCGAGGGAACGGTGAAAAATTGAATGATTCGTGTCGCTTTCAGAGGAAACGCAAGGATTATTCACCATGGAGCAAACGATGGGATATTTTTGAGCGACGGCGGCGCGGCGGGTAACTATCATCGATTCGCGAACGATGAAATTATATATTGGCACGGGAGCACCGGGGCAAGATACACGAAGGAGTCTTTTGATCGGTAAAGGCGAATCAAAAAGGCAACGACAGGATACTTGAGCGTAACAGTAAGAACGACGCATGGCATCAGACTTCTTCACGCGATCGTGACTTGCAGTATCGCGTCATCGATCAGCTTCCTGGGTCTTATACGGGGGTCTTTATACTCGTTGCATCGATAGTAGCGTGTGCTGAAAGACCTTGACCCGCGGTAAAGGAAACAGAGGCGATGGTAGAGGAAGTAATAGCGGTCTAGCTAGTTGCTGAACGATAATGGGAGGCCTGGCGGAGTCTTCCTGGCCCCGTGCGCGTTAATTACAGGTTGTGTTGTTCGTTACGTGGCTTTTTGATTCCCTTGCAATCCCTGCCCCTACAGGTTGGATCGTCTTTTTAGAGAAGGAGAGGCTAGGATTACCCGCTACCTGCTGATCAGGAACGCGTTCCATTGCCGCGCCGGGACCGGACCGGCAACGCGCCGAGTGATACGCTGTGTTCCTACTGGCGACTCATTAAGAATAACCCGCAATTAAATATGCTCAGATATCGCCTATTTAGGTACAGCGTTTTATGGAGAAATGTTCGAGCTGATGGGCTGGCTCTACGCTCTACGTAATTGAATCAGAGTTTGCTTTCGTGTATCGGATTCTTCGCAATTTATATTTATTCTACAAGCTGTTCCAGCTAACTTTGTTACCCAAAATGTGGTTGTTTGTATCACGGGCTTGTTAAAATAAGGTATCGAAATAAACAATTATCAGCTGAACTTTACAATTGCCCCACCTAGCTTTTGATAGCTATAAAGATCGATTCCCTAGTAGTAATTATTGTTGGCATTTTGATGGGCTTTTGTTGCAGTATTGGTTGGCCAACAGTTGAACTTGTTTAAAAAGTACCCCCATTGAACAGGTATTTTAGAACCTGTACGCGTAGTAAAGGAAATACGTTTTATTATTTTAGCGGAAGTCAATATTAATAAAACTCTTATTACACTTTTTTCACTTCCTCAGGATATTGCTTCGCTGCAGCTGCATCTGCAGCAAAAACCTTTCCGAACTCTGCAATAGTGTACTGGGGTCTCTCATGATTATATTTCAATCTCTATAGAAATTGCCATTTTTATAAATAATGAATTTATTTATACATTAGAACCAAACTGAGCCAACTAGTACAGTAAATGTATTATTAAAATTTGTTCATTTGAACGTATCTTTATGATCCACTGCAGAGTAGATCGCGAATTTATATGCACGTGAAAAGATTCATGTGCGAACTTTAGTAATTAAATCATTGAATATAAAAATAGTTTCAATAAGTGAAGATAGACAATTTTGTTGAGCATAACGGTGCGCGAATTCAAGTGTATCCTGTGTTCCACAAACTCGTCGACTCGTTCGCGTGAAGGTAACAACGCGAAGGTTAAAAAAGCTGTTGCTCCGTGGATCGTTGCTAAATAGAATTTCTTTGGAAGAGACGATCTCAAAACCGATGAACCATGTATTTCATACCATTGCAATTGCCTGAACAATTGCTTCCGGTGAAGCCAGCGAGCATGGCCGCATCTGCAGCCAATCGTTACCGATACCCGCCGCGACTAATAGAACGTCTGGCATGTCCGCGGGTATTGTTAGTGCCTAACCGGCGCACTTTGTTCCCTTTCGAAGGAATGTGCAGCCGCGTGCACCCTTCTGACGTTGCAACACGATGCAACTCGCGGGTCCTCGTGACCGGTTTGCTCGAAAGGATCGTGGCGTATTCTCCTGGTTACTGGCATAACCTTGCGATCACCGGCCAACAGAGCAACACTGACTTGTGAGAATAGTTGGGGTTACGATTTCAAGGCTGGGGAATGCTGCCACTCGGGGAAATTGCGAACGGTTTTGCATTCTTCCGAACAGAAGAAAAGTACAAGTATTCTCTGGGTCTTGTGAAAAGAGTTATGAACGCATTTAATAAATTATATTTAGTATTTATTACACATAAACTTTTTTAACACTAAACCTACCGAGCACTAAAAGCGATTAAAATGTCTTACAAGAAAGACAAAATTCTATTTATTTAGATTTTGTGAAATTTTTATTGCAATATGGTCTTGGATAAAGAGATTCAGGGAATCAATTTCTCTCCAGATAAGCAACTTCATGATTTTAATAATTGTAAAATGAAAAATATAATACCGGTCATTTGACCGGCAGTGGTAGGTTTAATGCTAAATAACAAATAAAGAAATATCCTTGAAAATTAACGTTTACATGGACATGTGTTTTACACTTTTTTAATATCTTTCATACTTTTCGAGATATTCGGCTGGAAAGTTTTCAAATGAACACCCTGTATATATTGATATCTTGAATTTAAAAAATTTTCCAACAACTTCGAATTTCATCTACTCAATTTTGCTATGAATGCATAAAGATCCGCAGTCTAATCATAATCATGCAACGGACAATGAAAAATTCACGAAGTCTATCACTTTTTACCGAGTTGCTTCGAAGACGAGCAACAGACGATCGTCGCAAGAAAAGAGGAGGGGACAGGGAGGTGGGAAGAGAGAGATAGTGAAAAACGCATCAGATTAGTCACTAGACACCGTTGTGTCTGGCCAGCCCGGAAGAAATCGAGAGTGGCTCGACAAGAGAGCTGGGACAAGGTCGTAATCCCGAGGTAGGAAAGGAGAGAAAGCATTTAACTTTAAATCCACGCGGTCCGGACGGCCGCGGCCGTTCGCGAAAGTATGGCGGCGGCCGGTTGCATAAGCGAAACGATCCTAACCCGGGGCTATGGGCGAGGATCGATTTAATTTTTCGTAGCAGCCTACTTTTTACGGTTTACGATCCGATTTACGAGGATCGTGAGTAGACCGCGAGGGGCCGTGCAACGATCTCGCAGATAGAAAGTCGAGATACAGCCTACGCCCCATGATATATAATTCGATGTTTATTAGAACAAGCCGATCGTGAGCTTGATTAATGACCGATTCGAATCATCCGATGCTCGGACGCGTCCGTGTTACCAAGTTGCCGCCTATGAGTTGCAACATCTCCTCAACCGTTCGCTTTGTCACCGATTTCTTTTTATTGCCGAGCTCCGTGAAAAATCGAGGACTCCTATCGATCGCTTCGTCGTAAATTAATTCCGAAGATTTTATCGGGTTTGTCACACTTCTTTTACGGTAAAATTACTTCTCAGAAGATTCGCCATTTTGGTACTGCATTGGCAAATGTACAGTGGACCCAAAAAGTATTTGAACATAACCTGTTGTACTTTATACATACAGTGACTCCCACTAATATTCGGACACTCTTAAAAAGACGATAACTTTTTTAATATTGTACTATACGATTTGAACTTTTTTTGGGAAGAGCAATTAGTTCGCTACAGGATATGAAAAAAAATTCTTTCAAAAATTGCTCATCTTTCACTAACCGAGAGTTAAGTACCGTATCTATGTTGCTTTTGTATCTTGCTTGTTATTTCTATTCCTAATTATTCGAGAATCTGTTACGCGAATATTTCTGAGGAGTATATGAGGGTTAAGCGTGGTTTATTAATTTGCTGGATTTCACCGCAGGTTAATGGGGTTTCTAAAGTAGGCATTTGCATAGAGGTGCACGGTTAAATGGCGATAATAAGTAGGCGAGTCATAAACGTCTATCAGCTACCGAATAAACGCGTATTAGAACGCATCAACCATGTCTCTTCCTAGACTGGCATCGTCTTCCTGGTCCCACAGTGATTGTGAAAAAAAACAATTCGCCTTTCACGTGGCGATGTTACGCCTGTTACGCGACGATACTCATTGCAGCGGAGGAGTTTGGGAATGAGGGGAACGTCTTTACAATACAGTTCGAAACCCTCCATTCGCTGGAAAGTGTAGTTCGCGGAAGTTTCCATCGCGGTGTAATGCATTTATCCATGGTAATATTGCGGATTATGCACGAGCCTGAGAACTAGCTGGCAAGGAAGTATCCTTTATGAAAAGACAACACCAGGAAAGTTCTTGTTCCATCGGGCACACTCGTTACACATCATTTCTTTAATATGTAATTGGAATATATGGAACGGCAGAATTTATGCGCGTTTTCGATATACCGTGAACTGAACTTTCTCCATCTTTGAAATACCCGGATCCGTTCCGGTTCGAACCGACGCGACGCGACGTTTAACCCTCGGTGCACGGTGCCGGATCTGTTCTGAACCAGATATAGTGTGTTAGCATTTGAGAAACCTATAATATTATTACAGGGTGGTCCAAAAGTAGACAATTTAAAAATGGAAACTGTGTAGCAAGACATTCAATTTATGAAGGTTGGAAGCATTAGCCTTGTCACCGATAGGGATAAAAAGAAAAAAGAAAGCGAAACGATATCGTGGAAACCTGTTATCTCGCGGTGTCGGTTCTATATTAAGACTCGTTCTCCAAAAATACCCGTGGACGCAAAGAGGGTTACAAAGAGGTAGCGGTACAAGGTTTCCCTGACACTTTCGCGTGGTGGCGGCGGCGGCTACCGAGAAATTGCACGGCTCTTTGCGATCCATTTGCAAAAACCATTAATTCCCAAGGATCACGCGTGCACGTAACAAGCGGCACGATGCGACTCGCCGGGGCCCCGGCGTGATATAAAGGAAAAAACGCAAGGTGAACTTTCGCAGGGGAGTAGCAATTTGCCAAGCGTTGATCGTTATTTATCGCGGATCCCTCGTTACGGAGTAAAAGAGAGAATTGGAATTTGCATTCGAAATTGCCGCCGCGCGCATCTTTGAAACGGGGACCGGTACTCGTTCGGACACGAAGGTTGATTTTTGCCTTACGTAACTGTACGCACGTTGAACAGTGGTCAGGGACCAGTCATCCTCGGTTGGCACGTTGACACTTTCCATTTATATCTCATCATGTCCGCGGAGATCCGCCGAATGGCGGAGCAGGGGAAATAAGCCAGCAGACAAATTGAAGGTGTCAAGGTGGATGGAATATGGTCCATGGCTGTGATGCATCGAGAGTGAAACCGCTCGGCGTCGAGCAATTTGAACACGTCTTGAAATAGGGTCAAATTAGCCTCGCAATAACGAGAGATAGTCACTGATCCGTTCTTTTCTCCTTTCGCGATTCAATATGGGATACATCACTCTACCCTGGCAGATTGAACTCGACGATACAAATCGGCGGAGCGAGCACCGCTTCCCGCGACCACGGTGATTGTTCTTTTCTTTTGCACGTCACTCTGCCATACTTTATCTACCGGTGACCAATCCGCAGTAATAAGTAAATTGCGAATCTTTGTGCAGAATGAAAATGTTCTGCGTTAATGGACAAAAACAATGGTAAAATGGAATTATAATATTTCTCCTGTTTATAACTTTTTAGGAATAGTATTAACTATTTAAGAACAGTATTATATAAGATTCATAATTTATGGAAGTCAATAAGAAAAGAAGTACAGGTAAATCCGGAATGTTTTCCATGAAGTCCTACAGACCAAGTATAAACAAAGTAGTTATAAACACAACAGCTCGCAGGGTCAGTAAGAAACCACTGATCAGTCAACAACTAGCATTTGTTCAACCATGAACCGAGAATACGACCGAAAAGAGCGGCAATAGTCGAATCGCTTCGTGCCGGAAAATCGCCCTCGGAAATAATTACGTGGTTCGGCTACAAAAAAAAAATGGTGGTGTATGATCTAGCTAAGAAGTTCAGGGAGTCCAAGAAACAAAAGGAGTTTTAACAGAACTCTACTCCATCTCACAAGGTAAGAAAGACGCAGGTCTGGTTTTACGAAAATCTAAGTCATCACTGTTATTACAACATGTGGGGCGTAGTCAGAAAAAAAACAATGAAACGCGAAACAATGAATACGTTAGGAGAATTTAAGGACATAACTTGTATAAGTTATGTATAAATAACTTGTATAAATAATGTAATAGTATTAGCACTTCTAATAAAATGCATAAATCTTTGTGCAGAATATTATATTTTCCGCATGACGGTTAAATAGATATGTTCTTGATTTTCATAAATTGTGAATCTTATGTTCTTAAATTCTTTTAACGTATCTACCGTTTTATATTTCATCCACTCGCTTCCATAAAGAATGCATAGAAACCAGTAATAACCGATTGCCATCCATAATTGATATCCGGTCTACGTATTTCGACTGCATAAATAAGTATCCGGACCGTGAAACGAACCGACGCGATGAAATTTCAAGTCGACGTTCCGGATTCATAAATTTTCTCCTCACTTGATCTTCCAATATGCATAGTCAATCGCAATCCCAAGATTGCTTTGAGATTGCGATCAAAGATGCCCGATTAAAATCCAATCCGAATGTTCGATTCTGTTATCGATCGCTTCCGTATGGTCTCGAAATCGCGTTCAGTAAGCTCCGATTGAAAAGTAACCGGTTTATAAGTTTCAGTTTCAATTTCTAATCCGACTTCCTGCTTTTAACACTGACACGATAGCAGGTAGCATCAATTCCACGCTTCTGTGCGTACGCGTGTATTACACAGTGTCCTGCGTACACGCATGAAGAAAAAGAGAGGGAGAGAGAGAGAGAGAGAGGAGAGTGCGCGTTACGCAGCGTGAAAGTTACCGGCTGGAATTCATTCTTACTTCCAGCTTGCCCTGACCTCCGGGATAATGAGAGTGATCTGAATAATCTGGATCGGTATGCATTTGGCAACGTTTGCCTAATTAGTATCGCTATACCCCAATTCTTTTTTTTCTTCCTTTTCATTTCCCGCTACGATTAGCATACGACTCCAACGTTCCTCCTTGCGTAATTCTGCGACTAACGTAATTGGTTAGCATTGAGCAAAAGGTTAGCGATACGATCGCGTTCATGAAAATATACTGGGTGAGCCATCAGAAACTGCCGAACACACTTCGGATAGACTTCGAAACCTGTCAAAAATAGCTAACTGGTTAAGGATTTGCATAATGATTCGTAGTTCAGTTATTACACTCGTGGCACTGGTGCTTGAACCGCGAAAGTCCGAACAGCTCGAGCAGGAAGGGAAAAGAAAATTCGTGAAATCTCGTTAGCATAAGTGTTTACTATAACTGGCTGCAGAGGCGGTGCTCGCCGCCTCTTTGTCTTCGGAAACGAGATTGTAATTTAATCTAGTCACGCAGACGAGGTTAATCGGCGATAAATTCTGCGTCTCTCATAAAACCAGACGCGCCGGATCGACGATAAAACACCCACGTTAATACGTTCGTAGAAAGGACGTTTCGCGGAAAGGATGGAACAATCATTGAAACTCGCGCATTAGTACTAGCTGTAAATCAATTCAAGATGGCGGAAATACGATGTAAACCGCTTGCAAATCGATTCAGCGATTTATACAGACGCGGGGCCCACCATTGTACGTAGAGCCGGGACAACCGGCAGATGTGTGTTTATATTCCCCTGTAATATAAATTATCGGGAGTATCGTGTATGTATTCTTTAGATCAACAATAAATTATTAATTAAAAGCTACGGGATCGAGTAGTGCCATTTTTCCGATCTTTCGTCTAATAAGAACTGACCCTTTTCCTAATTCACTTGGAAAACAATAGGCACAACGACTACACTTTAACATTCCAACCAATCGCAGTGATTGTCTAAATAGCCAAAAAATATTGCTATTGAATATTAAAGAAATTTGATTACAAAATGTAATTGTTACCCATGTAAAATGGCCGCCACGTCCGTCTAGTTCAAGATATTTAACTCAGTTTTTCAGAAAATGCTACTTAAATGTCATACACAGTAGTAATATGTACATATTGTTTTTTTTTAAAGAAACAATTTTCATAAAAATTGTTGAATTTTTCTTATTTTTCAATCGTTCAAAGGTATGACACCGTATAGAAGGTTAATGTCATCCTAGCCTAGTCTGAGTGTGCCAACAGTATTTGCCTAACAAACCTAAACTAGTTCCTTTCCTAACGCAATGTAGGTCTAGTCCAGACCTAGGATACAACGGTCATAGACCTGACCCGAAACAATAGGATCGAGTCTGATGTTACGTGATCCGACTCGGGACAAAACGTAATTCTCATATAATCCGGACCTACACCACCGTTCACAAGTCACTGAACACTTGTTGGCAAGTGTTCACTTTTATCTAACTGCTTTCCTGTTTTAATAAATGTACTTATACTGTAAGAAAATCACAAGCTTCAACGTCTGAATACGTTCGCAGTAGAACACTTAATGGTAGAAGTCACAAGAGTGGAAAATAAGCCATATATCTT
Organism: Lasioglossum marginatum; assembly: GCA_028455795.1. Lineage (NCBI taxonomy): Eukaryota > Metazoa > Arthropoda > Insecta > Hymenoptera > Halictidae > Lasioglossum > Lasioglossum marginatum. The sequence goes on along the minus strand of CM052257.1, from coordinate 315,956 downwards.
ATACTTTTGTCGAAGCAATGTCAGTCACATTTCAGTAATTTTGCTATGGTATGCGATACAATCCTAAGATTTTGCATGTTTACTTTGGAGATAGTATGTAGTATTCAGCAGGATATAACGAACAGGAAATTTAAAAATATGATAGATGTCTTATTATTTTGTCGAGGACTGTACATTTTAGTTTAGTCCGCCACTTGGAACCACCGTGCGCTGTAAGATCGGGCGCGTCTCCCGCCGAAAAGGTGTACAGTTAGCCGATTCGATCGGCGTGGCGGCGCGGCGCACGGTAATTTTCGCTTTCTCGGTGGAAGGACACGCAAGCTGTGGCATTTGTGTCAGGCCCGGTGCTCACCGTCGTTCCACGTCTCGTTTCGTAAAAGCGGCTCGCGGTTCGTTAACGTGTTCTCTCGGTTCATTCTGATACGGGGACGTGACTAACGTTACCGTTGCGCCGTGGAAACGGCGCTCCAGTTCCCGAAGAAAAACCGGCCTTTCATAAACTCACGTTCAACCAGCTCCGTCGTCGTTAAACTCCAAGCCCTTCCAAGCCGGGTCTCCTTTGAGTTATTGTCTTCTTTTTTCCCCTACCTTCTCCCGTCGCGAGGTATTTTCCTTATTATTTTTCTTTGCCGAGTCACAATGTCAATTCGACCCACTTTGCTAATACGATCGGAGAGCCAGGAGACGTGGGTTGCCGATGAAACGAACTGCGACGTTTATGAGCTCGTTTAACGAGATCCTAAGGCTCGCTTTCATACGAGTAATTTAAAGGCGCTGCGTAACGCTCGCGGTGTTGCTCCCTGCCACCCCAAGATGAGATTTCTTTGCGATCGACGCACTGCGAATGCCGCTGTTTATTAAGATTTGTTGGGAACCCCGGGGACGAGGCCGATACTCTGTTATTTCAATAAAATTATTAGAGATAATTGTCGGGATAATTGAATGGGTTTTAGTGGCCGGCGTTATTATACTTTCATACCGCGTTATTATACGGCATAAAGGGAATAGAACGCTTCTGGAGGTGATAATCTGTACCAGAACGTGCGTATGTGGCCAACTACCCAGTAACGGAACATCTGATGTCAACCCATAAAATCAACCCTCCATTCAAAATCCTCATAATTATTTAATGTGCAACTATTAATAATATTTGTAGATTTAGAAGAAAGTTTACTATCTCACTACGTTTCCACAATACTTACCATTTCGATAAAGATGATTATTAAACAAATATAATATTAAATATAATTTAATTGAATCATTGTATTTTTGAAATAAATTTTAAAGGTCCACTTAAGGGATTGAAGGCTTGCCAAAAGCAGAGACATGCTGCTTTTCGTAGTATGTAACAAGAAGCATTTGGAAAATTTGTAAAGAAATCTGAATTCAATTCAATTAATACAACTTTATTTTTTCACATTTCTGTTACAGGCTGGTTCTCTGTTGTTTCAAACAATAGTGGTACCGGAAGTGCTAGGGTGTACAGAAGAGTAGGAGCTTTGGTTCGAGCTGGTGTTCCGGCATTTCTACTTGCCAAACCTCTCAGAGCTTACACGCTGACTCACTCAAAAATGGGTAAGCTATTTACAATTTTATTCTACTCGAACTAACACTTTTACTTTCAAAAATGCTTACAATAAACAGTATTTGTTACAATAATCTAGAACCCTTCGGATATCGATGATCAACTATCTGCCGCAGGAGAATATTTATCAAAATATTTATTATATTTTATTCTACCTGAACTTTTACTTTCAAGACAAATAAACAGTAAACGATAAGCAGTATTTGTATGAAATGTAATTTTTTCTCCGTTTATATTTTTAAATCCGTTTAATCCGTCCACTGCTTTAAACTGCACATACTCATTTTTGCCATAAATGCATAAAATCCGCAGTCTGATGATCAAACTGTCCCAGAAAAATGTTTATTAAAACATTACATTTTGTTCGAACTAAAACTATTATTTTCAGGAACGCTTCTATACCCGTTCTCGCCGGAGCTTCTGTCAAAACATTTCTGAAAAAGTTCCACGGTCCACGGTTTTCAAACATTACCCACCATGCCATAACTTTCTCGGTGTCCGGTAATTTTTGAGTTATGTCAGTGCCGCGTCAAATGAGCGACATACACGATGTCCTGGACGCCGGGGCGCAAGCGTAAAACCGTGGCGAGGATAACATTGTCGGCTTGTACGTCACTCGTCTAGGACGTGACAATGCATCGAAACCGGTGCGTGCGTAGAGACGTGCGTGCACTCACGCATGGCCCGCGGTTCGGATTATTCCCTTGGGTAGAGCGACTGGCCGTGACACGAATGTCAATGTGTCTGTTAATGCGACTCTACGGCGCGCTTGTTCGTGCGTTTAAACGTAGGTGAGGGGCACGTAACGTAATAGGCATGCGGACCGGTGAAAGCCGTTGGGGTTCTTACGATACATACGGGCGTTATGCCATTATGTACTATAACGATTATGGTCGCGCGTGAAAGGGGATTTCTATGGGCGTCGCGGTGCCCAGGTATCTCTTTCTCTCTTCGAGATATCGCGTAATTTCGCGTCTTTGATTTGCCGGGAGATTCGCGCGAGACCCGATATCTCCCAATTTTATTGATGACTGGGAAATTAGCCTTAACCCGAGAGCACACGCGTCAAAATCTATCGCGTGTTCGCGTGCAGTCTATTTGCTACACCATCCCCCTTGTTAACGTCGCGTGATTCGGGGGACACGGCGAACTACTGCCGAGTATGGAACACTACTCCGTATTTGCTCGGGGATGACTTCGTGGTTACACGAAACGAGCTTGAATACAGGTTAGCGCACACTTAAGGGGACATTACACTTTCTCCGCCGAAAGTTTGAATAATTTTTAAGCGACTGATAAAGTAATGAAAATACATTTTTTGAGTCCCTAATTTTTTGACATACAGTGGTCGAAATAATGATAGATCCACTTCAATTTGTTGACTGCTCGAACAAATTTTGCTGACTGGGTATGTTAATAAAAAATGACTTCTAGTAAAACCGTGGTTATTGGTACACTTATGCTCATCACTAGACTGCGGATGTTTATGCAATTTTCAATTTTTGTAGACGAATTTTAAGAAAGTTGAATAAAATGGAATCTTATTTTCCGTGGTAGAGTAGCCATTTTAGATGTGAAATAAATTAAAATCGTACTAAATTCTGTCATATTTTTTAAAAATCAAAAGCCATAATTGCATGAAGATCCGCCGAAGACTAATTACGTTTTTAAGAGTAATGTAAATTTCTGTTACAGAGAACGGGAATCTGAGAGCTCACTATACCAAGACGACAGTCCGGGCGGGAGAAGTTCTGCGACTCGCCGCGGTTTTTCAGGACACGAGGAGAGCGCCAGTGTCCACCGGTATTTCCGGCGTCGCTAGCGGCGCACCGGAAGGTAAAAGTTCAAGGTCATCGGAACGAGATCAGTATGCGCAATGCTTGGACTCCCACGGGCACGAACTATTCGCACCGCTTTCCGCGAGGGGAGAGTTTTACGCTACTTGCCAGAGTGGAAGCCTCGATACCGGAAGCGATGCTGTGTTGTATCGAGTTCATCAGCTGGCCAGAAGGGATCTTCCCCTGAGGGTGAGTATTTGGGAACCATTTTCTTCGAAGATATTGACATAGTTACCTTACTGATATAATAGGCTGCAAATTTATGCAATAATGACTATTTTAGTTATTTTAGTTATTTCACCTATTTATTTTAAATAGGTCAAATTTAAAACAGTAGAGAAATTAATTATTACTGATTATTAGACTCCGGATGTTTATGCAAAATAAAAAGTTTGTGCATCAATTGCAAGACGCAGAATATACATTTATATTCTGCATTAATAATATTTTATTAAAATTTTTCTAAAAAAGAAGTATCTATTATAGAATAGATAAAAGAAGGAGTTCTTTCGCACAACGTATAAAATAGCGTCATAATTATCGTGTTGCAGTAGCGTGTCTTTATGTGAACGCGTAAAAATACGGAATATTAATCGGAACCGTTAAATTTTTATGGCATTCTAACGAAGCCAATAAACACTTTACACCTCCAAATTACTAACCAACGAGATTAAAATCTGATTTATAGGTACGATTAGTTGCTGGACCGTTGCCCATACCACTGCCACGAGACTATAGCGGCCTGATGCAACTGGAAGGTGCGACCAGAGGCCCTATAGTGTTAGGTTGTGCGGTACCACTGATACCCGAGAGACCCTTGCCGAATTCCACGGTCCCGGAACTTCTCGAGTTGGTTGCGACAGGGCCAACAGCACCTAGAGTTAAAAGGGCGCGGCTCGGATGTCCTTCTGAAGCGCGGTTGTTGGCGTCACCCAAGATGCAACGGTTACTTTCAGCTTGCAGGTAAGAGATGTGTGCATTACGACCTTTTATTGCTAACAGTTGGTTCTATGTAACTCTACTTCATAACTAGACAGCGGATTTTATGCATTTACAAGAAAAATGAGTAGGTGTAATTTGAAACAGTAAAAATTTTATTTTCAACCTATTGAAAATATTAAGAAAGACAATGAATTTCTATTTCACTTCAGTTTGTTGCAATTCGGGTAGAAAATTTTTATTTTGCATTAAGATCCGCTGTCTATTCATAACAGTAAAGGTTATAGCCGAGTTTTGGGGTCAATATTGCCCCCCCCCCCCCGACCAATTTTAACCCTTTGCACTTGGAGCTATTTTAACTCGAAAATTAAACATTTCGTCTGACCTAGAATAATTCCATTCTATATGATTTTTTAGCCCCTTCCACTTCACACCATAGAACCATGAATATCAATTTGCATTGCAGAAGGGCTTTGGACCAGAGAGCAACGGAGCCCCGCGTAGCGCCCCCGAAGCCGCCGTTGACGAACGGCCCGCTGAAAGAGTTGCACCTGAAGGAGATCAAGTCAAAGACCGAGGCGAAACCGATCCTGCAGAGTTTGAAAGAGGGTCTGGAGCACATCAAGCGAACGACGATACGGGACCGTAGCAATAGTCGGACGAGCAGCGGCAACAACCACAGTTTCCTCGACCGGATCTCGAGGATAGCTCAGGGTGGAAGGAGCAGAAACCCAGCGAAGAAGTCGGCCTCGTTCACGTTCGCCGTGCGCCCGGAAATCGGCATGAGGTCCGAGCGGTACGCTAGCCTAGAATCAGAGACGAATCTGCTGCAGGCGTCGCCGTCCTCGAGACAACAGGTTCAACGATCGGTTTCCACCAGTGTGCTGGAAGTTCAGACGCAGCAGGACTTGGATCCGCCGTACTCCAAGGTCAGGGACAGTTTAACGCCTCTGCCATCGACTCCGCCGTCGAAGACAGAGGAGATCTACGCGGAGATCTGCGAACCGACGATCGCCAACACACCCGAAGAAAAACCACCACCCGGGGGGAAGAATGGGACCAGAGAGAGGGATAGGGGATACGTGAAGCTGGCGCTGTCCCAGTCGGAGATCGCCGACGCGAACGCCGCCGAGGATGAAGAGGGAATTTATAATACCGTCTGCTGATCGTGATTCTCTCCTGGGCTACAGGAGGTTCGTTATGTTTCCGGGAAACGAACTGCAACCGGGAAAGGAAGTGTATAGATCAGCCGAGCACTGATTTCCTAGGCCTCTCGCACCGATCGCGAAACAATTGGAACGTTTTTCTTCGACCCTCGATTGTCTTCAACGACGAGTAATGTTGCTCAATTTAGATGTTCAGTTGTTTAGTTGTTCCGCTGTACTGCCATGGAACGATCAATGGTAGGTATGGACGTGTTGGTGTACGTTAGACAACGAAGCTCTTCGGTTTTATGTTGCAATGAGTAGAGCGCTTGTTTGTACGGAGGATTCGATGTTTCTATGTAATTGAATTGGAAACGTTGAATATATAATTTCATTTGTTTAGAAAAGATAATGAAGTTCAAGCTGATGATATCTAATGGAATTCTTAGGTATGGTACTTATTAATATGATTTTTTGTTGAAATGATTCAATTGATACGATTCAAATGAGAGCGAATATTGCAATGCTGTCTAAATTGACAAACATATAATATAGTTCTTCTTTGCTGAAGTTGATGGGTCATATTTAGTTATCTTAAAAAGACGTCATTTCAAGAATTCGTCTTAAAATAATTTCTGGAACGAGATTGTTCGTTTTATTTTATAAGATTTTGCAGAAAAAATTACTACAAGTTATACAACATATGAGCCCTTTAATGCAAAATTGGTCAAAACATTTATTTAGATATTTCTTAAAGTTCTTTGATAGACAATAACAGCGAATGTGGTACGTTCGTCTTACGCAATTCACGTTGAAATTATATGACAATGAACTGTTGTTATTTATTATTATTTATAGGTTGGCTTACATCACGTTTGCATTAGAAGGCTCTTTTAAATAAGCCACTCGTTGAAGAAGAGAGACCATTAAACTCCGAAAAAATTCGTATAAGATTCACGTTTCTGTTGAGATTGTTGACTAAGCGTGACCCCTTAACAGTATGAAGACCAATATCGGAACGCATCGAGTCCTCGGCGTTCATTGATGGAGATAACACGCGACTTCCTGGGTCGAACTGGAGAACCGTTCGGGCAGAAACGGCGCAGCGATGCACCAACGGAATTTACAACGCCATTTGCCGAAGAAATTATCCCTCCGAGGTCTTTTTCTCCCCTTTTTCCTAGCTGAGAGCGGCGGCGTCCTTCACGGGGAACCGGGCGGAAGATTTACAAGGCTGTTGACCGGGGAAAATGATCGCGTAATTACGGTCCCGTGCGTGTACAGAGGATGTAGCGGGCCTCGCCGGGACGCAGCGTGACTTCCGGTACCGGGGAATCTGTGCTGCGGCTGATCGATATTATTAGAACCGGCCGATCGTCTTCCCATTCGATCTCCGACAAGATATGTAAACGAGAAATTCGTCGATTCGCGACCCAGCTCACCGAATCTCTACGACACTGGGTTTAAAGGGATTACTTACATTTAGCTGATACAGTAGCGCCCGCTTAAATTTACAGTTTGGGATCCCGAAATCAAATTCTTGTCAAAAACTTCTCAAAGCGGACTAGACGCAGTCAGTTGAGCATCGACAGTCCAAGTTCGACCTTACAAAAGGATGCCGTGAGCGTAAAAAAATAAACGCATAATAAAAAAATTTCAAATTCTATCATTTTTGTCTGATCTCTCCGAACATGGCACCAATGGATTGCTGAGATTCTTGCGATTAAAATGAGTCTAAACACGACATATATCGGTCTACTTTTATAGGGTTCATATGTGGTAAGCATACGCGTGTCCTCCCATTTTGTTATTTACATCGTCTATGAAACCAATCCGATTTACATCGTGTTTGGACTCATTTTAATCAGAATAATCTCGACAATTCACTGGTATTATGTTTGAAAAGATAAGATCAAAGTTACTGAATTTGAAATTTTCTTTAGCGTATGATTACCATTTACGACACCTGGTCGAAGCATGTCGGACTCCTTTCCTTTAGTAGCTTCATTCTCTTTCCTTGTCTACCGAGATAAGGTTGCGCTGAGCTCGAGGCACTAAGTGGTGGGGGAAGAGTGGAGTTGGGTTTAAATTTAAGTGAGCACTACTGTACTTTTAGAAGAGATCAGTTCCAAGCTGCGCGATCACGTGCAAGGAATTCTGCGATTTAGCAACGCGTTCGTCGTTCTGAATGTCTACGGTCCTCTTCAACCCCTTCAAACTCATTATGCTGAAGTGTACTTATGTCCCTGCTGTGGAAATTGGGCAATCTTCTTACTTGAATACAGAGGTTTAAGTAACAAATGTCAAATGATTGCATGAGTTCGTGCCCGATTTGAAAATAAAATTCAATGGTTAAATTTTAAAGAATACACCTTTATTAATCAATTATACAGGGTGTTCACACTATTACTAGCCAGCAAATAGTAAAAATTAGAAAAAAATGATAGAGCAAAGAGTAGTACTGTTTTTTATACGCAACACAATGGCGTATGTAATTTTTGGGGTTTACACTATTTTATTAGATATGAAGGTGACCTTCAATTTTTTAAACGGAATGCTGTATATTTTTTACGTCACATGAAAGCGTGTGTCTAGACGAATTCATCCGTATACTGCACAGTGACCTTCTTCAAGGTCATGCAAGGTCAGAAATGGAAGAAACATTTTAAATATTTCATACCAATGTGTTTATAAGTATTCCTTATTCATGCGAATCAGGTACACTGTGGAGTGTATTATTCTACAATTAGAAAAGAATGGTGACTGTGCAATTATTTTTTACAGTCCGTCGTGTAGTACAGTTTGCGACATCTATGAAAATCGGGCACGAACTTATGCAATCATCTGATACAATTAAAACGTCAGTTGCTCAGTTTTTATTGAATAAGTCTACAAATTTTGATATTTAGGATTAACTATTGTTCTTTTTCTAATGAAAGAATGTATGTGTTCAAAATGATGTTCACTTGGATAAATGTAGATACGTTGAATGAGTCCTTCGTAGGCCAAAACGACTAACTCTTCCTTCTGAATTTTTTAAATGTTGTTACTAAAGTACTTGACTTAATTTTTTTTAAATTCCGTTATAGCCTAATAATTAAGCTGTCCTTACATTTTCCTCAATATCACGAAATGGCGAGAATTTTTCCAAATTTTGCATTTGTATTATTTTCTCAATTTTTGTATTAAGGAGTTAATTGATTTGACAAATGAGCGGCTCAACTGTGATCAAATGACGAAACGTAAGAAAAAAAATTTATTTTTGCGAATAATTCCGTACGATTAACCCTTTGGACTCGAAGCAATTTTAATTCGAAAATCAAGAAATTTCATCCCAGATCATTTTTATTCTATTTAATCTTTTTTACATTGTGCACGTCAAATTGAACCTGTTTTCTCATACAACAGTTGAGCTGTTTACAATTTATAGAATACAGACGAATTTAATAATATTAAAACTGTTTGAATAACGGTATGACAATTTTTACTGGCATCTCAGAGTCATCATTCGAGTGCAAAGGGTTAAAAATAATTATGCCAAAAGTATAATTATATTCTTAAACGTTCTAAAATCTTTTTGTTTAGTACATATTGTATGTACTAAGTATATGTATAAAAATATATGTATGTATATGTGTACAGAAAAATTGTACAAATAAATGGATCCCATAGTTTCCTAATATTTTTGTAATACTGGGAGAATACTTTTCGGCCAGTGATATGAATTAGGGTCTGCAGGGGTTAAAAGAATTTTTCGATAGACGATCCTAAAGGAGGATGATGACGCGTCCATCATTTTGTACATTTGTTAATACTCTGCGTACTGATTGTGAACATTCCCAAGAAGAGATTCTTATTGTATAGTTTTTATCGGAAAATACACTGATTTGCAAGTAATTGAGGTTGGCTTTTATTTAGCATTAATGTTTAGTAGTATGACCATAATGTTTCATACAGGTCTAACAAAAATGATAAAAACTTAATAATTTAATACAACTCTCTCTCTATAATGTTTCGTACAGGTCTAACAAAAATGATAAAAATAACTAGTATTAAAAATCGTCTCGAAAAATTGCAAATTGCATAAACTTCCGCAGTCTAATCATAAAATATTAGGTTGTCCCAAAAATTCTAAGTACCAAGTTTCCTTTTTGATCAACGTGTATAACCATAGGAAATTATAAAATACCGACGAAAAGATGGCCAAGGTGTACGTGGCCACGTCATGCACCAACTTGAAGCACACGCACACTTGCAAAAAGATCTCTTGGAACAGCCCAATATTTTACTCCATCCTAAACATTAACGATACAAAGAATTACACCACGTGCAGACTGCAGCGAACTGCACCGCTGGCCAACAGGCTCGGTTTCATTACTTTATCGTAGCAGTTCGTTCTAGGCCATTGGATTTCGTTCTTCTCCCAATCGAATGGTGTCCCGGGGGATGAGTGCCCGGGGAATCGTTTTACCGGGAATCGTTGTTCGAACGAATTCCGAGGGCAGGCACCGTGAAAGAGCGCATTCGAGGCGCGTAGATCGCCGGAGATCACCGGGAGAATGTAAATGAGCCGGGGAGCGTTCGTGAAACCGGAAATTATCGACGTCCTTCGAAGGTCTAGGACGTCGAAACCGCTTCGGCTCGGAGTGGTCCTTGTTATCTTGCGGGGGTGGTCGTTTCTAACGATTAATCTATTAACTCGTCATAAGCACCGGGTCCGGGATCAGTTTTCCCCTTCGTGCAAGGCTGGTCGGATGTGTCGCGTAGTGATGGGTATAATCCTTCTCGATCATCAGCTGTGCAAATTAATCCTCGCTCCTGTCACAGAAATATAAATACCTGTTTATTCAAAATGATAGAACAATTTACAAAAGGGCACACTTAATCATTTGCACCCCGAATTATTACCACTAAACCGCTTTCTTGTCTGTCAGTTTGTCTGTACGGTACAAATTTTGCAATTGATTTTAAACTAACTTCCTGATGAGCTAGAGATTTGAAACTTTAAGCATAGCTCAGAACTGGATGACAATACAATATTAACTCGCTTTCTTGTCTGTCTGTTCGTCTAAGAAGCAGAAAATAATTATATAAATAAGAAAATTGTTTTAATATACCACGTTTTTAAGACGGACTAGAAAGTACAAAATAATATTTCCTATCCCCATACAGATTCCTAACAGATAGATCGTCCTGAAAATTTGTGATTGTGAATTTTTAATAGCTATGAAAATACTTGTAAGATTTAAAACGAAAAACATGGGGCGCAAGATAATAATAAGGAGTGTAGAGAGTAGCTGCCGTTGAGAAAACTCACACAACAGTTCATATCATTTGCATTTTTTCAACATATTTTTCAGACGTCATTTACTGAACTAATTCTTCTAGCCTTACAGAGAAATTGAAGTCGTCTGGTCCATCCATAAAAAAGTTATTCTGATTTAAAGTGTGTGTGATCAGTTCTCCTAACTGTATATTGTATATGGTCTAAGTCTAAGGCCAGTCCCATTTCCGAAGTCAATGGAACGTTGAATCCCTGTCCGCCATTACGCTCTACTCCAGTCGATGTAGCAGCGGGTTCATTCGCGATCAAGGGAATTGAAAATGCTGAGATAAACACACCGGCTGGCACTGACTTTGAGGAATAATAACGCGAAACGGTCATTAATGTTTTACGAACACGTAGTACGCACAGCTGCGTCTATTCAATTATAGCCACGAGTCCCTCGCGCGTTTCCTCTGTCTGGTTGTTCCCATCGTCGGCCTCAGCGATCCACGTTTACGTCCATTAATATTAACGGCTCGAAATAACGATAATAACGGAGAACTAAAGGGATGCAGAGGTGTTTTACTTGACGATTCCGACGCCATTACGGCCCCTGCTGCTCCGAACAGTGAGAGTGACGTGTAATATTGGTTTTCGGTGATTAATTCGCGTTTCGATGATATTAAGACTGAGTAATGGACCTATCTTACCTTAATCGAAAAATGTGCTGCATCATTATTATTAACAAACAATAAAATCAATGCCTCGATCAAGGTTGAATAGATTTTATCCATTTATTCCTTTGTTTTGATGGCTTGATGTCCTTGAGGGAACAGGTTTCTTGTTCAAGTCATTTCGATCGTTTCGTATTCATTATTTCCATTCTTTCTAATTGTTATGCCATATATATCATCCGTTCGAAAATTCGAAATGATTATACTACCAATATAGTTGTACATATTTTTGCAAGTGCAGGTATATTTGATATCTATATTTAATTAGCATGAACACGCATTTGGAATATTTACAAGAAGCCGTTGGCCACGATTATTTGAAATTTTTAAAAACCAATACTATTGGATTACCGTACAAGTAATGCATTTTTTTGAGAATCTTTCGAGAAACTTTTATTGTAATCTCCACACACGAGCCGACCTGGTGGTGAAAGAGACATCAGCCAGTCCATGTGTACTTTTCCTACCTAGTGGCGACCCGGTGATGAAGCAGGCATCCGCTAATCCACGACAAATCCTAACCCTCGGCTAGTAACACATTCTTTTCTTAAATTCATCCCTAGCTAGAGACTATCATACGACGCAGTGGAATAGATTTATACAGCAGAGGACTGATCCATCTAATATCATTGTCTGTACCTCACCTATGACCACAGTCCGCAGTATTATATAAGTATAAGTATAAGTCTAAACTATAAGTTATGTATATGTAGAATACAAACATTTTATGTATGAATCGACAATGAATAAATAAAGAGAACGTAATAATATAAAAATGTGTCTGCGTATTATTTATTGAACCAACAATTTTTCCCGAACATCCCACTCGTCAGTTAAACTACTAATTGCGAATTGCAAAACTAGCAAAACTTTGGAAAATAAAAATGTTCGGTCGCCTGGATTGTACTACTGAATTTTATGCCACCTCCTTCGATACCATGTTCTCCTAATACAAAGTTCAATTTTCGGGATTTTCGAGAATTTTTCGACCGTTTGGCTTGTCGTTGAGTTGAACTACTGAATTTTCGAAAAATTCGGATGTCTGGCTTGCCGTTGACTTGTACTACTTAATTTTGTGCCACCTCCTTCGATATCATGTTCTCTTAATACAAAGTTCAATTTTCGGGATTTTCGAGAATTTTTCGATCGTCTGGCTTGTCGTTGAGTTGTACTACTGAATTTCCGAAAATTTTTGGGCTTCTGGCTTGACGTTGACTTGCACTACTGAATTTCGTGATACCTCCTTTGATATCATGTTCTCCTAATACAAAGTTCAATTTTCGGGTTCGAAAAAAACAAAAAATGTTATCTCCGTATATTTACCTATTCCTTCTTTTGTTGAAAAGAACTGTTACATCAGAACTAATCGAAAATTTTAAGTTTCCTTCAAGCCCTGATTTCAATCAAGTATTAGCTTACGAAGATACTTAGTTTTAGCCTATTTCATGACACGGACATTTTCGAATAAATTCCTGCTGTTTTATAGAGCGGCGCTCGCTGTGCGCCGCGGCAGTAGCACGTGCTATCGCAATCCAGTGGGCCGTTCTCCAATTCAATAAATAAACGAACAAATTGATAACGGCCGGAAACTGTTAATCTCGGGAAACGGCGGGGAAATCAGCCGTCCGGCAAGCCCGGACAGCATCGCAATTCCCGGTCAGTAGTTTTCACTCACTCCGGGCCTCGATCGGGTTTCGATCGGGTCTCGATCGGGCCTCGATCGGGCCGGGATCTGTGCAAATAGTGAATCGCACAGAGACGGCACCGGTGTGTATACTCATACCGATCGGAACAACGGCGCTATCGGGGCCCGGTAATCTTGGTCCATGGGTGCATATTTCAAGATCGGCATGCGTGAACGATTTCATGGCCGTCGGGTTGCCTTGTGGTCGTGTAACTCACCTTTACAACGTTAATGCGACGGCCGCGGAGCGCAGGCTATCATATTTCGCAGCCCTACTCGGCTGAACGACGAGTCGTGTTTTAATATGCAAATTAAAATGCAAATAGTCCGCCCACCCCCAGCTCCTCTCCCCAGCCCCCCGTTACGTTTACTATGTGTTTTACCCTCAATGTTGCTCAATTTCACTGTCCGTCTTATCCTTAAATAACAAAATTATGTTTTATCTTTACGGACGAACCAGACGGGTTCTTAGAACTTCGTTGGCTGCGTGCTTTTTTCCCATGTCAATTTTAAGAGAAAAGTATGCACATAATTATTGTAGTTTCGCAAAGAAATGAATAAGTATGGTAACATGCAGTGTCTGCCCTGCTAGGCATCTTATGCGTGAAAATAAATGAAGATTTAATCAGAAAATTCAGAAGATTTAATCAAATTATTAGAGTAACAGTGTCAAAAATATATTTATTTCCTATTTGATATATGTATAAAAAAAATTTAATCGTTGCAGCACTTGCAAAACAGTATGCAACGACGGAACTCGAATAATAGTATATTTAGAGACCATTGAGATTATATTGCACTCTAACACTTCGAAATCTGTGTAGAATGCATTTGCGAATATACATGTACACGGCGCTGTATTTAAAAGTAAATGGTTCCCGGTTATATAAAAAGGTAATTGAAAGTGAAAAGGAAATTGGACGTGCTTTTGTAAGTGCATCTCTCTCTCTCTCTCTTTCTCCCTCACGGTTGTGCCCGAAGCTTAATTCAATTCTAGCGAATGCAACACGCAGCGCGCTCGACGCAGCGACGTTCGAACCCCCGTTAGACGACACCCTATCGTTTGAGACGCTGCTCAATGCATAACAAGTAGTTCTAGAAAATCTGTTGTCGGCAGTCCATAAAGTTCAGACCACGACGCAGTCAAATGAATCAACATATCCTGCCTAACTGCGCGGCTTAGGTACCTATGCATTGGCTGCTCAGAGTGGGTCACAAAGTATTAGAACTACTCAGATTAGCAATGAATGCCCTTTTATTCTTCGTCGTACAAGAACTTCCTTATTCGTGCCAGTCAAATCGAAAGCCTTTTTCTCGTTGAAACAAATCTTGTTTTGTTACAGTCGTTCGATCGAAAGTGGTATTTTATTTATTCAAACGTTGACAGCTTATAATTAACCCTTCAACTGTAAAGGGGGATCCGTTCAAAATTCACGAATTTTGCTTCACACTGTTTGCAATGTAAAATATTTCAACAAATTATTTGTCAAGATTATTGTGATATTGCAATTTAGGATCTTCGAAGGTATCACATATTAAATTTTTCAGATTTTTTAACAACTCATTAGAAACTGCATCTGAGAGACGTACCTTTAAACCAAGGGTTAATTTCCATATTTGCACTAATAAAATTTGAAGTATTTTTCTTGTTGACATAATTTTATTTTGCTACAGTCACTCGGTCTATATCTCTAGAACGTTGTAGTACTCATATTAGAATTAGAACATCTTAGATAGAACCTCCATTATCGGATTAATTATTATGCAAATACTATGCCATCAATCTGAAAGCAAGTAGCAGCTAAATAACCAAAATTGAAGTCACATTGTTGCGTTCATAGTATATTTATTGTTCCTTTTTAAAATTTGATCTAAAATATATTAACACAGGTACAGAAAAAACTGTCATTCTATCATCCGAACACTTGTAAGTTTCATTTAATACCGACAATAAAATAATAAATTCAGATAACAGATGTTCTACTCTAACACGAAACTCGGTCTTTCGTGTATCAAAATCGAGATTAAAATATTCGTGAAACACAAAATGAACAGTGCAATTAGGCTAATGTGGTGAAAATAGAATCGAAGAAGCGATCGTCAGCTCGTCATGAGGTAAACCGCACCGCGAATGTGGACTGGGATGAGAGATAATGTGGTGGGAGACACAAAAATCGAAATTTCTATCGACTTTTACGTAACTGCAGGAACAGTATCACTCTCTCCTCCGACACGGTAGTCCACCTATAGTTGGTCGGTAACGCAACTACATGCAGTTGCATTATTGCGAGGCGGCGATGGGAGAGGCTTCTAGGGGTGGCGGTGGAGGGGGTGGAAGAAGGTGGTCGGGGCCAGAAGAGGAAAAGAAGAAGAAGAAGAAGAAGAAGAAGAAGGAGAAGAAAGAGAAGTTGGAGGAGGCGGAGGAGGAGGGCACGTTGGCGTCGCCTGGAATGCCCGCGGACCACGAACGCTGCCGGTACGACGGGTTTACCTTTTACAGCCTACCTACCGGTCGTTTCACTGCGACTGCACCTTCCACGTCTCTCTGCCGTATCTCTCTTTTTCTCCGTCGAATTTCACCGGGAGAGATAAAGCACATCCCGCGACCCTTCTCTTTTCAAGAAGAAAAGAGCTCTAGCAACATTTTCATAGCTCCACCATTTTCCGAACGAATTTTATATGCCGCTGACGTCACTCTTTATGGCCTAACGATCTTATTATGTTATTTTTTATTCATTTTTCTGTTAAATTTAAACGAAATATTAGAAGAAGTCACAAACCATTTCAGAAATTTAAATGAAGTCTGATGTCTAATTTGGTAATGTTTCAATCAAAACAAATCATTGCAAACAATGGTGATTATATATTAGATGATTGCATAAGTTCGTGCCCGATTTAAAAATAAAATTCAATGGTTAAATTTTAAGGAATACAGCTTTATTAGTCAATTATATAGTCACCATTCTTTTCTATAATTAGAAAAAAATGATGACTATATA
Organism: Lasioglossum marginatum; assembly: GCA_028455795.1. Taxonomy (NCBI): domain Eukaryota; kingdom Metazoa; phylum Arthropoda; class Insecta; order Hymenoptera; family Halictidae; genus Lasioglossum; species Lasioglossum marginatum. The sequence goes on along the minus strand of CM052257.1, from coordinate 299,766 downwards.
ATTTTTTTTTACACTCCGCCGTGCAGTACAGTTTGCAACATCTATGACAATCGGGCACGAACTTACGCAATCTTTACAAATGTCTATTTAGGTCTTATAATAATAATAATGTTCAGTTATCATATTCAAACAACCTGATAAATGGCTAACAGTCATTATTATATAGATGGTAGCGAATATGTATAATTGATTAAAATATAATTCAAGCCCAGAAATTTTGTGGCCTTTTCTAAAATAAATGTAGCCATACAAAAATTATACATTTTCTTTTCCCTTCTACGATATTTTTGTGCATAAAGACGTTCTAATCACTGTTACTGTAAAAGAAAAGGTACGGCAAGGGGTTAAATGATGAATCAGATTTTAGGAAGAAATCTAGAACTGGACTGCCACGTTACCACCCTTTTGCAACAGGCGTCAAAGTTGACGTGGTCGGCGTCCGTTTTTGTTGGGTTACCGCACGCGAGTCAGTCATTAGCGCGAATCTCAATTTGACCCATCAGCACAATCGCATAACGCAAATAACGGAATCGGCGGAGGCAGAAACCGGAAAACAGAGGGACGCGATTCAGAATGCCGACGCGTGCCACATCTCTCCGGGTCTTGGACCGTCGCTCGTCCATGTACGAGAGGGATTCGATCGGTCGGCTGCCTACGAGGAGCATCATGGACACGCTGACGAAGAAGAATTCCTCTCTCCGACTTGCCTAGGCATCGCGAAACCTTGCAATCAAGAACGGTCAGGATTAGTCCCCGTTGCCGATGCGTAATGCATGAGATTCGCGACGTTCCTTTGCGAAACGAGGCATGCAACACTGACACAGTTCTTCTGCGGGCAGAGGAGAGAGAGAAAGAGAGAGAGAGAAAGAGAGGCGTGAGTGGAATCTTGTCCACTCTCAGGCGTTAACTCTTCGCGTTTGGCGAACGGCCTGTTGAAATAAGCCTATTAAGGGCACCGAGATGGGCCCGGCGACCCGGGTGCCCGACCAGTGTCGCATTTTACCAAACTTGTGAGACATAATTTGATCTGGGTAATATCCAGATTGGGAAAACATGGTGTAAATCAAGAGTGAAATTTATTGTCCCGATTACTGTGCCTTTAACTTGTTAACCCCTTGATTTATTTTACGGTTTTAGTGACTAGAACTTTTTTCGTAGATCGTAATTTCTTAAAAAAGGAAAATATTGATATAAATTGTATGCCTATATGTTCTCTAATAGCTGTATATTAACAAAACCAAAATAGAATTTCATTTCGGCGGTGGAAATGAGTGGAAATACCCGCTTCTGATCACGCGAGCGGGTCGGGTCGAGTAAAGAGAAGAGTATCCAACACCTCGGAGCGATCGTCTCGCTATTAGTCACCGGTTACGGGTGAAAACGAGCAGGTAGCCAGGAGCGGATGAGAAATGCGAGCGTCATGGACAGCTCGGCGAAAGAAGAGCTGCTTGGAGAGGTCCGGTTTGTCGGACGTGGGCGCGCGGATGCCCTCTTCACACAATGATCCCCGGCGATCTACAGAGATCCTGTACCCTTGTCATCAGTTCCCCAGCCCCCCTTTAAGGATTTCGGATCAAAGGTTCGCGAGTGGCCGGCGGGTGCAACGCACCCTGACGCGCCAGGACGTTGTCCCTGCTAACGCCTACGTGGTTCCGTCTGGAGCCGGCCGCGTAGCTAAACCGTGACAAGGACCCGGTGAATTTCTAAGAAAGGCTATGCAATTTTGCGAGTCCTGTTCCGGAGCGGCCTTGTTAGCCGACACGTGAAAATTTATCACCCCGTCGTCGTTACAAGCAGCTAACTATCTCGTACTCCTTTCCAGGTGGATAGGGTATCATCATCAGAACGTGATGAGCGGCGTGGATGTAATGAGACTGGATCGCCACCATGGAAAAGTTCGTGTATCACTGGAACGCACGGGTCCATCCTGGTGGATCACGCAGGGTAGGGAACAGGAGTGAACAGAAAAGATTGAGGTCGTGGTCACGGAAAAATTTTGGAATTACGTCAATCATCCGATGTATAGCCGCGATGATACTGACGGCCTAGTGATTACGTCGTTTTCAGCCAGCTGTAATATATTACTTAGCTTGTTATTAGTATTATACCACGCCGGTTCTCCATTATAGACAAAAGATTAAGTAACTTGTCAAACGCGCTGGAAACTGTGAAATCAACTTATCAAGGCGAGTCGCTGAACTAATTGACCACGGAGCGTGCAATTTTGTTGGTTTGTTGGGCGACGTACACGTGGAGGATCGTTATGCTTTTTTCATTACGAATTCAGTGACTGTAATTATTCTAATGCGATTACGAATACTTCCACAATTACCGTGTCCTCGATCTCCGCCGATTAATCCAAGAACCACAGACAAAAATAATCAGAAACATTTTCCCTGATGTGCATGAAATGGATGCACTTTTTCGATCTGATAATTTATTCAAACGTGAAATTACGTCGGTCATCGAACAGCCCAATAACTACGTGGCGAATTAAGTATTCAAATCCTTTAGAAGTCTTAACGAACCGAGCGAACCAGAACGCACTGGATTAGTCCCAGTTCTCGCGTCCGGACTCGGCGTCTAAACGAGCGGATTAGTTCTGACTTGTTAGCAGCTTCTTTCATAGTAAGCTAGTCGACTGCCAAGCCAAATACGGCTGTTCACCCCTGGCTACAGCCTTCGTTGCTCCAAAGGGGACAAAATATTAGGTACTCGAATATGCCAATCTTCTGGTAAATAAAAGAAAGAGAATATTTAAGAAATTCCGTTCGTATAAAATAATCCAATCATCAAGCTATTTTTTGATATCTTCATAAGAATTCGAGTATTTCTGGGAAAGGCCTTGCTGCATCAGAATATAGAATGTATAGATGGGGTTGGCAAGAAAGTAATTTCGGTATTTTAAGGTGAAGTAAAAACCAATTTTTTTAATCAAGCAATGAACTTTAATCAGTCAAATTTTCTTATTGATTCTTTTTGGCAAAAGATCATCGAATAAAAATGGAAAACATCTCATTCATTAAAGTTTATTGCTTGAATAAAAAAATTGGGCTCTATTTCACCTTAAAATACCCCGAAATTACTTTCTTGCCAACCCAATATATAAATATGTATACATATAATTGCTAGTTCCTTTGTCCTCTGTAACAGTAAAAAAATCTCGAAACACAGAAGACATAGAAAGACATAGAAAGCTGAAATTTGGTACACAGTCGATCGGCGACAAAACAAGGAAAAGGGTTGGATCGTCGGGAGAGTTCGTTCACCAAGTGGATCAAATTAGGTGGATATGCGACACGCCAGGAATTCGAGCAGCGAGCAGAGAGAGAGACTGTCCCCCCTGATTTGCCATGCATCTTCGTTCGTGTCAGTTCAATCGGCGGAATGAAAGAGAAACGGCAAAACCTCGTCCCGAGTGTCAGGAACACTGGATCAAGTTGTCTAGGGGCTTTTCTCATCGCGTGTCACGCTGGAATTAAGATGACTTATCTGAAGCTCCTTCGATTTTGTTTATGCGCGCAGAAATGAAAGACCCTCTTTTAATTTAATTCTCGTTCCTTCTGCCCTGTCAGCCAGGCCACCGACCTTATCGGACGGTCAGACATGCGTAGGGTGAACCACCTGATGTTAGAACTCGTTGCGTTCGATCGAAGCTGAATAGTTTCCCCTAAAAAGGCTATAACAACTACATTTATACGATCGTACAAACAGCATACAATGATTTCTTTATAGAAATGTGTGTATACACATTTATAGCTCGTACAAATTATTCACATTTGTAGGAACCTCGTTTGAAGGCAGAAGAAAAAATTGAATTCATTTAGAAGCATAGGAATCAGCACTCCGAGACTCGCGTGTAACAAAGCCCCAAGTGCGAATATCGCGATCTCACATTATAGATACAGAACTCTCGAATTTCTCAGCAACAATAGGCAATCTCGGATCTTGTCAAGCAAAAAAACGCTGCGAGAACGCCTATTAAAATACACTTATTAGTAGCAATTGTAAAGGAATAAGGTATCCAGCCTGGTTGCTCCCGGACAGAGAACAATGCAATAGGGCGAAGTTAGCGCGTCGTGTTCAGGTCACTAGTGCACCGACAAACCGTTAGGATTCTCTGCAGCCAGGGAGAGGAACATTGTGCATAGCCACGGGTATAACCCTAACTTCCAAGAAACGATCGCTCATTGATCCTAGGTCTCTCCTCTTGTTGACGATATAGGTCACGTCCACATAACGGTCACCTAGAAACTCACGGCTTAGGCTAATCAACCTGACACCAGCAGAGACTGCTGTTGTGATCAGGCTGCATGCTGCGTTTTTGTTATTCGAGATCACTACTTCTGGTCCATTCAGTCGTTGAAGAGGTTCCTCCAAAAGACATGTTTCATAGACTTCATTTCATTACAGGTAATAACATGGTGGATGTCTTCTTCTGGTAAACTTGTTGATGTGCTACCTCCTCTCCGATTTCAATGACCTTGAGATATGTTATCAAGGATGACACTTATCTGTGGCGGTAAAGCTTATCTAACCCAGACCGTTTTCAAAGTGAATGATTTATCTGAGAAGGAACTTATTGCCAAGAGGACATTACAATTTTATTTGAGAAAACGAATTAGAAACTTAATTAATTTTAATTAATTTCAAATATTAATTTTCTTCTTCTAGCATCTCCATTGAGAGTCATTCGATAATACTGCTCAAAAATACAATTCTATAAGCGCACCACATCTACACAATATACTTCTGTCCCCAAAATTTTTTAATAAATTGAAAACAAGATGACAGCATTCTTAACTTTTCTCAATTTTTCTCTATTTCATTCATGTTGGTTCTAAACGCATAGAATTCGCAGCCAGTTTGTAAGATGGTACTTTTCAAGAAAGTGTGAATGGAATATCTTTCGTTTCAGCGAATTTTTCCGAAAGTTGACGTCATTGGTAGCAAGATTTACGACCGGACAGTAGTGCATGAAATTCTCCGGTGACCTGCCGATGAATTCGAACCAGGTGCTGTCGCGAATTCTTTGCACGATCCCTTATCAAGTGCACGGTTTCCCATCGGACTTAACTCTGCGGCCTCAAAAGACTCCTGACAGGAAATGATACATAACGTGTCACGCCATTAATAAACCTCCTTGCGAGTCCGTTCCTGTGGCATGAAACGCTCGACCAGAACCGATCGAGTAGATAGCGCACGATAACGTGTCTCCCTAAAACTCGCCATCGATCATAACATTTTGATACGATTTTTGAGAGCTGACGCACGGGGAACTGGTCTTTTGTACGCGATGCGTTTGATCGATGAAACTTTGCCTGCATAGAGGATTTATTGAATGCCAACGAGGTTACAGTGGCGGTCAAAAGCTGGTTTCAAATGGATTCTGTTATATGTGTACAGGTTATTTCAAGTAGTGTGGCACATTATACTTCTTCAGAGCTTTCAATGGGGAAAATAGAAGACATTTTGAGATCCGTGTGTCCTCAATAGTACGGCCGACAGTGTTTTAAACATTTCTGTGTAGCATTGTTGTTTATTTTCATTTCATTCCTCTGAATGTTACTGACGGAAATTAAATAATATATTATATATTGTAATTTTAATAATTGTAATTCTTATACAATATATTATGTATTGTATATAATAATGCAAAGTACGCCTCGTAAACGAGAAAACAGACTTTTGCTGGCGATAGCGCCCTTGATCAATCTTTTATCTAGCGTTTTTGACTATTGAAAAACCCCATTTTTCTATTATCGAGAAATGAGAACGCGAATCCCGCACCCTTGCAATCCTGGAAACGAGTCCACCGCCTTAATAAATTAATAATTGCGTGGAAAACGAAATGGCGTCGGTAAGAGGATTTCCCATGGAACCGATTCTGACACGAGATTAATATTTCACGAAAAAAAAGAGTCGATCGTAGCCCAATTTACGGCATCCGCAGAGACTTGTATGCGGGTATGCGCGTAATGCGACGCTAATTTCTTCGCGAACGATCGAAAAGGAACAGGTGAAACGTCAACCGGCATGGGAACATCCTGTCGTTGGATCGCTTCGAGCTAGTCACGCTGGAAATCATATGATCTACGCCGTATGATCCATCAAGTTACAGTTACCTACTAGCGAGCGGAGTGTTGCCAATCGATAACAGACGATAACACAGGCAATCTTTCAGCCGGCCGGCAATTAACAGGTTACGGTTTATGCCGAGTCCTCGACGGTCACTGAACGGAACGCAAAATGGACCCGTTTGAATCAGAATCCGCCAGATCTGTTAATTACTCTATACGCGATGAGTCATACAACCGATAATGACTCCTGTTTCCCTGAAAATAGGCGCAACAAGTAATTGAATGATATAACCAGATTTCTACGGTTTTACTCTTATTCTTTATGATGCAACGGTGAATGCCGATCACTTTTTACAACCTCGCGAGATAAATCATTCGAGAACAGATCATTTTACCAATTTACAGCTGTTCGCTACATTTTAAGTGGTGGCATCCTCTATGCGACGTTTAACACTAAACCTACCATCACCGGTCAAACTGGTGGGTCGCGTTATAAAAATCGGAGCCCATGCGAAACAGTCCGTCCGCGACTGCGAGACATAAAATCCTCGGTGTAGTGACTGGGGACCTCGGTTTCGCGGAACACAATTGAAACAATAAGGTAACCCGAAGCAGGCAGGGGTACGTCGGTGAACTCGGCCATCGATAAACATGTTGAGGAACGACTGCCGGCTATCACCGTATCTGGCATAATGATCCACATCGGACGATCCTCCGTGCGATCCCGATGGGCCTTTATCGCGGAGGCGGACCCGAGAGGTGCGCGCAGCTCTTGTGAACAAGGTGACCGCGTACGGTTTCCCCGTGTCTGGTTATGCTAATTATATTGCGCCGGTATTACTGGGACACATTCGCGGGACTTGTTAAATAGCCGATCGTTCTATAAATAATAACTTTATTTTCCGCAGGTGGCGGGGACCGATAGGATTCAAGGCTGCGTGGGAATTCAAGTTGCTGGGACGGTCCCATGAGTATGAACCTTCTCTCTCCCTCTCGTTCTCCCCGGCACAGCGTCTCACATTTAATAAGAACTATGTCACGAACGTTGGCGAGCCGGCGTTACACAACCACAAATTTCGTCGGATCGGATATGGCGGTGCTGCATTCCTTAGGCCCCGGAAAAAAAGCGTAAATTACGCGACGAACGGGTGTCATTATTCGAACAAAAGGCCAGTTGGAAACGCGGCCTGTCCCATAAGTACATAAATTAGCCGGCGCGGCGCGGCACGGCGGCCGCCGCTTCGCGCGCAAAAAGCTACACGACGGAAGAAGGTAACGGGCGTCCGCGACACGCGAGTGAATCGGCTGCACGTGGGAGAGAAGCAAATAGAATACGAATAAAGAATAGAGTCTACTGCCGTACAACTCGGACAACCGTGCAGCATCATTAGCCGCGACGTCCAGCTTCTGATTTCCTTCTTCCCCGTGTCTGTAGGACGAGAAACACGTCGCGACAAGGACCGGCCAACTGCGCGAGCCGGTCATTTACTCCGTCGTTCCTGCGTCGTTTGTTTATTAACGATGAACCCGCGTTACTACCCTGCGACACGAAATCAAAGGAACGCTGAATTAGCAACGAATATTTATTGACGATCTTCGAATTCCTGTAATTTTGTGCGAAACGTATTAAGGGGACATTACACTTCCTCGGTCAAAAATTTGACTGCGGATTTTAAGGATTTATAAAAATTTAAACAAAAATGAGTGGAAAACAAAAGTGTAAAAACATTAGATGAATTTGAGAAAGTTGTTACATTATTTTGAACAAAATTATGAACAAAGACATATATTGCTATCATTTTTTAAATGTGGTGAATGTGGAATTGATATAATACCTCGTACAATATTTAAACGTTTAATAATTGATTAGATACCAACATACAGTGACTATCTAGTAATGTAAACAATATTTTAAATAATGGTACAGCAATTTTTAGTGGCGCTTTAGAGTCGCCACTGGAGTGCTAAGGGTTAACCCTTAAGGTTAACACTTGACCTATAGAATAACGAAACGTTTTTGCAACCCACAAATTGTCTAAAATTGACAGCTCTAAAGGGGAATAGCCCCTTAACGGACCGGACAACGGGTCGAAATCGCTGGTGGCGGGGTACGAACGCTGCGCAACGCAACGAATAAAGTACGGAGTAACGAAAGAACAGTCGAGTTGGCCAGTGGCGTACAGACCCGGACAGCCGAGTGCAGCATCATTAGCCAGGACGTCCAGCCTCGCGATTTCCGTCTCCTTGTTTGTGGGAAGAGACGGTCACGGGTTCCGACGTTGGTCGAAAGTGGGGGCTGATCGCCCTTATCGGGCGAGGGAGCCCCCGACGACGTCGCTCTCGGCCACGGTGAATGGTACCCGGTACTTTGTTCTCGGTTCCTGGTACTCCTGTGCAGAGAGCCTGTGCAACCGAACATTCGAACGCCGGTTCGATGACCCTTCGACTCGGAACGCACGTCGGTCCCGTGGATTCGAACAGGCCAGGCCAGGCCAAGCCGAGAGAGCCAGGCCAGGCCAGCGCCCATCTGCGACTCGAAACGACCGACACCGCCGTTATCCATCTGCCTTCGGGATTCCGCGATTCGTTAACATTCTTGCCGAATCAGCCGGGCCCGCCGAGCCCGCTGGGACTTCCGTCGATCACTGCGAACACGACCACGTCCAACTGTCCACGCAGCTTATTCAAATTGCTCGAAATAATTACCAGATCGATCGCATACGCGGCCCGTGGACCTTCAATTCGATGAATTTTAAGCGGCATTCTCTGTAAGAACGTGGATCACTTTATAAATATGCAAAGTGTCTTTTCAAATTCAATTTGTTTTCTGTCGATATAATTTTTTTCGCAATATAGAAACGTTCTTTATGTGATCTGTGGAAAGATAAATTCATACTCGAGTTCAGGAATCAAAAGTCAGTCAACATTACTTGTAAAATTATTACAAATTTTATGAAGTACATAAGATATTCCGTCTGAAACAGGTCGCCTAATTATCTCCTTAATTTGCAGTAGTAACAATAACATAATTTAATGTAACTTCTTTTTAGAAATATCACTTTCCAACCAGTTTCTAATAACACGTTAGACTGATGAGGATTTCAAACAGAATCTACTAAACATGAAAGTTATTCTTTCGTTTTAGATCGAAATCAAATTTTATCCATTTGCAAACAATACTTATGCATCAAAGTAAATGTAGATGGAGTAAACTATTAAAAAGTTCCAATTATTATAGCCGCATTGGGCCTATTACTAAATAATTTTAATTTATATTAAAAATTGATTTTCACGTTCTGTAAAAAAAGTGTATGTCTCAATGAAAATACCAATAACTTTCTAATAAGCAACAACCGTCAAATAGAACCTTCTCGATATTCGACAGACAATCTTGACAGCATGTTTAAAAATCCTCAAGATCGAAGGATGGCACTTTTCTGCAAACAATTACCGATCTTCCAACTGCGTCTAGGTTCCTATCCCACAGCGCAGTATAAGGTCGAATCGCGTCCGAACGATGACAAAAGGAGCACGACAGGGTAGAACGCGGCGACCATGCGAACACCTAAACGCCGGGTAGCATTCGCGGGTAAATTAGCGGCGTCCGAGGCGGTCGTGAAATGCCGATTTCATGGAGTTGTCGCGTCCACCGAATAAACTCTGTAATTGGTGACTCGTGGACGCGTTAAGAGGCTCCCGGGCGACTTTTCCATTAGACGCTGTATACGCCATTGATAAAGTCCCGCGGTGGGCCCGGGGAGTCAGCCTCTCATTGTCCTTTAACTCGGAATGCCATTAGAGAATAGCGGATAGAGGGAGAAAACTCAGGGCTCCTAACATGCACCGACACCGAACGACTGCAATGTTAATGTCTAAAGTATGTTTCCTCTCGCGCGCGTACCGCTTAATGGCCGGCGTTCCTAAACTGGAAGGAGAGCCAGAGCCAAGCCGATCATGCCTCGCCCGAGCATGAAACAGAGTATCGAGCCCGTTCGGGACCGCGAGGCCTCGGCTCTTCGGATTCAATGCCATCGGAGTTATCAGGGAACATCGTCCGGCACCGTTGCCACGAAAAAGCGTTCCGCGATTAACCTTAAGTGCCGCTTTGATCCTGATGCCAATAGTCAGAGGATCTTCGTGCTCGTTTTACGGATAGATACCTGTGAAAGCTCTTTTCCCCACGTGACCCCACAGCACATCACATTTCGGTTCATCGTCCTCGGAAAAATGACGCTTTTCTTCTAGTACTTCTATCATAAAATCGTTGACCATAAGTTGCTTTCGACAAATGAATCGACGGAATTAGAACGTGCGTGTTAAGAAGTCGAAGAGCTAATAGAAGAAGTAAAATTTATTTATTTCACCGAAGGTATGCAGCCGCTTAACGAGTTAGAGGAAGCATATTTCATGATCGCGTCTGACAATAGGTTGAAATTACTCGAGCGTATCCACCTACCCCTAAGCGTGCAATCTGAATCAATGAGAGAACATATTGGCCATCGGAGATCGGCACGGTTGATTCCGTTGGCCATCAATCGGCGTCGGGGAGCTGTCATCGGTGCTTAAATACGAATCTCGATAAAGAGAATAATCTTTGTGTAGCGTGGCGCGTCGCTAGTGAATTTTGTATGGGCGTGTCGGCGTCGTAAACCTTTAAAATACGATGTTCCCGCAGTGGACACGTTAATTGCTACATAGAATGGCTGGGATGAAAGCAGCCCTTGATAAATTGCGTTGTTAAGCCATCGTGTACAGGGTATATATACGGCGTTATCCGCGTGATACGTGTTCGCGTCTATGATCGCGCGTGTGTTGCTCACCTGGCTTGATCCTTCAGTTCTGATAAATCGTCTGCCGAAGGACTAAGGTCCATCGACGACCTCGAAGTCGGTTACCGATGCCGGGCTGAACAGGAACACGCGGTCAGAAGGATGGCAAGAGTGCTCTGAACCCGATGCCCACAAAGCCCCGTCGCGTTCTCCTCCTTCCTCTTTTCTTATTCTTCCGCGAGTTCTTTCGCCAAGGGGCCCCGGCTCCGAGGACTCCGAGCAATTGAGGATTCCTACAGAAACGCCGAGCCTGCTCGAGAGCATGGCTAATATGTCGGACGGATAGGCATGCGTTGAATGCGTAACATTTTTATCAGATCGGCAGGAACGCGAAGCCGGCGCGGCGATCCGTTCGCCGGATCACTGGCCAAAGTAACTAAAAGCCCTGCTTCGAAATGGATTCTAGACATTTGGAGATTTAGAAGTTTAGAGATTTAGAATGGCTCACGAAAATATTCGAACGCTTACATTTACAAATTTGAATGAATAAAATAAGATGTACTAAACTAATCTGTATAAAACAATTTGGTATGTATAGTAAGAGGGAAGTTTATATTTCCAATAATATAGCCAAAGAAATAAATTTGGTAAATAATTCCTTACCTAATTGGTAAGCATCTTTAGAATCTTAATAATCGCAAATTAAAAATATTACGGGTCATTTTGACGGGTCCCGCAAACCTAGTGTTAACAAAAAACACAGATCAATCAGAACGCGGCTACTTCCGCTGGGCGTGGCGTTGGCATTGGTGGGGCTGGAATCCGTCTGCTGTAGACGCGCTCTGATTGGTCCGTGTTTTTCGTTAATAACTCCGTAACAAAGCCGCGGAGAAGATTTTCACAAAAGAAAAAGCTGCTTCAAATCTTTTTGGGAATCATCCCTTTCAAGGAAGTACAACATTTATGGCACACCCTGTATTAATTCCTGCGTAATTTACCGAAAATTTGTGAAAACGAAGAAATAAATACAAAATAATTGATAAAAATTGATAGATAATTTGTAGAGTTTTTTTACGAAGCAGAATGCCTGTAATGCATGGTCAGCCACCGGGAAGAGCCGCTTCGCAGCTGTATGTACATTCACGATTCCACGGTAACGGCCGATAAGATTGACCGTCATCGGCGCAACCGTGGCAATGTGACCAGGGTTAATAAATACCGTGAGCGGTCACCTATCACCGGTTAGGGACCCGGCTCGCCACCAATTACACCGGTGAAATTCCAATATAATAGGGATGACCTACGGGCTCAATGACGTAACAACTTCCTAGAGTTTTAATGGAGGCAACTATGCACCACCGTTTGGTACAAGCGTATTATGCCAACACTTGCAACCTTGCCGCGCACGTTCGATCGCTGACAGATAACATTGCAGAGCGTCTACTCTCATTGAACGTGACGGCACCGGAGAGCTTTGTGGCGCGGAAGTAGAACCAGCCTTATCAGATTGGCTCCCCTCACCTTTGCCAAGTTCAATTGTGTTCCGTGCCAAGTTCAAATGTGTTTCTGTCAAACAACGAATTCGTGTTGCAATATTTTTTGCCGCCTGCATAGAACTTGCCACTCTGACAAACGACGTTGTCTTTCATGGGATTAGCTACCAGGAAGTTGCTGTGGAGTTCTAGCAGCTTGATGGTCAGACAATTGTATCTAACACTTCATTCGAACTTTTTCAAATGGAATTGTTCAGGGTGGTCTGGGTTAGGTCTGAGTTCTGGGTTCACTTAAGGGGGTAGACTCGTTTCTAGGATTGCAAAGATACGGGATGCGCCCTCTCATTTCTCGATAATGCAAAGATGTTGTTTTTCAGTCGGGGTACGATCACTGTCCGTGCAAAACACGGCTGTTGTACAGTAAAGGGACGCTTACTGTAGTTCTGATCATATTTTTCGTGCATATTTGCATATTTGCATATTCTACGTGCATGAACATTCGCAGTCTACTGATGATTTTGTGACAGAGTGAATCTGTTCATAAGATTTTCTGTTCAGGAAGAGGCGAACACACAGAAACATAGGATCGGCGACGCGTGTCAAATGGAAAGGACACGAAGCGCAACGTTGCTAATGACCCGATAAAGCGGTACTATCCGGTGATGAGCACGTTGCCGATCGAACGTAATGAAGTATAATTGAACGTAGCCGGATAGCTGTCTAACTGCCTTGACCCGCGGGACCCTTGTGTAACCGCGGGTCAGCGACTTCATCGAGCCCCAAGACCTAGTGTACATTTCACGGGTGTTACGAGTCAAACGGATTGCTACTTGTTAATGCGACGCCGAGTTAATCATAATTAAAGTTCGTCCCTGGGCCGCGGCTTCGCGCCCTCTCCACGACACTTGCCTCTGATATACGACGTATATATTCGTCGTTAATTTCTGCGACAGTAACTAATAGGCGGTGCGAGGCCGTGTACGAGCCACGCCGCGTGAACTCGCGCAAGCGGAAAAACCAGCCACCTCGGAATTTATCGATAGTTTCTCGCCGGAACTTTGGCTTTCTGGTTAACGCCAGATTCCGTGGCTCTGCGCTGGCCACTGGGAAAAGTGGATGCTGGATCCATCCAGCTGGATGCTAGATGGATTCTTAACCACCTGCACTATGATCTATTTTAATTTCCTGGAAGAAAATTTGTAGCTACCATGTGTCTAGATAGAGTAAATTCTCTAGAAACGCAACAAGGCCGTACACGATAAACGCAACAAAAATATCCCCTCCACTGTGTAGTGGATATCTTCATAGCTACATGCTGCCGAATAATGCAAATTACGCCTCGTAAACGAAAAAATAGGACTTTTGAGGGCGATAGCGCCCTAGATCGATCTTTTATCTAGCATTTTTGACTACTGAAAAACCTCATTTTTGTATGATCGAGAAATGAGAACGCGAATACCGCACCCTTGCAATCCTGGAAACAACTAGTCTACCGCCTTAATGTGTAGTCATTAGAGAACATGTAGACATACAATAGATATAAATTTTCTCCTTTGTTAGGATATTACGAACCATAAAAAAAGTTCTAATCACAGAAACCATAAAATAAATCGTAGGGCAAGGGGTTAAATAACCAGCGGCATCGAAAGCGTCACAGAAACTTCTCGGCTAATACTTCCCTAAGAAAGGAGTACATAAATGTTGTCGATTACTCAGAGGGGGGTAGGCATCCGATGATCCCTCGAAAAAAAATACTGTCAGACATCCATCGATGTCACGGCTGGTGTAATGGCTTCTATATGTAGAAGCGAACGCGTGTTTCTTCACAGCGTCGAAAAAAGCGGTCAATGGAGGACGACGGCTACGAAACGACAATGCGAAATTACGTGATCGATCCGCTAAAGGTGAGCCACAGCAGGCTTATTACCGAAGATCGTTGGTTGGCTCGATAAATCGTTGGAAAGTGGAACGGTTAGCCCACGGCCCGTCAAGATTTCTACTTTCGTAGAAGTACAGTGATTTGAAAAGGGAAAGGCCGGCCGGTCTTTCGAGAATTCCAGCCGCTCGAAGAATTCAGATCGCTGTGGAAATTCGGGACAGCCGCGAAGGAAATCGCAGACAGGGTGCTGCGGAATATCGACAAGGCCTCGTGTCGCTGCGAAATAGGTCGGCGCCGCCATTTTTGGTTCGCTCAGGAACGATTTAGAAGTTTGCCGTGCCGGTTTTTGTCGCCAATGCATTCTCTTTCTAACCGCTTCGCATATACGACTCACATTAATATTTCAATACCCTGCAGAAGGTGGCGGCTTTTTCCAAATTCGATGGAACGACTTGAATTCTTTTCAGAAGTTAGAACAAAAAAGTAGCAATATTTTCAATGTTTTAACGATTTCGGAATGTTCGAAAACAAAACGGTGACTGTTAACTAGAATGGGAAAATTGGATATGAATGGGAAAATAGAATGGAATATGTACTTTAATTCCTCCAAGATTAAATTTATTATTTTCTTATTCCACAATTTTTACGTTTGAGAAGAATAGAAATTTTAGAATTAATCTAAACTTGAAATTCCCTCTGAAATGAAGTTTAAAATTAATTTATTGTTAGAAATCCTCTAAATGAAATTTTTTAATGATTTTAAAATTAATTCAAACTTGAAAATTCCTTCTTCCACAGTTTTCACGTTTCAGGAATTCTAATAATAAATTAATTCCAAAATTAATTAATTAAACTTGAAAATCCCTCTCAAATGAAATTTAAAATTAATTTATTATTAGAATTCCTCCAAAATTAAATTTATTCCAAGAATTTCTCTAAATTAGATTTTTTAATTATATTAAAACTAATTCGAGCTTGAAAATTCCTCCTTCCACAATTTTCCCGTTTCAGAATAATGGAATGATTCCAATACTTTGGTCATACTATTCACATACTTCGTTCACAATTTTCGCATTCCAGTCAACAGACACCGTCTTATTTTCGAACAATTCGAAATCGTTAAAACGTTGAAAATGTTGCGTCAGATCGCTGACACGGTCGGCTGCGAAGTCCTTGTTCTGACTCGGGGCTATTATTACAAGGGGCCGGCGTACTTGTAAACCGTGCTGGACGATCGTAAAACGTCCCGATAGAATTCCCGTCGGCCATCTTCGGTGCCGCGCGCCGCGACGTCGCACCTTCGCTGAAATTATCGTTATTCGGTGCGTCGCGGAATAATTAGTTTGCACGCGTACGCGCGAGTGCATAAAGAAATGAGCCGTGTACGGACATAGTTAAAACGATTACGCGGTAATTAAGGTTAATTGACTCGTTTGTAACCGGGAACGCTCGGCGGAGGAACGGTTCGGGATTATCGGTCTCGGCGTTCCCGCGATTAATGCGGAATAAATGGCGCACTAATGAAGGCGATTCCCGGAATGCTGGAATATGATTAAACGGCCTTAGGACCAAGATATAAATTTCGAAAATAAATTATTCCAACCACCCAGCGAATCTTTCATTGTTTTTATTTCTCTGCCCTTGCGAAATTTGTAGTTTATCTAATATTTTTGCATGTAGGGAGAATGTTTCTAAAAAATGGCACCCAAAGTATACAGTTGTCTTTGGTTTTTTAAAATTGTTACCCTTAGGACCTTCTTTAACACTAACCGTACAGAGCAGGAAATGTAGCTGGTATACGTTGTTTTATAAAAATGACAAGACTGAATTTATTTAGATTTCCGAAAATTTTTCTCGTGGAGTTCTTCTAGTGGAATTTGAAGTTTTAGTATCCGAATGTTCACAGCGCCAAGCGTCGTTATAAACACAGAACCGCCGGACAAACCAAAGGATTGCGTTGCACTCAGCTGTTCGGAACGACCCAGTAACCGATTCCCGCCTAGAAATGCACATAGCTATACGACGAAGCCTTATTGAGCTGTTTAGCCTTATTAAACCGGCGATAAACCGTCCGAAAAAGTAATGGCGCCGGCCTATCCGCGTTTACGGAAACGTGTTTCCCGCAGCAAGACAAGCCACTTGTCATCGGCTGATTTTCTGCTACTCTTCGGTGAAAAACCTCCGGCCGAATGGTAACCTTATCCGTTCACCACGGTTGCAGGTGCATTAGCTGTGAGAATCTCGTGCCTCTCCAACGTATGTATAGACCACCACTTTCTCGAACAGTTGAAATGTCTAGGCCAACGATCTGTTATTTCTCTACTGGTTAGGTAATCGATTTGTTTCGACTATATATGTTTCTATCTAAAAACTTGAAGGTGACCTTGAAATCTCCGAAACCCTTTCATCTACAAAAATATTGTTATTGTCTCATTGTAGTACTGTTAATACTGAAAAAGTTTGGTTGATACAGCTTTTTCATATTTTCAAAAACAGCGGAGATAATGACATCCTAATGTGTATTGAACCACCCTGTAGATATAATGTAAAAAGACATATGTTATATATATATATATATATACTATTTTATATAGAAAGAAATTAGTTGGGAGAAATATAAAACAGTAATAGATTAGAAAAATTCGTAACAAAGTCATTAGGGGATGAAATGAATTTTTATTTTATTTCTGCTTCCCACAATCGATGTAGAATATTTTCATTTTGCATAAAGATCCGCAGTCTACTAATTAGATGTTAAGGCAGTAGGAGTGAGTAGGATAATTGTACATACAATTATAAACCAAGGAATGAAAATGTTGAATAGTGTAGTTTGCACAAATGTATAAGGAGATTTTATTGATTTACTGGTCCGCCCACTCTAAGTTTACGTGTAAGTATGAAGGATGATCACATGCGGTACAGAGAGGCTTTCCTAACACATTGTATACGTATGCAGAACAGAGCTTCATTTAGCAGCCGCTGTCCACGCCCAACAAGAACGTCGGTTCTGTGTCTAACCGAAAAAGTTAATTGCTAGTTCGCTGCGAAGGGAGTTAAACTTCGTCCAGCGGCAGCGTTTAATAATGTTCCCCGAAGGCCACCAGTCTGTGCAAACCACGTATTTTGGTATTTACACCGTGTATGCGAGCGATCCTCCCATACGCTGCGCAACAAAAACCCGAATCGTCGAAAAAGTCGATCGCTATTACTCTTGATCAATCATACGATCAATGCTTTTAAAGAAGCTTTCCAACATTTCAATGTCAATGACAACAATAGCGGGAAACGACTATTCTGTAAAAATTTTCGTTCTGTTTTGAGATTCAAGGTGAATCGAAGGTCACCATAATGTAAATTCTCAAATTTGTTTTGAAATACAATGTGTTTCAATTATAATTAAAACAAGTTTAAACTTAAAACAAGAACAATAAATTATAATTAAAAATGAACATTTTGTGAATATGATTTTCGATCGAAAAAATTACTAATTTCCTTTTGTGAACCCTGCCGAACTTATTTAATATTTCTAAATAAATTTTTGTTTAATGAAGAGCATTCTTCTACCTTCAAAATGCATACCTCAAATTTAGAATTACAGTTCGTCGTTTATTAAATAAATCATTTTCTTAGTAGACTAGTGAAAGTTGTCGAAGTTATTTCCCTTTGACATGGAATATCTTTTGAGTTCCAAATAATTCCGCTTTTTTTCAAATTGGAATATTTTCAGTATACTTTTCCTTGTACAATGCCGCAAGAATCATTTAGTTAACCTGTAATTTGTCGAGTGTGACTCGATATCAGAGAAAGAAAAATGTAAAGGAAATGGGTTTTAATGTGTATTTGGGGTTATTCCTTTATCTAT
The DNA here is from genome assembly GCA_028455795.1 of Lasioglossum marginatum. Classification (NCBI taxonomy): domain Eukaryota; kingdom Metazoa; phylum Arthropoda; class Insecta; order Hymenoptera; family Halictidae; genus Lasioglossum; species Lasioglossum marginatum. The sequence continues at coordinate 281,683 of CM052257.1, read as the reverse complement.
GTAATTTCTTATTTTTTAGTTAAAAACAAATATAAGTTCCATAAATATAAATGACAACAAAGTTTGAGACCTATATTTAATATAATTAGTAAACAAAACTGTTTAAAATAAGTAGCAGTCAAGGAACTGTCCTTTGAAGTAAATTTCAAATAAACCACTTAAAATATAGTAGGGAATTGTTGGCAATGAAATTGAAAAATAATTCGGAGCGCAAAGGGTTAAACTTCCAAATAGTGCTAAAGTCTTAGGCTGCTAGATGGGCCTCCGGACCACTGTGCGCGGTACGGACCACTCACAACAAGTATCCAATGGAATTTCACCTCGTTCCACATCGTACACGAGTAAGGTTAGGTCAGGTGGTCGATTAATCCAGCGATGGAGAACAAAAAAGCAAAAGAAACTTCGATTTCCTAGAAGCGCATCCGCGACCCCGGCGCGCCGGAGCAATACGCCAGCGCTACGCTGCGCCAAGGCGTGAGCGCGCTGCGCGTATCGGCTCGGTAAACGAATAAAACGATCGCGTACCGTATAAATTATTTAAGAAACTCTATCGCGGCATCGCGTAATGTTTGATCATAAATTACGCGGAGCTAAAATACGGGCGTAACCGTAAAAATCGCCGCGTCCATGCTTCGCGTCCTGGCCGAACCTATTCCTTTTGCCTAATCGGCCGCTGGTCGTTTATCATCGACCGGCCAACGTCCGATAAAACAGATATTGCTTGTCACGTTTCTTTGCTCGCGTGATTCGCTTGTCACGCAACTGTCACTCGACTGTCGCGGTGGGATTCTAGCCGGTTCAATGCGCCGTTGCATACGTATGTAATCCTGGACGCGTACGGGACCGCGATTGGCTCCAATTAATTTTGATCAGTGCCTTCTTCGCGTACCGTTTAAACCCCCGCCTTACGATCTCTTTTGCATTTCTGTCGATTAACCGTATCGGCGCCACGGGTCGCTGCTAAAATCCGATCCAGAATTGCCAAGCAGTGCGGTAGTGCCTCTCTAATTGACTATTTAACAGTCTAAATAAGCTACAGAGCCTACGGCTGAACAAAATTTCAGTTATTCACTAAAATTCAGTGCTCCTCACCGTATATAGTTAGAATTTAATCTTTCCAGGATCAACACGTACAATATTTTGTAGAACCTCGCATGATCGAATCATCCGGAGCGGACCGGGGATATTTATACAAAATAAAATCTGTCGGGGCTATTTTTACAGAAACCGGATTGAGAAATTTACATTTCCCATTTAAGATCCTAAGCAGTTAAAAATAAGTCGCGCCTTCAAATGTCCAGAGGAATCATTAAGGATTATTTATGTCACTTATGTTGCCCGCGCTATTAATGCTAAAGATTATAAGTTTGGTGAGACTATGCAAATTCAGTAGCATTTATCAAGCGTCCCGTAATAGGTTGAATATAAGACGAGCGCCAATGATTCGCAGGTTGTAAGTAAGGTAGCAGCGCAGCAGCAGCTGTTATATTTTAGGACTTGTAATTATGACAACGTTGCAAATTACAGTAATCAGAGTGATCAGCGGTGATTTTAATCAGAGCTAACGTTTTCAGTGGACCTCGAGACCTTTTTCTTCGTGAATTAAGTACTTAACCGAGGGCGGGGCGAGATAATCTGTCTCCTTTGATGAATAGTTATGGAATGCGGTTTGCACGTTTATGAGGAGCTGCTGTTGCTGCTGCTTGAAAACCCTTTGCCTCGCCGACAAATTTACTGTCACTTGTTCAACGCGAGCTTACTGTTCATTTACGAGGGAACTGTCAATTTTATACGTTCACGGACCCTAACGAGCAGAACAACGTACAGTGACGATTTAATATTATCTTAAATACCTTCAGCTTATCTTCAGCTCCAAGAAACTTTTAGTGAAAATTTTGCAACGGATCGACTATTATCAATAAATTGCTGATCTTCGTGCAAAATTTTCTGAATCAATTATGAGAAACAAAAACCAAACATAAATGTCTTTCTTGCTCTCATAATTTTAATTATGAAAATACTTGTAAGATTTAAAACGAAAAACGTGGGGCGCATGCAGTAGATAATTGATGCATGAATAATTCATCTAAGTCTTGAGCCCCACGTTTTTCGATTTAAATCTTACAAGTATTTTCATAGCTATTAAAAATTCACAATCACAAATTTTCAGAACTATCTGTATGGAGCTAGGAAAAAATATTTTATACTTTTTAGTCCGTTTTAAAAACGTGGTATTTTAAAAAGAAATTTTTTTTATTTAAATAATTATTTCGGATATCGTGTCGAGTCCCACACTATCCCACCGACCATCATCGAGAGGGGATGTTAGTGCGTAAATTCATTTTCCCCATTGCCCTTAAACAAAAAAAAGGACGTGACGTAACGTATTCCCTCGGAGAGACTTTCCGCTGATCGCCGTTCTCGAAATAGTGTGCTTCCTCCTGCGAGTGCCGCAGTAAATTGTATAACGAAAGAGGCGCGAGGAAAAAGCGCGTAGCCACATTAACTCCCACCTCGACATAGTGTAGCTACTAAAATAGCTAGATTTTCTGCAAACCGTCGCGTCGCGTCGGCACGGTCGATCTTATCTGCCAAAGTTACAACTGCACGCCCAAGTACTTCATTCCACGCGATCGAACGAAAACCCACGAACGGTAGTTCGACAAGGATATTACAATGTCCGCTGGTCCACTATCAACGAGACACGCCTAAAGGTGTCCAACAGAAAATGACGAAAAAGCGCGATTTCGTCGTGTCATCGACCCGGCAGCTGTCGCAGTCGTTCCTTCCGCGAAACACAATTGCTTACGATAGCGACTTGGCACGAGTTAGAGGACAGGGCCGGCTTTCTCGCCGCGGACAATACCTACGCGTTTCTCGGAATCAGTTACAAGGTGCATCTAGTGACCTCCGCTGGCTACGTACAGTGTGCCTCAGAAAATCCAACCCTTTTCCTGCTTATTTCCAACCCCTTGCTGCAGTTACGTGACTATTTTCAAGCAGCGTTACACTGAGACATTTGTTCGTAATTATTTTATTATGAAACTTAAACTAACGTATCCGTAAAATTTTTCCGATTAAAATCAGCCCAAACATGACGTGATTTGGAACATATTTGATTGCGCAATTCACGATTTTGTGAAACCTCGATTATACGAACTGATGATATCTGAATTCCCAATCTGATTCTTCAGTTCAATTTGTTAACGCTACAGTGGTCGAAATTTCCATAGTTCCACTAAAAATTTGTCTGTTTTTGATCGTTATCGATTGAGTTTTTCATTTTTACCGAGTTAACGTGATTACTTTTTCGATTACAATTGATTTCTGGATTGGTAACAGCATACGTACGAATAGGATTTTCAAACTCGATTTTCTCGAAAACTAAGCTTTAAATGAAAAAATTTCATTCCATATTTTGTTCTTATTTTTTCATAAGGAACCACCTCGTGCCCGCTAGTACATGTTATTCGGCCGCACCCTGTATGTGCGCCACGTATAATACCCGATACCGAAAACTTTTACTACGCAAAAATATAGAAAACATAATAAATGTAATACATTTTTTAAATAAAAAGCTTATAAAATTATTTACCAATAATATCAACGTTTTGGACCACCTTCCCGATTTTCACGGAACACTGAAGGGGTTAAGATCCTTTTGACTGGAAACAGAAGAGGGGCGAGTGTATAAAATATTTGGGTATTTATTGGCACATAACTCGGCCGGCCAGTCAATCTGATAATTGGAGGCGGTTGGCCATTGCTCGTTGTGAGCCCGCGCTCGATTGAGAGCCGGATGGCTGGTCGGCCACGTACCAGACTCTGAAGTTAGAGCCGGTTTCGCGCATTGCTACCGTACTAAAATATTGTTCGCCGTGGGTGGCTTTATGGGCTTTGCTGATGTAAGGCCCCTTCCGATTCCTTCTCTTGTCAGATGCAAACTTATTGATAGTTCCAGCGTTGTAGTCTACCGGCCGGTATCTGGCTGGTATGCTGCTATCGTCAGCCACACGTTCGCAGCCGTTCGTGTACGTTCAGCGGCCAGGGACTTCGGGGAGGTAAGAAAAAAGGTGTGTGTCGGTCGCAATACAGAGTGCACAGAGTGTACAGAGTGCACAGAGTTGCGAGTTTCGCACACGGCACCGCCATGCCAAATTGAATTTATACCCTCGTATCCTAGCACCTTCGACGTCCTTCGGATCTGACGCGCCACTATGGACCCCAATGGCGCCTGGGTCCGTTGACTCGGTGCATTTGCACTTCGGTGCAGTCACTGCTGCGACTCCGAACGTTCCAAGACGTCTCAACCGACATCCGGAAGTTGCGGATAGCAGACATGTTCCTTGCAAGAATGTTGCACACCGATGCAATATGCACTTGCGAGGAAACCTCCTGCAGTGTTAGACTCCGGCTTTGATGGAATTTGGCAGATTTATACAGCGGGTGAAGATGTTGGATAGTTGTCTTTTTTTATCTGCCGGTAACGTGTTATTTAACCGGCTGTTAGTCGATCTTCTCGCGTTCTTAAACAGAAAATTTATTTTATTTTAGAGATTGCGAAGTTGTTTGCTTTGATTGTGTTGTGATTTAATATATTATAGTTTTTCAAGACAGTATTAGCAAAGCAAAGTAAATTTGCCTACCGACGACGATGGGCCCCGAGTCTATTTTGACTCCGAGTGTAAAAATCGTCATTCAATTACTCAGTGTCCAATGAATTAATTAGGGACAATAGAAAGCCGACCAGACCCCAAGCCTCATTACTAGTGTCTACAAAAAGTGCCTTCAAAAATATGTTATGAAAAATTGATGCATAAAACAGTGAAAGGTCTTGAACATCACTAATTATACAGCTGTAAGAATGGTCCAAGGGTTAAATTTATTACCTTTCTTGTCAGCAGAAATAGTTGTCTACTTATAGTTATCCTGCTTATTAGCAAGACCAACTCTGGCTCGCATTATGCCCGTAAAAGTGCCAGATTTACGAACGCAGACAGTCAAGTGGAACACTAGATATGTAAAGCAGAAAAGTACCCCGTTCGACGACCGTTGCTCAATTCCTGCCACCTTTAATTAGCGGACACGGGTTTTTCCAAGCGGGTTGCACGAGAAACACAGCCAGTAAATTGCACATACCAGTATCGATCTCATCCAAAGTCGACAAATCACGATCGTATTGTATGAGATCACACTCTAAGCACCGTCTAACTACTATATGTTCAAGGTAGATCGTATCCTGGCTCACCGGCTAGGCTGTAGGAACAGAGGAGTCTAGGCCGGTCGCGGAATGCTCTTAACGAGTGTTCGAGGGGATCTAAGGATCTGGTCCTGGATCGCGACTACCGTGCTACAATTCGATCGTAGGATCACGAATGGATTAACGTGATTCTATTCGACAAATAGTGGTTGCCTTACAAAATCGTTAAGTCAACTGATGCAGCTACTAAAAACCAATCACAAAATTTTCATTTCACATTTTAAAATTTTTGGTAAGGTGAAGTGAAGTTACGCACTTACCCCACTCCACCTTAACATACATTTTACTAATATTTAACTTTCGAAGCACGTGAACAATTATCCCTGATGGATCTCCAATGGGGTGCTATAACTAGGCCCAATGGACAGCTTTCTTTTTAATAAATTTTTATTTAAATTAAAAAGACATTGGCACAAGACGAGCACCCAGCCATAAATGTCATATAAAATATTCTTTCAACACAAGGGTTTGAATGAACACCTAACTCCAAGTAAGACATTGATCTAACGTCAGATCCGGTGCAACACATGTACACACCTTAGCGTTGCTATGAAGAACAAGTCCCACTGTGTCGAATGCAGAAAAATCAGAAGAATGCAAGTTCTCCGGTGCTACCACACTTGATCTACTCCGGAATCCATAAATCGGCCGGATCAAGTCATCGAATTAGTCAATGCACGTTCATAACGTAGTCCCGTGCAGGAAGCTGTCGGTGCTGAAGCGGGTAACGCACACACGTTCGCTACAAAAGGAGGAATTTATCAACAATAACCGTATCAAAGCGTATCAGTGGCCGGAGCGCGTAGTCGTTGGTGCGTGAACGCTGGCCACGCGGTCTTTATATGGACCTGTACGAATTTATTAAGCTATTTTACCGGTACCGAGCGAATTCAACCGAGCGCCTATCTACTAGGCGCAATCTAAATCGTCGATTATCAAGCTGTTGGAATTGGAGGGGTGGTAGAGGCAATCACCTAGTGGCGACCAGTGTCGCTAGGTTAAGACTTGTTTCCCACTCTACCTTCCCCTTCTACGACCTGGCCACGTGACTATTCCGGTACTAGTAGAGAGAGGGTAACTTTATTCCCCTCAATTCTCCGGTTTTGGCGACCCGGTGGTGAAACAGACATCAGTCCACGGTTTCCCTCCTTAGTGGTGATCCGTTGATGAAACAGGCATAAAAATCCCCTAAATACAATCTTCCTTTGATTCAAGCCGATGCATATGCGATGTGCTGCGATTCGAGGTGCTAGCTGGACAAAACCTTCTTTATGACTACTAATGCAAAGTGTGAAGATATTGGAAATATTAACTTGTATAAATTTTTCTGCATCTTCACATAACGTATCTATACACGATTTCTCCGAAACATATTTATACGATCCATTAACCCTCAACAGTCACAAACCGAATCTGTCCCTCGGTGTCAAATTGACACAGTAGTAAAAGATCGGTAAACAGTTATTTTTCGATGTTTTTTCATTCAAATTGATGAGTTAACAGTTACATCTTAGGTTTCTCGGTTATGTGACTAACATCTACTTTTTACGGAATTACGTTATGAGTTTTGTCCAGCTAATTAGCATTGATCGCAACACTGTGTGACGGCTCGGGACGTTTTTCGACGTATTGTGGATCAGCGGTGCCCTAGGTTACGCATCATCTGCCTACCCTTGGCTAGTAACACATGGAGAGAAACTGTATTTTTATCAATTTCTACTACAAAACACTAATGCAGAGGTCCGCAAAAAGCTGATCAGCTCGGATCCCGATCGACTCCATTGTCACGACCAGTTGGCGCGTACCCGACCCAGAGTGAGACGTCGCGGGTAAATATCCGGCAAGTGTAGTACACGTGTAAACTCCTCGGAACATTCGAAAAACTCTGGGGCCTGACAAAAACGGGTACACGCACCGGTCGAGTGACTGTCGATAAATTACGCGGTCGTAGGTTATCGAGCGGGTAGATTATGGAGATGAACAGCGCCGATAACGAGTCCTTCCCCGGTGGTTTTTTCGCTGGCGAACGCGGAGGCTGCGGCGGCCGATGCACACGCAGCCGTCTGGAACATCGCGAGGCGAGGCTTCGAATATGCCTTTCGACGATTGCTATCGTGGCCCGCGTCATGTATCACGTCATAACACACGCTGATAGCGGTACAAGCGTTTGCCCAAGAGGATGCTACCTTCCGATAGGGGGATCCGGCCTTGCACGGCCGGCCCTGGCACCACCTCCTCCCGTGGTTATCACGTCGACAGCAGGAATAAAAGCAAAACGGACCCCGGCGGGAGTCGATCGTTGTTCGACGCGGGGAGAAAGCTTCATAAATCTGCGCGCACGTTCGCCAGAGAGCAAAACGCCGCGCCGTCCCGTGGACACCCGGCTGTGGGAGGACCACGCTGGATACCGTGAAAAGTGAGAGTCTGGCCTGAAGGATACCTCGTCGGACAGGTTGCGTACACGAGAAAATGGAATCTTACGCGCGCCAGCGAGTACGCGCAGCCGAAAGGATTACCGGTTACGTTTACAGAAATCACGGTGAAGTCCCACGATGCCAAGCCGGTGCGCCGACGACGACGCAAAAATTCGTGGTACACTGCTAGGAAAGGTGATAAGTCGCTGCGAGGATTAATGGCGGACGCGACCAGCCACGCTGCCAGCTTTCTGGTAGCTTCGCGGCGATGTAGCAACCTCCGCTAGCTTTGCCGTACGATTGTTTTTCGCTTTGCAATTTAATCCGAGGGTTCCTCACTTCATTCGTCCCTTGGTGTCGAATTGGTAAAATGGAGAGGTGAACAATGTAAATTCGTTCTTTGAAAATGGAGAATTGTGGTCAGACGAGGCAAGATTAAAATCGTTAACTTCGTTCTTGTAACACGCTAGTCTCAATACATGGTGTCGATCTAGAGCAATGCAAAAATTGCTACAATCCTCCTAGAACTTTAGTTACGGCCGTGTCAAGATCCCATAAGACGGAAAGCTTTGAACCTAGCTACGTAACAAAAGAGAAAACGCCATCGCTTCATTTGCCACCGTTCTAATTGCGGTTATGACAAAATCGATTCCACTTACGGTCCAATGGATCACGGATAAGTCTTATTCCACTTGCGGTTAGGGGTTCGAAAGTGAATTTGCGTTAACACTTTGTGAACACTTGAATCAGAAAACTGTTGTTACTTTTATCGCCAGTAAAAAATGAATACTTTCAGTAAACAACAAGAATGAGAATTTCGTCTAAATGCTTTAGCAGTGACAGCAATATCCAGTTTTTTTCGAGAAAAATAATTGACAAGTAACTTTCATTAAAATGGCTGTAATGATTGATGTGTAATTATTAGCTGTCAGAGAAGTTTCGAGTGCGTACATGCCAACCTTGTCCGATTTAATGATTAATAATTAGTTTATTGGAAAAAGCGTAACTGCGTAATTCAAGGAAAAATTGAGACACAAGTTGCTACCTGTTACCTAATTGATAGTCTCATTTTCTGTCAGTCTTTGCTAATCTTTTAGCTTAAATGTTTCTTAACGATGCATGCGTATAATCAATCATGGATTTCAACTATTAAATACAAACAAAAATATACTTCTCTTAATAATTTTAACGAGTGCAAAGTGATATAATAGTTTCCCCAAATTTTTTTGTTATTTCTAGTTTCGTATTTACAGTCTAAAAAATTATTAAAATGATATTTTACATAATTGACCATTGTTTAGTCAAAATTTTATTATTCCTATAGTTTGAATATTTAAGATTGTGTGATGTAAATAAAAATATACTTGAATTGTTACAGCTTTTAATAATTTTTAAAGTGTATAAGAATTTCATAAATTGTTGCTTTTTAAAAGATTTGCTTATATTACTAAAAATCTAAAGAATAAAATTCTGTTAAGATCAATCATTATGGTCCAGGATCCTAATCATTCAAAAGGTAAACTTCGCAACGCGCCGTGTTGCGCAAGATCGAAAGCGGAAAATAATTTCTTAGACACGAATCTCGTAATTGCATTTTGTAAAATGTTCCGGTAAGTTAATCTTTCGTTACAAGGCCGTTAACTTTTCATGCGCAGCCTTCTTCCGTCACGTTTGCACAATGTACAATTAGTTACAATTCTCACGTTCGTTTTCATTCGAATATCAAGCAAGATAAACATTGCGCAATAAAAGCTGGATTGCGCTCGCTGGATTTCGGTCAGATTTGAATGCGAGAGCTCGGGAAGGGAGAATGACTAATAACTATAAGTAAACATGAAGAGATGGAAATTATCTACACAACTTCCTGCAAGTATTCTTCGGTATTTATTAATGATACTTATTGAACTATAACAGATGTATAGGTTTCATATCGGAATCATATCGTGTCTGGTCTCATTTTAATCAGGAAAATGTCGCAACTGCGTTGGTCAAAGTTTCATAAAAAAGTAATGCAAAACCAAAAACTGTTGTCATCTCACAGATATATCTAATTCTGCTCCGTGGTCGAGTTCCTAAACCTCTTAAGGGCCACACCCTGCGTAAGGATCAATGTTTCACAAAAATCGTGCGTATCTATTTCGACTTTCTGTGACCGTAACAGCGGTGGCGCCATCGCAATTTTCTGGAGAACAGCCTCGCGTTTCCTCGGGGCGTCGCGTAACGAGCGCGCGGGCGAACAAAAGTGAAACTCCGTGTGTCGGCGCATCGTTCCCAACGGAGAACGGGCCCGGCAAGCCTAATCAACCGAAGATAGGATCTACACGACCGAGCAGATGTCTGCGAGCCACCGGTGTTACATAAAGGATTTTCACTCCCCCGGTTTTTCCCGTTTTACGCGGGGAATCTGCGCGGCGGGTCGCGTTTCCAGAGCGCGTCGCGGCTGCCGACTGCGAGGCCGTGTCCGTCCGGAGCTTCTATCTTTCTGCAATCGCAGAAAACGGCCCCCCGGCCACGCTTGAGAACGAGAAAGTTCCATTTCCTATTTGCCCGCGAAGGGACGGCACGACAGCTCCGCGCGGTGTGTTGTTCCGCGATTTGCATCGGACTACAATGCGGCCGAGTCCCTCTCCGGCTTTCGTCGCACACACGCACCGGTGTACGAGACCTGTCCGCGTTCACACGACAAGGATTCCCATATCAGATATTCATCTCCCTCCGACGAGAGCCGGGAGAGATTCTGTCGTCGAACGCGACACCGGTTGTATCGTCATTGTTGCCATAATTCTGTGGGACCGATCTTGCGAAACGACGCGCCGCGTTCCTGTCTCCGAGTGTCCGCTTTCGTTCGAACTTTCTGCAGAGACGTTCGCTTGAAATGGTTTTCCTAGTATCCGTTGCACAGTGGGTCCAACAAGTATTTCAACACTAACTACCCGAGTCTCAAAAAATTTTAACCGCGACAATTTAATTAGAGCTGTGAACGGTCCTAAGCATGCCAATTATATAGCTATAAAAATCGTCCGTTGTCCGAGGGTTAATAAATTTGTACTGTATTATAACTTTTGTGACAACCATCCTCAAAGCACTTGCAAGCTTCTCCGAAGACAATTTCGACTTTCGAATTTCTACCACGACCAACCAGATCTCCAGGATGCAGAAAGTCACCGCCGCATGCGTAGGACTAAAACGTAGCACGCTTACGTAACGCGGCGCTTGCGTGATCCTTGGAGCGTAAAGACGCATAGTGCACGCATATGCAGCGCGGCTGGTCAGGACACATTGGGATCATAATGTTGCGCGACAGTGACATACCGTCAAGAATGCCGCGTGTACGTGCGGTTAGGTGCGTATCGCGGGGCAAAGCTGATTTGTAACGATCCTAATGAAAATAAAAGTCCTGTGGAGGCGACGCTGGTGTACGCGAGCGAGCGAGCGCACGCATTACACGCCGAGATAGCAAGCGTTCATAACGCCTGGCGACAATGACATATCGCCGGGAATGCACCGACTCGCGTTCGAAGGCGTACGGGTACATCCGTCTCCCTTTCTCTCTCCGTTTTTCAATGTTTCTGTCTCCCTCTCTCTCTTTCTTTTTACGTGTTCGAAAGAATCCTCCACTTTTGCATTTTTCCTCCCCTACAATTCCCCTACTTCAAAGTCATCCTTCCTTCCATTCTTCCTAACCATCCGAACATCAGAATTCATCCGATCTTCAAACCGGTCACATCGTTAGTAATAAAATAAAGACCTTCAACAAAGTTCTAAAGTTGTCCTCCTTCCGGTATCACGACAAACATTTTCCCCTCAATAAAAAGCAACTTTTTCAATTTCTTTGGATCGGAGGATCGAAGAGCGAATTCGGTGGATCGTTTTCGCGTGGGAACACTGCGAAAGCTTTGCTGATCGCGGCTGCTAAACGTGCATGCGAGGTATCGGTTGTTGTGCGCACGCGGGCTCGAGTTGTTCGGGCAGGTCCGTTGGTTGCAGTGTTTTTGCAATTGCGATTATGTTGCAACGGACGCGAAGTCGTGCGCGTCCCCCGTGCGGCGGCGGCTTGGCGCACGGATACACACCACATGGATGGAGTCATATGAACTCGTCTTGTTTCGTGTTCTCCGTTGCGAAGCCGCGGCGCGCGTTTCGATTAACGATAACACGAGGTTGTACAATGTTAAGTTTAGTGTAAATGTTGGACTCGTTGAAGTCGGCGAGGCCTCTCGGTTTGCTTTCGTTGGGAACACATCCGAGTGTAGGCCGGCGCGGCTTGGCGAGACTCGGTGAGCTTGCCCGCCGGTTTCTCGATTACTGCTATCGGTAAATGGGCGAGGACATACAAAGATGCCTTTTAACCTGCAATCGGTCGGGTAGCAACGGAAAACACGAGAGAGAGGGGGGGATTCTTTTTATCCACGGCTAAATTCCCGCCGGGTAGAGCTATTACAACGTCCCGTTCGCGTATTCTGTCGTAACGGAATTGCTTCGAGAAGTGATTCCCCGCTCGGCAGAAAAATGGTAATGGCGGTGATGATCAAGATGCGTTACTTGCGACCCAAAGAATTCCCTAACAGTTAAGAATATTCCGCAGGCTGGAATTTAATGTTGAAAATCCTTGCGGCGCGGATCGTCCCGCCAGATGTCTGCTGCGCTTGCCACTTTTTCCGAACGATTTATTTTCTGCGAATCTGGCTGTAATGTATTCTGCCTCGATATTTATGCTCGCTATATACAATAACTATAATTTAATGTTGAGGTTGTGCTCCTACTGAAATCAAAAATACTATTCTGAGAATGTTATTTTACTTTCGAGTCGTACTTTAGACGAATGTTCAGTAGCAGCATTACAGGATAATTGATTAACATATGTGTTGGATTATCAGCAATAATAATGCAACTGCCAAAGAGCAAAAATGAATTTCGTTGTCCATGAGATACACTGCAGTTTATTTAGAACGATACTACACGACTATAAAAATTGTAGAGGAAGTATGTGTACGACACATTGCGAAACGATACGAATAGGGCACGAACGATAGCGCAAACTTAATATTCAACAAGAATACCGAGGTATGGTACTTACATGTGACATAGTGACCTTACTTTCTCCTGCTTTAGCAGAGAACGCATGACAATCAATTTGTGGTCCTATAAAATATCCGGAACGCGAAGTAGTTCACTTACCTATGTATGCTCAATCGTTGCATTACACCATGGCTGCATTGTTACACAATTCTATTGATTTTTAACATCGACAATGCAAATATGTGCACATGTGATAATTTTATTATCCAGTTCATGTTACACAATGAATTTGCACAATATTTATCAGTACCTGTCATTGTATCAATAGTACTGCAATATCAAATCAGATATTTTAAATTGAACTAAAAATAAAACTGAATAAATAATTACAATAAAAAGAATTTCTTTTTCAAAATAAATAATTTTTTATACACTACACGTTTGTTTCTTGTAATAAATATTATATGTGACATTAATATTGTAAATGACAATGCTAACCACAAGGATACATGAATAAAAATTATTTCTTAATTTTCTGAAATTTAATTTGTAGTCTCAAGTTTCTAGTAATCAGAAGGATAATTTGATGTTAACTTCAATTATCTAAATGTATTATACAGGGTGTTAAATTTAACTCGAGCACCGAAATTATTTCCGCTACTATTGAAAGTAAGAAAAAATGATAAATAATAATATAAAGTGATATTACTCTTTTTGTTTAATTACTTTTCCATTCTCCAAACCGAAACTGATTTTTTTCAAGGTCGTTTTCAAGGTCACTTCAAGGTCGCGGCGTGTAGATCGTTGAACTCATCTCGATCTCAAATAACAAGAATCCTTGAAATTAGAAATTTATATACGTTAAAGAATTAATTCAAAGTTTCCTCAAGATTTCCTTCACCAAGAACAAATTTAAACACAGAACAAAAAGCTCCGGAGACGCATTCGCGTCGGTCATTCTCAAACAAAAATGTCAACCTAATGGCTCAATAAAATGATCCTTGCTCACCGGACGCGTCACGGATCCTAGTACCGTAGTTAATTACTATGGCTGCGGGACGGTTTACGGTTGAGCGTCGATGCAAATTAGCGTACCGTCAACGATGTCCGGCGTGGGCAAAAGAATGTATTCGCCCACGTTTCGCCTAATTCTCGAAGGTTTTTCGATTTGCATGTGTATAGATCCCACGACAACGACGACGACGGGGCCAGATATGCAAGGATCGAACGGGATGATCGATGAACGAGCCAACGGGAAGTCCAGTTAGAGTTCATGAGAACTCCGTAATAGAGTATGCTGAAATTACGACTTTGAATATTCGCGTCTCATATTGCTGAGAAACTTAATTCGTGCCCCATTCGCCTCGAATAGGCTCGAGGGTAGGGGTATTCGCCGGATTCGCCTGGCCTATAAATCGCCCTATCGCGTAATATGAGCGCGAGTATTCAGTTTCGCGCATAATTCTAACTAGCGGCGCTAAATTGTCGCTGTAAGCGATATCTTGTCCAACGTAAACTGCTTCATCCGCGAAGGCAACACTTCATTCTCCGTTGGACGGGCCTCGATACGTTCGCTCTTCTATCCGGTCACGGCCGTGGATCCGAAGACCGTAAGTGGATCATTGTGCGTCGGCAATTGATTCCAATTCGGCACGATGGACGGGCCTGTAGGCTGATAGCCCCGTCAACTGTATCTTTCCCAGACGATGATACGAGGCAAGCGATCCTGCTCTGATGGGACAACCTTGCTGAGAACAACGCTTGCCCTTGCAAGCTGTTTTACCTAACTTAAAGCAAAATTCACTTTGCTCCATATTATTTTTTCGACGAGCGCTAAGCTTCTCACATATAACCTCAAAAACTAATGAGGTAGAGGTGCTAGCGCCTTGAAATTGTGTGTGATCTTTGTTGAAATGTCAAACTTCATAACGCATTTAGTTAAAACGAAATGGCGTTACAGAAAAAAAAATTTACAGGCTCGGTTGCACCAGAGTCTGGACAGTCCGTGTATAGAGTATGTGGGAGTCAATAAAAAAACATTTTCATTGATCCATGCTTTTACGTGAGCAGTGACGAGTGACGCCCCTATCTGTTGAGAATTTTGTACTGCGCCTGACACAGTACAGCTAAGAAAGTAATGGAGGCAGAATAAGAAAATGAATGTTCATGAAGCGATGGAAGGCCCATTAGCGGCGTAGCCTGTGTTCAACGGCGCTGGCCCACAGAAATAGAATAAGAAAAGTAATAGAGGTGAAAAGGGGAAATTAACGATCATAGAACGAGAGAAAAAAAAAGTCCGTAGGCACCGGAAATTATGCTGACTAGCAAAACTTTAGACAATGATGTCCGCAGTTACGTTTCAATCTACGAACCAAATTATTCTTCTTGACATCTAATGGACATATGGAGGAAGAGACAGAGGCAGAGTAAGAGGATTCATAAATTCCGGAACTTATAGAGCACCGTTGCTATAAACAATGTAGCTACAGACTGCTTGTCTGTCGAGACACACATAAAACTACTGTAGACAATTAGTCCTACGATATCTGATAGTTGTGTGACTTGGAAATACTATCTTCTAATGCCCTTCTAGACGATCCATTCAACTCCAGCTTGACCTATGAATCTTTTTGGATACGTTTTGAACTTTTAATCTTTTTACTAGTTTAAATTGTGTCAACTTATTTTTGCCATAAATATATAAAATATGGAAGTATTAACCCTCGCAAGTGGGGCCTCTTAGACCCCAACAAATGAATATCATAACTAGCCTCGTTTTTAACCAATTTGGGATAAAGAATAACACAGGATAAAAAGTAAACAAACAGATTTAATTTTATTCATATAAAAATTCGTTTCAAAAATCTGGAGCTCTAGGGTCTCTGAGACCCCACATTACCTTGCGCAGGTCAATTAAAATATTTCATTTGGTATTTGCAAAATTTACAAACCAGTATTTTTGTTCTATTCATACTGATTTTGAATAAAGCAGAGACATTATCATTGCGCAATACTCAAGGAGTTAATAGTCCAAGCAAAAACTAAACCGTTTCTTGTAACAGATGACTAGACCCCTAGTAGAATAAAAAGGAACAAAATTATACTGACCTTCCCCAAAAAATAATTCACGAGCAAACATTCTTGAAAGGCAGACGATGACGACGCTAAATGTATTTCTGTGGTCATTCGTTTCCTGAATCCACAGAAGGATGGATTAGGTGCTTAGAATGCTAAGATTAGGCTCAGCGTACATATGCTAGAGGTGATGACGGGGACAAACACGTTGTTTGTGTCGGTGAAATGTGTAAATAGCTGCACCTCATTTACCTCCGTGCCTGGAACAAAATGGAATATCATCATCACATCAAAAATTATATTCTTGCATACTTTTACATTTGACTTGGAAAATCTATTTTATTATTACTGTTTGGTAATATAACAGTATATACAACATATATTGTAACAGTATGAAATATTATTGTTTTTATTAATTTAAAAAACTTAATATTATATTCCATATAGTTTACACATTTAATTGTTTAATCATTTTCATTGTGATTTTCATTGTGATTGTTTAATCATTTTCATTGATTTAATCATTGTTTAATAATTTGCCGATGCGATCGAGAAAGTGCATTGATTTTTGCATTGAACTTCAAGTTCAAACTTCAACAACAAGTTGGTATGTTTCATAAAAATTGTAGTTTTAAAAACTACATTTTGTCGTTAATATTTCTCGATACCATTTAACCATTTATTTAACTATTTAAACTTTTGGCTTTTATTTAAACATTGTGCGACGCCTCCCCCTCCCTCGCGAATTCTCGAAGCGTGTCCGCGAAATGCATTGGCGTGTCGACTAGTTCAATCAACCGATACCACCGGCACTTATGGAGACAATTACCGTACGCCATATACGTTCATCCGCGGAATTCATCTCGGATAGATACGAGAATAGGAGAACGAGAGATTAAATCGGGGCCCGAGTTCCGCCGTAAGATCTCTGCTTGCCGCAAGTATCCGGCAACACAAACGGGACTACCATAGCCGGCTACAAACGCGTACACGGCAGATACAACAGGCAACGTACAACGTTTCCTGTTAGCTGTTATTCTTGCGCGCACAACGCGTAGCTCCTTCTACGCGTCTCGTTCTATCCACGGGACCAGACAATTTGCTTGCAACCTCGAGATTTATGCGGTCCCCGTGAACAGTACGAGTACTGTTACTTTCTTCTCCGCGGAATCGTCGGCTCAAGGGAAAACTTGTCGTCAACGATTCGTTCCGACGATTGACTTTGTCTGCCCGAACAAACATTTTCCAGCAAGAATTAAAGAAATGTTTAGTAAGGATAATTTCGAACTTCGCATCTTAACCCCTTGCCGTACTTTTTCTCTTACAGTTACAGTGGTTAGAACGTCCTTATCCCGAAAAATGTCGTAGAAGTACATTTATGTGAATGCTTAAATATTGATTACAAACGAATCAAATTTTATTTCATCTGAAATGAAACGCGTAACATTCACATTTGTTAGACTTCGTTAAAAACCTTCATCACGAGATATTGCATCGGCGGATTAACGAATCGCTTCCTCGTCGCTTATCAGCGCAACAAACACCCGTCCCTCGTGCGATAACAATTTTCCCTGGATTCGTCGACATTTATTATGCATTAGATCGGCCGCGTGCACCCGCATTATCCCATCAGAACGATCCCCGGACGTAATGCGAGCCGCTGTGGAAGAACGATGTTTAAACCGGCGCGTTACACGATTACTCGGTGTGCCCGATAAATGAACGATCGATTTCGCGGTCGGCGAGAGAGCGCGTAAGGATCCACAAAGTTACGATCACTAGGCGATCTATTATAATAATTTACGTTCATCAGCATAATGATAAGATCCCCCAGTTGCTCTTGACGGGCGGACGGAGGCGGGGGCGTCCTTATCACGTATAGATTGTGATAGGAGATTATGGTCCGCGGAATTAGTACGGGAAAACCGGGGCCTATCCTCGATCTATGGATCTATAGAACGGCTCCAAGGCGAACGGTAAATCGAGTGTTTCGAGCGGGGCTCACGGACGAGATATCCACGGCACAGAATGTGCCGGCAGTTTTCCTAGGCGTGGGATACGTATTACGCTAATAGCGATAATGCGCCGTTTCTCTGAAGAGGATACACTAAGAAAGTCGGTGAGCTGCACCAGGAGACATTCTGCGCGCGGAGTGTATCGTATCGATAATGTTATGTGTCGTGTTATAGTTTAGTAGTACTGGGATACACGTTATTGCCAGCGATGGGATCGAGCCAGCCGCTGGGAAGCCGGCAACCGCATAGGATCCAGCGAGCAAATAAACTGTTTCTTGCTAGATCCACCGGATCGAGCTAAATGACCCATTTCGAGGTTCTTGTCTCGCGATCACGGCCATAGATAGGCCATGTGATAGAAAAAGTTGATCGTGGAAAAACACCGTTTAATTATTCGGTGGCGGTGGTTGGTGACCATTTGCACTTCGAATTTCTTTTCAATTTCGTTCACATAACTCCCTAGCATTTTAACACTACAGTCCCTGGCCCAAAAATTACGGCCTCTTATAAATTTTCCAAATTCTTTGCGGTAGTCGTAGAACTTAGGCTAGAACGTAATTTAATAATAATTTTTCTTTGAATTACTGAAGTACTGATCGTCCATTAGGAGATGGCAGCGATTTCTACAGTGGAGTGCAGGGGGAATGCAATGAGTGAGGTACTACTGTACTATGCAGCGTACATTTAAAATTGCAAGACTCTTAGCACGTTCACTATAATACTGTAGGTGACACAATTCATAAATCATACACTCCGCAACAATGCTGTAAGACGCTGTTATAAAATCATATAAATCTATTTTACCGTAATCTAAACTGATCAATAGACTGTGAATTTTTATGTAAAACAAAAATTTTGCGTTAATTGCGAGGAACTTTTTTCTTTAATAATCTTAGAAGGTTGGAAGTGTTGCATTAACAGACTTGTTACAGCCTCCCATTTTTGCTATTTTGTAAAACCCACAGAGTTTACTGATCACGTTCCATGGTTCGATTTCGTAATACAAAATTGATTTTGCATAGTGATATCGTTTTGCACGCGTACGATCCATTGTCTTACAGCAAGTTTGATCTCCGATTTTTGCCGGGGGGAGTGTCATGCCTCAAAAATCGATTTCCACGGCCCGGTGCACTCTGGGGCAGACCTTTGGCCGAGTCATCTTCGGTGCGGCCGATTCGTGACGGTGCTCGCTGTCAACAAAACCATCGCCAATAAAACGGCATTCCCTTGCGCAGGCGTTGGTACCGGTAAATCGGTAATGCCGGCGAATTTCCACGGGAATTTCGCTAACACGAAAATGCTGTGACGGTCGCATCGCCAGCACCGTATTTATCGAGCTAACGGTCGACGTGTCTGCCGAACGAAGTGCAAGGTCCTCTGGAGTCAGCGCGATGCCGGTGCCACGGCTCTCGCAAGATTAGCTTCGATTCGGAATTATGTGGTAACCCGATGGTTTAAGGGTGTAACGATCGCGTGTAATGACTCGGTGATTACACAATTACTCGAAACGCCGAGGCTCAGACTGTGGCTAAGGCTTAAGGCTGGGGCTGAGGTTGAAGCTGAGATCCCCTTCACAGCGTGTTTATAGATTCTTTCGTCGGTGCTGGCGCTGGCACAAACAATCTTTGCGTCAAGCTCTAGATTAATCGATCCTGGCCATTATAGGGAACTTTCATCTTACAACAATATGTAATCATACCTCTCGCTACCTGCGCCGCTCTTCTCCCCGCCATAGCATTCTCTAGACGACGGTTATGCCACTATAGGGACGTAATTATGGTGAACAGGGGACACACGATCTCTCGATCGTTTCATTGGCTGCCCGCTTCCTTCCGCCTTGCTCCTTTTCATTCGGCCGACGCTGCCTCTCTCGAACTTGTCATCTGTAGAACGTGTTAATTGACAAAGAGCTGTACAAGGTACGATGATAATACCGGTGCTATCATAAGGATGTCTATAAGACGTAATTGCGGCCAGAGATTACCGGTTGCTGCGCTGCCGCGGGACGATCGATACAACGCCGCATTTTTCTTAATAAAATGTTACAGCGATCGAACGAGTCCTATAAAGGACGCTTAATTGAACTATTAATGTTACTTTAGTGACATCGATGACTCGTAGACTTGCAACTACCCGCGGTTTCGCCTAATTGCCTGTGTATTGTGCAAGGAAGCGTTCGCTATCGGGAGCAAGCATTAATGACGTTCTAGATTTATTTTTACCATCGGAACTCCCCTAATCGATGAAATCAATTTTTCTTTCATTTTGTTTTGCAGGGAGATTTACTGACTAAATATATGGAAAGAAAGCAAATTACATCGAAGAAAAATCTCAACACGTTTAATGGATATAAATTACATAGAAGAAAATTCTAAAGAAAGATGAAGGTAAATTACGTCGCAGCTAAATCCAAACAAAAATGAAAGTCAATTGCATAGAAAAGAATCTAAACAAATTGGATGAAAGTAAATTACGTTGGAGATAAATCTAAACAAATAAGAAAGTAAATTACACCGAAGAAATATCTAAACAGATTAGATTCGTAGGAAAAGTTTCAATGATAATCGCATTTCGAATCATTCCGAGACCATGAAGATCTAATTCAGGTGTTTCTAAATAAAATGAAAAATTGATAACCATTTTCTACGAACTTTCTAATGCAACTGCACCTGATAGGTTATATCATCATCCCCCACTCTCGGTGACTATGATTAATCCCACCGAGCGAAATACATTGCGAGAATCCTAAATGTGGGATGCAAGAATAATTTTTCTGTGAGAAGTTTCAGTTTTACAATTAATATTCAAGCTGCGATTCCCGCAGTTATTCCGTCACACTTCTAATCGCTTCTGTGGAGTAGATGGTGTACCAACACTCTCACATCCTCCTAAGAACCGCGAATTTGCTCATCGTCGTTACACAATGTGTTGCTAATAAACAAGAGCGCAATTAGGTAACAGAGGAACGACGTAACTCGATCGCCAAAACAATGGGGTGCTACAACTGGAGCAATCATTCCAACTACAGTTTTCATCGTTGACGTCGCGTCCTCGCGAGCTGACAGTTGCGTAAGCTATCAGTCAATTCGCACGAATCGTCAGGCCTGTGATGAAAGGAGTCACTCGAAGAAACAAAAGTGATTGGAAACTAGACATATCGCGAGGCTCATGAGAAATGTGAAAGTTGTCCCAACAGCGTGGGTGTAACCTATCTCACGCACGATTCACACATCCGCAACGGTTATGGCTAGATCCATTCCCTTTTCATGATCAACCGGCAGTTGCGCGAATTGTTCTCAGAAATTTTCAATTATCCTGCATATTAATACGACCTTGCTCTCCTCACTTATTCAGTCCTCACCTGCTTACATGATTTTATGCGATCTTGAAAAAGACTGGGTGTCACATCTTAATTAATCGAATCTTTCTAAAATGGAGATGACTATATTTCATATTTCTCAAATTGTATTCGACTCTAATTTTTTGAAACTGTTGAACTCTTTTACGTGGTATACAAAGTGATTTGAAGTAACTTTTTTCTCCGCGGCTTCGTTGAGGAGTTATTGCGCGCTCTGTTTGGGCGGTCCTTCTCGTTAATAACGCTTTAAGGCGGTAGACTCGTTTCTAGGATTACAATGGTGCGGGACGCGCTTTCTCATTTCTCGATAATGCAATGATGGGGTTTTTCAGTAGTCAGAAACGTTGGATAAAAGATCGATCTAGGGCGCTATCGCCCTCAAAAGTCCTATTTTTTCGTTTACGGGGCGTAATTTGCATTATTCGGCAGCATATAGCTATGAAAATAGCTACATGCGCAGTTGTATGCTTACGAATAATGCAAATTGTGTACACATCCTGTGTACAAAAAAATTGTACAATTTCTGCATACACCTGCATAAACTAGACAAGTGAAACAATCAGACACTAAATACTGTTCACGCGGAGGACTTTGTATAAGACCCAGGACGAATTAGATACCTGATACACAGAGTCAGATCTTCTTCCTCCTTCCCAGTATCCCATATTCTGCGTTCAGTTTCTCTTCGTACTGATCTTTCGCACGGTGTTACATATACCACGTGCCTACGCGTTACTACATAACGAGGGGCTGCAGCTTGTATACAAATAAGCGTCGCGTCTTCCGTGGCCAGTTGGCAGGAGGACGTTATTTATCACTAGGAAGCGCAGAACTCTGATTAACGAAGGTCAACGCCGCGCCGGTGTAGAAGTCCTCGGACCATTCACTCCGGGGTCTGAACCCCTCGGTCACGTTACATGTGTTCGCGGATATAACGGTCCGCGCGCGACGAATTCGAATGGATTTCGTGACAGCGTCGTCGTCACGGATAATTAAATCGATCATCTCGCCCCGGTGACGTCACTCGGCATCGTTAACACTGTTGGCATCGTTCGCCATCGCAGCCGCAACTAACGAGGAACTTCGATGACCCGAAATTCCGATTTTATTGAACCCTTCGCGGCCCTAACTGGTCCTCTCTATTTGATTTCAGAACTGGCTGCGACTAAATAGCGTAGTGCTATTTCACCCTCGCTTGTACATCAATTGTAAAAGATGAAGGACCCAGGTAATAATTTATTTACACTTCGACATTTCTAAATTGTCTTACTTCCAACGGATTCACCTAAACGACTAGTGTGTACAGCTTTCTTTCGATGTAAGCCGATGGCTCGAGGGTACTCTTCTATACCAACGTCGTTTCATTCTACATATATAGATACCCGGCTTCCTGTTTGACTCAAACTCTGCAACATCCTCAAACTCTGCCTCATCCACGACCTCTGTCCTCGCCGCATCATATTCGAATCTTTGTCTGGCCACGTCATCTTTAAAACTCTGACCTTATCATTCTAGCCCTTACAATTCCTAAGCCTCACCATTCAAGTATATACCCTATATACCCTGGTTTCCCTCAACAGCAGACTCTCTGTTCTCCCAAGTACTTATTCATTTTCATTCGGCTATCGTAGACCACTATTGTATTAGACCACTACTGTATATTCCGCTAACGTACAATATATTGTCAACGTTTAAGTTTCGTTGTATCTTACGAATAAAATACCAATTAACGGAATACAAGAGTACTTTACCATAATTTCTGAAGAGAACGATTGGTTTTTGACCCACGGTTACCTTCACACTATTTATCCTCGCGACGAGTAGGGTAACTTGCAATCGAAAACAGTTGTTGTCCTTTTCACCCTGAGATTCGCGGTCAAGGTTAATTTTGCTGCACCTTTCTAACGTCGATGTCTACCAAACCGAGGGTATAGTATTGGTACTGGTACTGGTGTACCAAATAAGCTGCAATTTCTCTACTTTCCGCAGCAAGTGTATGGCGGTTCGATGTTCATTCTGGCCAGTAGTTGCCATCAGTGAGAATGATCGTAGCAGAGTATGTACCAGTAGGCCACTGACGTAATTCCTGGCAATCGTAGCCGGCGATCAACTCTGGCTCTCGTCTCTGTCGCTCATTCGGTCGGCAGGAGGAAGGAGTTCCCTCGGTAAACAGATTTTCTTCTCTTTTTCAGTGTCACGTGAAAGAGAGGAGGCAGAAGAGAGGAGACGTCGAAGCCCAGGCTAAGATCGGAGGGCCCCATCGGTACCGTTACTTCCTCAGGGGCTCCCGGGACCAGACGTGTAATTTATATATCGCCCCGTGGACTCTGCGAAAGTATACAGTCTTTTTTACGACTCCGGTTCGCAAAGAGGAGAGAGAGAGAGAAAGGGAAAAAGAAGCAAAAGAGCTGCTGAGGTTCGAGAGCACCGACTTCTCTCTGGCCGGCCACTTCTTTTTCCACCGAAAGCAGCTCGCGGAACAATGCACGCACGTCAATTACGATCACGGTAGCTATTCACCTCCCCGAGGATGTTGCCTGTCATTATTCTGTTACGTTTTTCACCGGCCGCCACTGTTTCTTATTGATTTGCCCGCTTGCCAAAACGATGACGGGCATGTATATGATCAGTCAATCTGGAACCCGGTCTCGAGCTGATCATAACCGAAAGCTCCGTCGCTAATTAAGTGGGAGCGCACCGCTCCTTTTTCTGACCCTGCTGTACGCATTTATCAACGGAGCTTTCAGGATTGCTCACCGAGATGCAAGCACTGTCCCCAAAGCAAGTTCGGAGTTTTTCTTTAATCATTATGTCTAGCGGATTTCATACATTCATGACAAAAATGTACATTTAGTCTTACAATTAGAGGAATTCCAATAATAAATTAATTTTAAACTTAATTCCTGGAGGATTTCAATCAAATTAGAAACAGTGGAAACATTTAAAGAAATTGTAAATACTGTTGTTATTGTTTTCAACTCACTCAAATTATTTAAAAAAGATAGCTTCTGTATCATTCAATGATTCAATCAATTATTTCCAACCTATTGAATATATTTCAAGTACCTAATGAGTGAAGAGTATTTTTCACGAGAACCGCTTACGGTAGTATCGTAGTCCACGAATTCACTTTGCGTCTCGCTCCCTAACAGCCGGTTTCTCACACTCGGAAAATTAGCCAGAAGATGTATGGCGTCGTTTTTCTCGGCCTCGATTTATCCGACAATTTCCGACGATTTATTGAGGGAAGAAAACCTGACCGAGAAAAACTAGCGTGACTAAGCTGGTGACCTCTTCCCACTGGTTCCCCCCATTCCGTGACGAACCAGGATGAATCCTGAAAGAGTAGTTCCTGGTTACGCCTTTTGTGAGCTTGATATAGCAGACGCGACGTGATTATCTAGAAATAATTGTTATCATCGATTTATTCGGTTCGATGTTCCACGTAGTCATCGCGAATACTTTGTTCAATTTTCTGTAGAAAGTACCTTCGTACCTTTTATTGGCTAACATTTAATTAGGACATTTATGAAACGTAGTAAATCGTAATTATTCTTTCGTTTATTATTTTTCTAAATTAATGATACCGCAGCAATTACCAAAAGATTCTACTCTAACAATTTTAAAGTAATGTTATATGGAATATAATTTTACATCTTTTTAGTGTTTAAACATGTTTATATGTAGACTCCGGATTTTATGCATTTATAACAAAAATGAACAAAGTGCAATTTAAAACAGTGAAAATATTAAAAGATTTTGAGAGTATTAATATATTATTTTCATCACATTGAAATTACTAATGAAGGATATAAATTTATATTTAACTCCTGCATCTTGCAATTGATGCACAAACTTCTTATTTTGCATAAATATTGTCATAAGAAACAAAGATAATATCAAACAGTGTCTTAATAGTACATTAATTTTTAATATTAATTTTAGTATACAAATAATATATTTAAAATATACTGTATTTTTATTGCAAATTGTAAATCACGTTTTGTTCCAAGGTTCAATTCTTTATAGCATTTTATTTGAATAAGTTTTTCATTAAATGAAAAAGACTATTAATGAATACAAAGAGTACAATAATAATATAATGTTATAAGATGAATACTATATATAGTATAGTATAGATTTAGAAAATATGTTAAGGAATTTCTGATAAATCCGGGTACTAAACATTGAAAAAAGAAAAATCACTGAATATCTACATCAAGAATAAGTGCAGTTATAAGGAAACAATCATTCTGTTTTGAAGACATTGAACTTTGTAACAATAATGAAAAGTATTCGAAAGCTCGATAAGAACTGCTATGTAAGAAAATCCTTCCGCGGAGAGGTATCAATTTCAGTGCAGGAAACTTTGATTGGAGATACATTACAATTAGCAGAAGAAGGGACGCATCGATTACGCTTCTTGCTTATGTTTCGGTAGTAACACTAAAGGAGAAATAATGCAGAGGGAAGTCCAACCGATCAACATTTTTCCCATGCACATAATTCCCGTAACGAGGGACGTGGATCGTGCGATTCGCCTAACTGGAATGCGAAATCGCGCGCTTAACCCCGCATTGCAGGCTAAACGCGCGGACGACCGATCGGCCAGCGTGGTTTTTTCGCAATCGTGTTCACCGTATTCAGTATGTGCTTTGACACGAAAAGATCGCGATGACCCGCGATTTATGTCACGGCTCCGCTAGCAACTACGTCCGCGAACCGTGTGTCTACAGTGTGTCCCTCAACATGTTCCAAGTGGCGTGAGAATGAGCTCAGAATTTTTCATTCAGGGCAAACACGACCAACAGTTTCGTGGCAGCATCTGCTAAAATTTCTATTTTTCTAATTTCGAATCCCCCAACATAAATACCTAAAGCCTATTTATTTTTTTATAAATGAACCAAAATTGTCAAGAAATAAGTATGGAACTATGGAAATTTCGGTCACTGTACAATACTACTTATGTTATATACAAATATGATAAGAAAAATATTAACCAAATGCTGAATGGTTTTTACAACATATAAGATAATAAATTGTCCACCTCTATAAGAAAATTATAAAGAAATTTAAACAGAAATAGGACACTTTTTTTAATACTTCTACTCTAATAATAGAAATTCTTTTCGATTTTTGGCATCTACTGGCCAAGTCTAGATATCCAAGAAAATTTTGTATATAAAAAATGAAGCATCAATCAAGTACACTGGCACTAAAATTTCAAGTACAATATAAAATTCAAACAAAACAATATTGAAAGGCGTCGTGTGCCACTCGGCCAATTAAAGATTAATGGCAGAGTCGAAATATGAAAAGGCAGCCTTAACAGGAGAAATACAGCAGTCTCCATTGCGCGTTTATACGAAAGACCAGCTCGAAACGCAATCTTACGGCGCGCATTAAGAAACACGCTGTACACGCATGCAAATGCACGTGCGGCGCTGATGCGACCACGTCTATTAGAATTGATCGGCAACATTAATACAAGTTAGTGCCGACATGGTTGGAACTCGTTGGGCTCCGGCGGCTCGATCTCTGGTCTCCGTCCTCGTCGTTTTCGTAGTCCCCGGATCAGCTCTGTCTCGTTCTTGTACCCGCGTGATCTCCGATCTTGCGATTCCAACGGTGTGCTACGCAGTTTCGAAGCAGTCCCCGGGTTCAGTCTACGTCGGGACCGAGAGCTATCGGCCATCAATGTCCACTTCCGGCAAGATACCTTCCCTAGCCCCTATCTGTAAACGGTGACCAGAGACCAGAAACCCAACGAGCAGTCTGCCAAATCACGATTCAATGACCCGCTATGCATACCGGCCGTTTCGAGATCCCCGGGAAAATTAAGCGGGACCGTTTGATGCACGGCTATACCCCGTTTGGGCCTGTTATTGGCCGATTATTCGTCAGCCGTGCAAGATCCTCCGCGAAAAGTAATGGCGCCGATCCGATCTACGACGTGGACGCGCCGAGTAAATCGCGATTCGATACGTTTGTTCGGCTGACCCTCCGGGAACTAGACCCGCTTAATCGCTTGTTATTGAATTGAATTGTTTTCGAATAGTTTCTGGGAGCGGAACTCGATGCCAGAAAGATCGTTACCGGGCTGGGGACCTGGCTAACTGTTCCTTGCGATCCATAGTGTAGCCATTCGAGGTACACTCGATAAAACTCTGTTTTTACTTGTGTTCTTCGTGTGTCTTTGTAGTGTGGTTTTGCGAAATATTAAACGATACATGTTATGAATATTATAAAAAATTCAAATAACTTCGAGGGACCTATCTCATACGGCCCTTTTTTGGGCCGTTTCGGAAATTTTAAGTTCATCTTCATTTTTTTAATGGAACCACCCATTTTTTGTATTGTAAGTCAACATCAATGTATTGATCTTCAGATATCCTAAATCTAATAGTTAACGACATATTGGCGAAATAATTTTCTATATGCGGAACTGCTTCTTCAACTTCTTTCGATCGTGCAAATCCCAACGAAGTTCGATTGAAGTAACCACATTATGTGCAAAATTAATTATTCAAGTCTTTAATTTTATCAATATTCAGGTTTTTATTATTAAGGTAATGAGACCTCTTAATGTATTATTGCCGCATTCCAAGTGCAACATTATTAATAGCTGTTCACGCGAATAGATCTTACACACATTCATCAACTGTGGGAGATTAATATCCGATCTATTTCTTCATTAGTTACAAATTAAGTCACTAATTTGATCAGATTCTGGCTAGATAAGAATACAATGTACGATATAGGAATTAGTTTTAATTAAAAGATTAGAATTCATAAGAAACAATATACAATATTATTGGTCTGAGTTGTGCAATAATTTCTTCATCTTATATCGTCTAGATCAGGGTTGATTTAATCACCATTTTATAGCGATCAGTCATCCTAAATTTAATTGAGTAAATGTAGTGGTTCCCGCAATGTAATAATTTTTCTAACCTGTTGATTAAATTCAATTTCCGGAAAATTTACCATAACCTGTTGACTAACTGTAAAGAAACATAAAAATTATATACAAAAAGTTTCTCTTAGATATACAGGATGTTCAATTGAAAACTTTCCAGCCGAATATCTCGAAAAGTATGAAAGATATTAAAAAAGTGTGAAACACGTATCCAAGGATTTCATCCAAGGAAACCTATATCTTTTATTATGGGATCCTATTATACGTAAAAAGACCAGCAATTTACGTAGGATACTTTTTTTTATCTGCGCACTAGTTTCGGAGTCACGTGACATTGAGTGGGAGACAAGTCTAATAAATCTGCTAGTTAAATCTGTTGATAAAAACTTTTCGCATGAACATAAAAATACGTGATGAAAGATTCAAACGTTCAATATACTATATAAGATTGCTATTCTTATTTTCTTAAAACAATGAGAAAATAAATGATTTTATTTATCGGAGATTGAGATGATAAGATCGATAACAAACAGTTTGGAGAATATTTAGCATTATATATCCTGACGCGTGCTGAGAAATCGAATAATCCGCAGAGCTACGTCTAGACAGCCTTTTTTTTATTAATAAACTTGCTCCATCTATCACGCACATATATCAAACGCCACCGCATATCTAGCCTTCGATCTCGGTAAACAAGCACTGATAAAAAATTACGATCTCGAAATTACTGCTTTTCTGTCGTATCAAAGCCTTTCTTCAATTATTTCTACTCGACGTTGGGGGCGGCAGAGTGCAAGTTGCCTTAACCTTTATGTTTAACCCCCGATACTTACACCGATTTTGCCACATTGTATATAATTTCTGCACACTGTAATTTGTTAACATCAACTCGCGTACCTTCTTTCGATGCCCACGATCGTACGTAGTCAATTTAAACGCTATCAGAAAATCTCATTCCGCGGAAATTCCCGTGTATCAATGGCCGCGAAGAAGAATTAGAGAAAGGATGCTATATTTGGATCGCTGTGGAACGCGACCACGGACAACGAGTATCTCGAAAATATTTTCATTGTTTTCATGCAATATGTGATTTAAAAACGCCATTAGACAATTGCGTTTTTATTTTGATAAAATGGAGTTTTAACCTTCGCCTCGCAAGGTAATGTGGGGTCTCAGAAACCCCAGCTTCAGATTTTCGAAAAGAATTTTTATATGAATAAAATTAAATCTGTTTGTTTACTTTTCATCCTGTGTTCTTCTTTATCCCAAATTCATTAAAAACGAGGCTATTTATGAAATTCATTCGTTGGGACCTAACAGATCCCACCTTACTATTTATGTGTTATTAGACCTTACCTTGCGAGGGCTAATTCTTTTCCTCACATAAAAATACAGTAGAAAAATATTTTTGTCTTCATCCCCGTATCACAGACAAATGTTGGCGTTGCGCAGCGTATTCGGTGCGTGCAGACCGAAATCACGAAAAACCGGCCTAGGTTGATGAGTCCACTACAAGGTGTACCGTTCACCTGCGTCAACGTAGGCACGAAAAACGCGATGGCTCGTCATCGGCGAGCACGACCGGCGGTTTCCTCGGCGAGTGGTTGAAAGAAACGGTCTCCGTCTCTCTCCGTTCCTCTTCTCCCTCGCCTCGAATCGCAGAAAAACATAGTTTGCAGACCGTTACACGTCTCCAGCTCATAGTACATAGTATGTATACCCCGCACGACCCGGGAATCGACGACGTTCAATCAACGTGTACCGAGAGCGTGGCACACGTGTGTCAAGTCACGCCGTGAGCCGGACCACACGTTCGACGTCGGGAAGTTGCTTTCTCGGAGTCATGCCAAAGTGAAGTCGCGCGTAATCGTGGCCGAACGATCTGTCGTCTAGTCAGGTAGATCAAGCGTGTCGGGCTGGCATCTCCGTGGAATACCGTGGTAGATTGCACGGCGAACACACGTACACACGCACAGGTGAGCCAGCACACCTGCACCGTGTCTCTCCTCCTCCCCTCCCCCCTTCTCCCGGTCTGCGAAACGTTCTCAAAAGCCGTTTCTGCGACGAGAAAAGGAATTCTGTCAGCGAAGGGAAAGGGACATCGAACGACTGGAGGGACACGAGGGAAGATGGGTCCACAAAGTGGCCGAAGTATTTGAAGGACGGGACTGTCGAAGGTTCATTAGCAGACTGCAGATCTTCGTGGGGAATAGAATAGGGAATATCTGCGTTTGTAGGAAGCAGATACAGCTGTGTAAAACTTTGTTCCGTTTATTAAGGGAGTAGACTCCTTTTTCCAGGATTGCAAGGGTGCGGGATTCGCACAACATGTTTGCGATTTTACTGATTTTACTGATTAAAATGAGACCAAACACGACATAATTTGAATAGTTTTCAATTGTTCATTTACGATTCGGAAGAACCCCAATTATCCGAATACGTTTCATTTATAAACAATGCAATCTAAAGTGATCCACATACAACAGAATTTATTGTAAAAATCAGTTCATGTGTGTAACACTGTTCTTAGTCACTTTAAGGATGAAGCACGTTTATTATAGTCTACTATTTCATGCTAAAAAAATTATGCACACATATATTTTCTTGCAAAGAAAGGATCTAAGTTAATTTAGTAGATAATTCTATCACAAAATTTTATTCCGGATGATTATGCCAAATTATTATTTATCTAAAGTGTGTTTATTCGTAATTTATGTAATGGCATAATTTCCTTAGTTTTTCAGATTAACTTATACAGTATACGTATATCCAGTAAAAGCGCTAATAACGATAGATCAGGGAAAATACTGTACCATCATCAGTGTTTACTACAAGTAAAAAAGGTCAACACTGATCAGACAGATACGATCTCGTAGAGTTTTGTACTGTCATGGCCGGTAACTATGTTGCGTCTAACTAAAAAATGAAACTCAACGTGCTTGCGTTATGAAACAGGAAGAAACGAGCAGCACGTGCCAATGTTGTAAACATGCCGTCATATATTTATATGTATTTATTGTACGTGCTTTAATCACGAATGGACTTGTCGAGTCATAGACTATACAATTAATATTATGAAACACAGATTTTTATCAAACGTAGCAACTAATTAATTCTTTCTTCTTGTGCCTTTCAATAAGTTAAGAATTATTCAAAAATGAACAATAACGTGTATAATATGATCGAAGCCATTTTATAAATTTGTAAGTATTGAAAGATCGCAAAAGTTTAAGTATGTCTGATTTTCAGAAACATTAATACATTTTTTAAAGGAAAACTTACTACCTTGTAAAACATTTATAGACAATTGCAAAAAATTCTGATATATATATATATGTAATTGAGCAATGAAATTAATAGATATTTATTTTATTCCAGTTACTCCAAATGCTTATATCAGATGATTGCATAAGTTCGTGCCCGATTTGAAAATAAAATTCAATGATTATATTTTAAAGAATACAGCTTTATTAATCAATTATACAGACATACAGTTAGGAATGGACCAAACGACTTCAATTTCTCTGTAATGCTAGAAGAATTAGTTTAGTAAATGACGTCTAAAAAATATGTTGAAAAAATACATTTGGTCGGAATTCTGAAAAACAATTTAAAAGATATGTTTGGTCAACTCGTATAAATTATATATGCTCTGAAAATTTCATTGAAATTGCTTAATTGGTTTACGAGTTATAAACGACCAAAAGTGGTAAAAAGGCTGAAAATTTTGAAAAATTGCAATTTTTACCACTTTTGATCGTTTATAACTGGTAAACCAATTAACCAATTGTATGAGTTGACCAAGCACATCTTTTAAATTTTAGTTATTGGCCCAGCTAAAAAAGTTGTAAAAATCAATTTTTACTATTATTTACTATTATTGTTTTTCACAATCAGTTATGCTCCTAACTGTATAGTCACCATTCTATCTATGAAAATCGGGCATGAACTTTTATGGAATCCTCTAATATAAAAATATAAACTACCACAACTATCACAGAATTACTGTTTTTTAAAAAATGTACTCGAATGCCGTATGCCTCTTCCGCAGGAACCCTAACAAATGCGCTGTCCAACAGTAGCAATTGATCCATCTCTTCCGCGTGTTGTTCAAACAGCGCACAAACGCATTCCACGAAACCGTCCAGTCATTCATAAAAGATTAACCCTGTCAATAACCATACCCTATCTGCTGTATTGCTGCTCGGCCATTTCGTTTTTGTCTGGGGGGTGAGGGGACGAAGAAATCGCAGACCGTAAGAAAAAGAAAGGGAGGAGTAAACGATTTAGCGCAACGATCTCGCCGGTGCACGGGCACGTGAGAATTAACCAGCATTTGCATTGTAATACGCGTCGGGTAATCACTATGATTGCGGTGGGTGTAGCCAATCCTTAACTTAATAGCCTGGGTTGCCCAAAAGCCCTGTGTCGCCCCGGGTACGCGTGCATGTGCGGCGCGAAACTTTTATCGTTTCACCGAGTCGTAATTTTTGCGGGTGCACGGTTACGTGCATGGCCCTTAAGAGAGTCGAGATATAATAAGCGCCGCGCGCGTTTGCCTTCACCACGGCCTTTATTTCCAACTCGTCGACACTGCACCGGCGCGTCGAGTGCAACGGTGCAACGGTCCCCGAGCCCGCGCGCACGATGATGCACTTCGGTTCCCTCGATCACGTACGGGGAAAATGCTTCCGTGAGATTTTCGCTGTCCGCCTCCCCCCCTCCCCTCCCCTGAAAACTATTTCGGCTAAACTGCGGATTTTATACAGTTATAACGAAAATGTACAGTGAACCACAGTAATATTCGGACACTTACCACTTTAGCCACTGCGCGCCCTTTACATAACAATAATAAATAATTGTGGACTATCCATAACAGGTTAATATTTGATGAAGCTTGTGGAGAGTATTAAATGATGAAAATCTACGTAAGCAGAAACGCGAGATGGCGATCTGACGATCATCTTTTTTCACAAACCATCCGAGTGGATTAAGAAGAAGGAACTCCGCGAAGCTGAGCAGTCCCCGCGAATTATTACTAACAAGCTTATCGATTAATGTCGCTTATCGGTTCCACGTCCGGATGCATTACCTTGCAACATTAATTCCCTTTTTTTACGGATGTCCCCTACGCGATAAAGCTGCTTATTATCGCCGCATCGGTCTCAATCATAAAAGTCAGCGTTAAGCCGCGCAAAAGGAAGACACCACACCTAAGAACAGTGTACGTACGCCTCGCCGCGCCGCGCCGAGATTCAGCCATCTTAATATGTACAACTATCGTGGCACACGATGTTACTATCCCGCTGTTTACCTGTTGGATATCGCAAACTCTCGGGTATCATTAGAGGGGACGTGTTTTAGAACTTCTCAATACGGGGCTGGATTTCTCGATGTGATCATAACGAAAGCAATTAGAGACTTATCGCTGAATAATAACGCCGAAGCCCTTCTCCGGGAGATACGAGGTTTAATCTTAGTTAGAAGAAAGCTAGCGATTAGGTCTACGTTGCTGGCGAGCTTCCACTTCTTCAGACGGCTCCAGACTCCTCAAACATTTGAGGACGGACGCCGACAGAACAGCGACGTCTGCAGGATCAAAAGTCCTTGTTTGTTATGTAGAATGTAAACTACCTGGTTTCGAGCATTAACCTTCCAGCAGAGACAATTACTCAATTTCTAACGATCAAATTAAATGAATTAAAAACAACAGAGATTAATGGATCTACAATAACTACCTTCACAAATATGTTTAAAAAATTGCTAGATAAATTCGTAAATTGGTCTGAAGCATTATCAAGTGTACAGCTACAAAAACGATCCAATGCCCAAGAATTAAATAAATAAAATAATATATTCTGTTCTATGTTTCAGATAGAAGTTATATTGTTTCACGGGGGGAACATATTAAGCTGTTATTTATTCAATCTTGAGATGACTTTGAAGAGGCCTATATAGGTCAAATCTGGATTTTTAAATTGGAACCTATATTTTTTATACACACGACCCACTACAAGTTCGAACAGAATATTTTCAGGACAAAACGAAACGGTTCTGAACACTTGCCGCAGAAATCGAGGAGCTGGGGGTACCGCGCGTTGTCCATGAAAAGTTGCGGGCTGGTTAAGAACGAGGGAGCGTTCCTCCGCAGCGAAGAAGGCCTTGTCCAAGGATTTTAATATCAAGAGGCAAGTCGCTCGTCGCTAATTATAATGATTTCAATTTAACGACCGCGGAGACGGTGTACACCCGTCTACTGGCAGTGTCGTAAACGACGATGTTTATAGATACGAAAAAAAGGGGGTGTACGATGCCAGGCGGGGCGAGGCGAGGGAGAGCGTGGGGAACATTTACCGTGCAATTACACAGGTCGATAGTGTATCTAAATAAAGTTATTTCTCGACGTGTCGCTCGCGTTACATTAGCCGAGCGAATTGCGTGGTTACCGAGTGTACATAACCGGGCGGGTAACAGCGCGTACCATGCGCCTTCTATGTTTTTGTATGTGTGTACGTGTATATATATGCGCACACGAATAGCCACGGTACGTAATAATAATCCGATGCTGATGAGCCTCGAGATCTCCTCCGCTCGTAAGCTTGACCTCGCGATCTCGACTATTCCCAATGCCGAGCGTCACGAAGGCTTATCCCCTTCGGTCGATGCTTCACGGTTGCGAGTTGCGAAGCTTGCGGGAAAACGGTCCCGAGCAATGTTGCGCACGCACACGCACACGCACACTGCTCCACACCGATAAGATGGTGCCTTTTCAAGGTGCTCGCCGGAAAAATTCGCGAAACCTGTCCAATCCTGTAAATCGACTGGAACGCGCAACCCTTCAGAGGTGTAGCGTCCCGCGATCGCTGAGCGAAAGTGACAGGCCGCGATCTGAAATAATGACCGAATGCTAGAGACATTCTTTGGTTTTGGTTTTGTGTCTCTTGGAGACATCGTTCATTCATAAGAAAAGTGACACGATATAGACCCCTTAGATGACGTTATCGAAGGGGACTTGTTATTCCACAATGAAAATTGCTGTTGCTATTGAAGGTTCCATTACAAAAGGTTTAGCTGTATATCATAGATTTTTCAAAATTATGCAATAATCACCGGTCGGTAATGTGTTAAGATGAAATGTGTAATTTTGTTAACTCGCTATCCTTTTCTATGTTAGACTCTAGCAACAAAAGATCAAAGAATAGTATCTGAACAGGATGTAAGTGACAGTTCGGTCCCAAAGTGTTCACAAACGTGGAGGCATCACCGTAGTGACCGAAATGCTTCCATGAATCCGTTGGTCCACGAAATTTCGACGCAACCAATCTGCACGGTTGTTACATCAGGGCAGGCCAGCCAGGATTCAAGTTCGTCGATTGCGTATGCGATGTCGAAACATCTCTTACGTATCAAAATATCGAGGAACCAGTTTTCCTTCTCATTTGCACTTTCATTGTCGATTTCGGGTTGGCCCGGATACACGGCTGCCTCGGCCCCTCTCCCTCCACCCGCCCCTCACTCCCTCCAGTCTGTCCGGGTAAAAACTGGTTAACCCACGCCTCCTGCAAAATCCCCCAGGGCTGCAGCTGCATCGCGAGGTGTCGTTGCCACCTGACGTGCATGCAACGTCGCGTGTGACGTAAGCGGAGAATAAACTTTCGTCGAGTCAGCAACGTCTTCGGGTCCTTCGTGTCATCGTCATCGGCCGGCAACCTTGAAAAGTTCATCGCCGCCCATATACAGAATCCGAGCTGGCCGAAACTCGCTGCAACGGCACTACGTGGTAGCACACACTACCGTGCGCGAATATCGACTCGTGACCAACGCTGGTCGATTGATCGCTAAATCGCATAGATTTGTTTAGTTACAGTGCATATAACATGTATTCGTGCAATCTTTAACAGCAAATAACTTTTCTAAAATTGAACGATTTGAGTCTGTCGGAGATGTTGCAAGACCAGTTTACTGGGTAATGTGTAAATTGTAATTACGAAACTTTTTTTTAACTTTTTTATCTGCAAGTTTGAAAAAATTTCTTGTTTCTTGCCATTTTTGCCATTTTCAATATGGTTTGTAATCAAAAAGAAGCGATACAACTCTTTCATTTTACATATTAGATTATACATATAGACAGGATATTCGAATAAAATAATTAGAAAGTAGAAATTACAACGTAGTAAAAGCAGCATTACTTGCTGCATTTTCGATCGGACTGTTAATAACAGAGTAATCTCTACTGATCACGATTCATGATTCACCCTGTATATGTATAAATATAATATCGCTTTCTACCGTCACTTTAATTACTCGAATGGAAAATCACTTTCTATAAAGTTGCGTTACTAGTCCGGGTTATCTCATCGTGAACATCGAGCAAGCAAAACGTGCATATTCTCACGAATTATCTTCTGCTATCTTGCACTATTATTCACATGAACTATTTGTTACTATCTTATACCATTATCAATATATATATAATTTGCAGGGTATAGACGTCAATGAATTTTAATAAGTCAAAATAAAATGAAAGAATAATTCGTATTAACAGTATTACCATTACGAAACGACAGGTTAAATAAACCCACGCGCAACTGAATCTTATAATTCAGATCGTGGGAAGCCGTGCAATCCCCTGGCAAAGTGAATCCTTTTGCGGATGTACTATATGCAATTTCGATAAGACCGTCGGAAAAATCGCCTAAGCCAGCTACTGAACTTATTACGAGGCCGCCTTTACGCCACGGAAGGAATACGTTCTACTAATAAGCTTCTTCGCATCATCTAAAGAGAAGAAAAGCAATTTATAAGTAAGCTCTCCAACTGATTACGAAGTTTCCTGCAACACTGTTATCGAGAACGGCCTACGAGGAGATGCGAAATACAAAATGGATTCTATTCAGAACGTAACGAAAATGGGTCTTTAAACGGAGCCTATCACGATCTATCAGTATAATGAATGTGTTTTATTAAATGCAATTACCGGCATCGTTTCAATTCAAAACTGACACTCATTGTTCCCCTTCGTGCTTCCCACACAAAAAAGAAAGTAGAATGCGGGCCGTGCTCTATGCACCGGGATTGATGCAATCTGTAAATGCGGGCTGGAAAGAAATCTTCTCTAATGTAATCTAATTGTGACAATGAATGGAGATCGTATCTTATCGAGGATGTAAGAGACTTCGATGGCGTCAGCCAATTCCCGATACGCGTAGCTGCGCCAGTATAACTTACAATAGTCATTCATTGCGTGTAATCCAATTGATTCGTGCGTTTAACGTCGAGCCTACGGAACGTCTAGCATGCCTAGAAGCTAAACGAATGACGTATATACAGTGACTCACTTTATTCGTGGAGGTCTATCAGATTTTTTGGCTTGGCTCAAATCAATCTTTTTTTATTTCAGTGTGACGAATTTGGTGTGACAGGCCGAGAACAAAGAATCGTCGACAAAATAGACAATATAACATTTTTAACGGTTTTGAAACGATACAAAAAACTTTTGGATTGATCCAATATTTAATTAACTTTAGACTTTATATTAATATTGGAAGAATTTCTTTGCATTTATATATAGATTTCTTGAAGTGAAAACAACAAAGAATGGGAATTGTATACTCCAGTATACTTATTAAATGTAAATGTAGAATTTTCTAATTTTATTTTTCTATTACCTTTTTATATGTAGTTTGTATTATATATTTTCCTTTAAATGTGTATTAGAGGCATCAATATATTATTTAGATGTAGTTTAATATACTACTTAATTCTTTTTGAATAATAAGATACCCCTTTTACCTAATACTAATTCCTTTTTTATCTTATACCAGTTTCCTCAGCTACAAAAGAAAATTATTATTGAGTACGACGTTATATAATCGTGTCGTTTTATTTGTAGCATCTTGATAAATCTCTGTCGCGTTGAACGTGATTAAGAAGCTTCCTATAATCCTTTCTTAACAAACGTACGCCTTTGTGAGTCACTAACAATAGCAATGTACCGTTACCAATCTTTATTGAAAAGATATTTTATTGCTGATTCGACGAACTCGATGACCAATGTAAATTCCGTTTGTCGACCAGTATTCCCGTCACGATTTGCTTCTTGTAGTGAAATTGTCAATGTGGATTCAATAATTTAATATTCGATCGTCCACGTGGAGCTGAACAAAATACATTTTTATTAGATCTCCATAAAATATTATATAATTTTTGTCTTCATCCCAGCTTTTATATACAATAATGTAAGCAATGAGTTAAGTGTGCGAATTTGTAATTATTTGACTAACAATATTATAATATTTCGTGTTTCTGAAAACCATTTTAGCGCGTTAAATATGAAGTATCTTTGACTTTCCAATACCACGTTTAAAATTTCTACAGTATTACATAAACCATGTATGTATATGCCATTCATTTATAATATCATATATTTTTCGATATAAATTTAATATAAAATAGTGTTTAATGTGTTAAATCTACTAATTAAAATTATTAAAGGAAGAAATGAATTTTTATTTGGTTCCCAATTAACCCAATTAACTCAAATTATCTCAAGTAGCAAAAATTTTTGTATAGTTTCTTTTCATCTTAAATTTTTAATTGAAATTGTTATTTTTTTTTTACTGAATGGGGCACTGAGCTGCAAACTATAAAGCCCATGTTTAGATCCGCCGCTGCCAGTGCCTTGTAAATAATGCAGAAAATGTTGATTTTGCATAAAGATCCGCTGTCTAGTTATCAACATTATTGAATCGACCATTCCGAGATATATATAATAAGACTATTACGTCCCAGCCTATCAATGCGAACACAATTCCCGATTTTATCAGGCATTGTAAACTGCTCAGATTTATGTAAGCGGTTGAGGAACCCTTACAGATTTAACTTTTAAATGGGATGACAATGGCGGGTTCGTGGACTAACAGTCTTCCGGTGCCGATTTGAATTACACTGATGTCTCGGCCTGGAGACTACTCGCTATCCAGGCTTATTGACAAGGATACTATTCGAATGCAAGGTACCGCGCGCGGTCCTTTGAATTAGCATGAAATCATGGAGGCACACGTCGCGTCACACCAATTCCAGCTCTGGAATTGCCACGTACCAGCGACACTTTTGTCTTCCGACGAATTAATATTCCGCCAACATCAGCACGTTCCATCGTGCTACTTGCAACAGATTATTTTTGCGCGTTATAACGGCGTGTTGCAGATCTATGAGGAGATACTATGGTCGCAGAAGGAACGGGAATTTTTGCGGTTTCCATGAGAAAACTGGAGAAACACTTTTAAGAAAAAAGATTAGGAATGACATAGTTAAGATCGCGAAAGTGTTTTTCCAGTTTTCTCATGAAAACCGCAGAAATTCCCGTTCCTTCTGCGACCATAGTATCTCCTCATCATTGTCATTGTAAACATATCTAATCACTAGACTGCGGATGTTTATGCAATTTCCAATTTTTGTAGACGAATTTTAATCCTTTGCACTCGGTGCTATTTTAACTCGAAAATCAAACGTTTCTTCTGACCTAGAATATTTCCATTCTCTATGATTTTTTAAATTTGGTAGGTATGAAATTGATATAATACCTCATACAATACTTAAATGTTTAGTAATATTGGTTAGATACCGATATATCTAATAATGTAAACAATATTTTAGATAATAGTACAGCAATTTTTAGTGGCGCTTCAGGGTCGCCACTCGAGTGTTAAGGGTTAAGGAAGTGGAATCAAATAAAATGTTGTTTTCAGTGGTAGTAGCCTTTGTAGATGTGAAATAAATAAAAATCGTACTAAACTCTGTCGAATTTTATATTCTAGACTTCTTAACAGAAGTTAAAATTTATTTTTATTCATGATAATTTTCAAAATCTGTCCAATGTTTTTACTGTTTTGTATATCACGTATGTACCTACTCATTTCCATCATGAATACATAAAATCCACAATCTATTAACCATAATCCCACAAACGTTTTAAGCAAAATTATGTTAAAAATAATACCAAATACCCTTTTTGTGACCATTTTCTATGGCAAAAAAATGAAGTGAATATTTCACTTCGATTAAAAATAATCGCGAACAACGATCATGAACATCATCATAATAAAAATTAGAATAAAATATTCACGTTTTTCGAATTACCCTCTCTGCGACTCATGTGTACATGTTCTACGGCAAAAAATGAATTGAATATTTTCCTTTGGTTAAAAATAATCCCGAACAACGATCACAAAAGTTTATCATAATAAAAATTAGAATAAAGTGTTCACATGGTACTCTTCCTCTGCTTTTATCTTCTGACGAATTAGGGTACGTGGTATGGTAATAGGTTGTACGGCAAGTTTATGTGTGCCATTGTGTGGCGGGTTTGGTGTCCATGTGGGCGCTGTAAAAATGCGAATTTTTGCGTGAACCTCTTGTCTCGTCGTATATCGAAAGAATTTTTACGAGCACGTTGACCTGTCCGCCGGAACCTGCTATATGTGGTGCATTCGGACGATAACGTTCGCGCTACCGTTTCGTCTTATCGACTGCCACGGTGCGCAGTGTTGGCTCACGGTACCGTTTTCCCCTACACATTTGCATAGAGCCTCATGCGACCACTATCGAAGACTATTGAAGTAATAAGTTTCTCGGGGCGTTCGAAGTAAATCCTTTGTACTTTTCAACCGAGACCATCGTGATAATGAAAAGAGCTGGGGAGCAACGGTTCAATGGCTTGGACGCAAAAAGCAACGTGTCGCTTAACATAATTAACGATTTACGTAAATTAACATAATTTACGATTTTTAACTGGTGTGGAAAAACAAATTCGAAATGGTTTCCTTGAATTCTTAAAAAGTTAAAAATGGAGCACCCATCACGATTGTATATGTTTAATTCAGTTCATTAATTAACCATGAAAATTGTTATGTTCACTTCTGAAAAAATGATTGATTTAACACGTAAATTGATTTTAAATTTTGTTATTTAAAATCCATGACACAATATGCTTTGTTTATTAATTAGTGTGTGAAAAAATAATTAATTTGTGCTTTGTAACTGTAAACGAATAATAATAATGCTACTAAATTGATTTTGGGTCGTATACGCCGCGCAAAGGGAGGGAATATTTATCCATCGACCTTATAATATCGCGCACGCGATCTCGCCACGACTAAAGCGATCGAATTTATCGCAACGTCGAAAACCATGGATCATCATTGTCATCGTATTTGTAAGAGTGTGGATCGTGCACGATGCAAAGGTGCGGCCGGCACTTTAGTATGACACTAATGAACAGAGCAGCCAGTCCCGTGGTCCGTCCCGCTGTAATTGGTTAGTTAGCACATTTATTTCATATGAGACGCCGAATGAAAAATGCGAAGCGCGTGCGTCCTAATTGGCGGCCGTGCCATTCTCGGTGTGAATCGTGAACCGATCGATCCAACCGATATCGGACCGTTGCTGCTGCTGCTTCACCGGTGACCGAATAACGTTGCCCTTACCGCTTGAACACGCCAGTGTGTTTGTTAATCGAATCGACAATTAACAGCGAGATGACTGCGTGATTAATTAAGGGATTACATGCATCTAGCTGGGTCGAAAAATCCTCATACGGTAACTCCCATAATTGATCGCACCCCACTTTAAATCGAAATAACTTTCTCACTAATTGATCAGACTTTTTCATCAGCTATAGAAAATTTATTACATGTGGTCTTTCTTAACACATTACCGACCGGTGATTATTGCATAATTTTGAAAAATCTATGGTAAATGGCTAAACACTTTTGTACGTGTAATAAAACTACACTTTTTCAGAATAAACAGTTGATTTTTTAATATATCCTTGAAATAGGGTATTAATTCAACATTAGTTTATATTTACATATATAGTTACCGAAGTCGTTACAGATTCGGTTTCATCATTGGAGATGATGATGTCACCCCGTGCGAGTGCTAACTAAATAACCCAATAATTTCCTAGTCTCACCTCTGGTCCACAAACACCGCTCGAACAACAAATCTGTAGCTTTTTCAGAACCAAACAATAAATTTGGAAAGAATTACGAGAATCCGAGTACCGTTTCATCCTCCGTTGCCCGTAGGCATCTCGTAGCTGTTGGTTCAAGAGACGAACACCGTGAAATAATTGTTGCGCTCTATTACGATTCCTCGTCCTTGACCTTGGCTCCGGTAAAAGTGCTTAATCGCGCATTCTGCATCTTCGCGGCACTTCCCATCGTGGTGCTGGTGCCGGTTCTTTCTTGGCAGCTTTGTCTTCGGGAACACCGATGCCGCCACACCCTGGCTCACGCCAGGTAATAATAATTGTTTGCGCGCTTACATCTAAAATGGCGTCCTTGTCCTTGCAAGGCTGCGCTGCTCTCGCCGCCTCGGCTCCCGATTCTTTTCCGACGATCCGCGAGCCAACACAC
The DNA here is from genome assembly GCA_028455795.1 of Lasioglossum marginatum. Lineage (NCBI taxonomy): Eukaryota > Metazoa > Arthropoda > Insecta > Hymenoptera > Halictidae > Lasioglossum > Lasioglossum marginatum. The sequence goes on along the minus strand of CM052257.1, from coordinate 239,203 downwards.
CGTGGGAAGATCGTCCACGGAGCAAGCAATCGCGATGGACCCTCCGGCTCGCCTTGACTGATCCTTTCCACAGATTAGTCGCTATCTCGCCTGGCTACCAAACGCGACTGCGGTAAATATAGAATTAAATGGACCGAGACATCGCTACCGACGGTATTAATAAACCCGACGATTCGCGTATCCTCGCCTACCCGCGCTACAGTCTTCTAAGTGTTCCTCGGGTGCTAAGAGAGGGGTCCTCTCATGGAATATTGCACAAATAATGTCAACTCACGTTCGAGACCTTGATAGTGCAGGATGTACACAAATTATCTGTCGCGCCTACCGTGGCAACGTTGATCTTCACCATTTCTTCAAGGTCAAACATTTTATTTTATTGTATCGTACATATCTCATCCCGAGGAACAAAAGTCTTGAAGAAACAATGGGTCTCGAGTCAACCGTTCTTTTAAAAAACGACTTGAATGTTTTGTAAACTATGTTATTCAACAAAGTGGAGGGGATGACGCCTCACACTTAAACGCTATATGTATAAGAATGTGGGTGGCAATGTCGTTGCCCAATTACAATCTTTGTGTGCTTGGAGGGCAGTGTCCTTCGCAGGATTTGAAGCAAGAGAATGGATGACACCCAGCATCATAGATTGGCGGCGATTAGAAGGTATCATTAGGCCTAGGGTGGAAAGCGCAAGTGTCCTCGAGGGCCTGACAATGATCTATCATCTCTGAAGGTGCGCGTGTTAGCCAACTGATTTTGGGGGTAAACGGTGGTAGTCGTGTTGCAATAAACGTGCTATCAAATACCTCGCTGACTCTAACACTAGAATCGGCAGCCGCAACGGGCACCTTTCAGCGATAACGGTAGAACCATAAGCGCATTGAAAATTGGTCATTATTACCTGTTTTTACGATTTCGGCGGACCACTGCTGAATATACGGTACTTCATAGATCTGCACTGTACCTGCCGGAGGCACGTTAGCAGGATATTCAATGATCGACAGCATCGATCAGTCATACGTTGCTCGTTTTGCTAGCTTGATCTGTCCCTGGGTGTTGGACTGACGTTAGTGGTAACCCTTGGAGATCAGATGATTCTGATAATTACCAGCCGTGGATAGGCCTAGTCAGATATGATAAGTAGACTATAAATTGCCTACCTCGATTGCAACAAATGGGTGTTAAATAGTTTATCCTATCCATAGTTTTCTGTAAATGGTAAAAAATGTTAATAGGTTCAGAATAATTTGACATTTGGAAGATGAGATGAACATTTTCAATTTTCATGAAAAATATTTATTCTTCAGGAAGGAAAAGTTTCGGAACGCGCATTTCTTTGGTCGTGTGTAATTTCGTATGCGTACCGACTACACTATCAAAAATGGGTCATCTGCTGCGATAACACTCTGCATAATTAATAGTGTAACACAACAAAGGAGGTTACCCATAAGTTGACTACGAATTTTCATGAAAAATAAAATTACCTGGCCATTATTTCTTGTTTTTTTTTTACATTTGACTTCTCTAAAATTCCAATAATTATAACAAACGAAACTATGAGTTGCTACATCAAGAAATATGGCGTTTGTGTTATGAATTTAACATAATTTATTAATCCAGGATATCCTTTTGTCTTCTTGCGTCCAGAACATTTAGCATAAAATGCACATTACAAGAAAACAAGTGGGAGCTCTATGATATTTTATTCTATTCTGATTACTTTTACAGTTAGGACGCAACCTGTACCACAGAGAATAGAACAGTCAAGAGAATATTTCATGAGATATTGGTTTGAATACTGATAGTTAAACGTGGGCGTATAACGGATTTTAGCAGAGCGAAATAAAACAGATTTATTATGTATAGTTTACTCGCGTGGGCTGCAAAAAAGAATATTTGTTTTAATCAATAAATTTTAAATCCGTTATTCAAAATTGTTATTCAAATATCTTTTAAAATTTATGCTAATACTCATAATGAACACAGAATAAAACAAAGACGCAGAATTAATGTCAAAATAATTTCAAATCATTTTCACAGATAAGGATTTTATAAAACATAGATAATTGAAATCCTCTTTTATAAAAGAACAAAATAAAATTTTTAAGTTAAAATGTATATAAAATATACAAAAAATGTTATACTTTATTTATTCCATTATTAGGTCTCCGCGCATTCCAGAAAGACATCAATCTGCATTAAAAAATGAGAAACTTCTTACTAGCAAAGTTAATAAGTACGAATAAAAGCAAACACGTTATCCCGCACTAAAGTATGCATGAATCAACCGTAACGTCATATTCAATCTCATTCTTAGCGTCCATAAACATTTCTCTTGCGTTTAAGCTTCGCGTTCGAATAAACGTGCAAGATCTTTCAGGATTTGATATTAATTCAAAAGGTATAACATTAATTTTGTTATGGTTGCCATTAGTTTTCTGCGCTGGCCCCTGTGTATTATAATATGTAGGCCCTTCGAGAGACGTAGCAGCCACGATACGGTCTCAATAATCCAGATTTCTTATGTACACCCAAGGAATCTTGTCCAACAAGCCATAAAGAAGTGTAACGACCAAATAAATGCTACTATAATGCATTCGCGAGGGTATAGGGTACCAGAGACTTTGTACTCATAAATGTTTATCAAGATGAGCTGTCCTGGTTTTGCTTGGCCCATTAACAGTGCCGCTACACTACTCTGAATATCGCAATGATATACCGCGAAACGTTTCCCTTTCTAGGAACACATCGTCCGAATTTGTTTGAATACTATGGTAATTGTGTTCTGCTAAAAAAGAAACGTATCTTCTCCCTTCTCCCATCAATTTCGCCATTTTTATATTACATTAAATTACATTAAATTCCAGTTTTCGAAAAATTTTATCTTTCCGGTGCCATTTTTTAATCTCGAAAGAGTTGAAAATTCATTAATGTCAAGACACACAATGATGTTACAATATTCTAATTTAACCTTTGAAATAAGTGCCTTCTCAATTATGAACATTTAGGGTTAACTCGTCATCCCCAGTTAAAATGTTAATTACAATAAATAGCCATAAAGAAAATCATACGACGAATGGTTAAAAAAATTAGTGGCTAAGTTTAATCCCTTGCACTACAATTTGCGATTACACTGATTACAACTTCTTTGATGTTCATAATTTGAAAGTAGGAAAAGAAAATTTATATTTATTGTATGTTTACATATTGCCCAATGCCTATTCCTGAGGTCATTTGAACTAACTTTTTGCTTAGCGAAAATTTCTGCATCGGCTTTGTTAACGAGTTATTAATGAAAAACACGGACCAATCAAGGCGCGGCCACGACAGACTCCGCTGAGCGTGACGTTGCTATTGGACGAGCCGGGGTCCGTTCGCTCAACGGGGCCTGCCGCAGTCGCGCTCCGATTGATTCGTATGTTTTTCGTTAATAACTCCTTAACAAAGCCGCGGAGAACATTTTCGCAAAGAAAAAAGTTACTTGAAATAACCTCAGGAATCGCCCCTTCTAACGATAGCAAATTAGAACTTTATTTTGGTTTAAAGGGAATTAATAAAATATATATATTCAATAGATTTCGTTCGGTATCTTCCAAGAATATTATAGTGCAAGGAGTTGTAACAACGTAACAATATGTTTTTATGGGATTACACAACTGTTAATTCATCCTTGTACAATTGCTTTCCGCGGATCACCCAACGGACAGAAGACAGTGGCGAGTTATCTCGTTCCTCTGATGTGGCAACGGGCCAGACTAGTACCGTACATCGTTATTACGTATCACGGCATGTACGCAATCCCCGAACAAAAGTGTGTGATTCTCCGTGGAACGGAAAAAAAAAGTATCGCGGACGAATCGTGCGAACGTATCACTCGTAACTCTCTGATGCAACCAGTTGGTACGTTTGTTCTCGCGAGCATTTGTTCAACAATGAAACTCAAGGTCGTTCCACTTTCCAAGCCTCCCAGGAACCATGCTGTACCCGTGTAATTTTTATTGTCCCGGACACGCGTCGGGACGAGTAGGCGAATCAAATCGTAAAATTAAAGATATCGCTCATTTCCTGAAACCGGTAACTTGATTAACAAATCACGATTTTAATATAAAAAAAAAGTAATTAACAGGAGCCATGTACAGCATTTCATCAATAAAGTTTATATGTACAAAAATAAAATATATTATTGATAAAGAAAAGGAAAAAATTATAATTACATTTACAACAGTACATTAACATTACATTAATGCAAATATAGTGGCCGAATTTTCTCTTTTTGCCTTTTCAATTTTTCAAAATTATTTTTGGGCAGATAAATTAAACAGTGAATGCACTTCAAAATAAGCGGGCCATTATTTTTTTACCAACCTTAATACTACAAATTTGAAATTGTCAATGTTGAAGTTATCCAATTAGATCAAATATTAGTAATGCAGAAATGGCAATATCAATTGCAAGTGTGTGATAAATTTTGGATATTCGCTTACAAAACTATAAAAGGTTAGGCAAGAACGAATTTTTCTGTATCGATAACTCAAAAACTACAAACTGTTACGTCATGGTTGCAGCAAATGAGCGATATGTGTGCATGGATGCTGCAAAATGGGGCGTGTACTATTAGCCTTTAGCGTTAGAGATAACTGTATAAGGTAACGCGGGTACGTGTTTACAGCGAGCCTTTTTACTTTGGACAATCTTCTATGAGGATCCAGTTGCTTCTCCTCGCATATTCGTTCAGGAGATTGCTATTTAAGGAGTTACAGTTACGTCGTTAATAATATAGGTTGCTGGAATACTGTATTGTACTATTGTACATTTACAATTCAAACAACGCGATCTGCAAAATATTTGAATAATGAAATGCTCTGAATTTATAACATATATTTCTGGTGTACTGATAGACTGTCGACGATCATAAAATAATTTCATTGAATCTAATATTAAAACTTTTCACAGAAACCATGTAAATGTCAATTCTAATGTTACATTATATTTACTAACTTTTATTTAACCGTCTATTGTAATCGTCATACTATTATTATTATTATAGAACTACATTTTTTTAAACACAGATTTAAGTAATATCATTTAAGTAGGCAAATAACTTTTTCATACTGAACATGATTTTATAACAGCAAAATTTTTATGCAATTACGTTACATATTACAATAAAATACAAATTTTCATTATTACTACTATTATTATTTTTATTATTTATTATTATAAAGTAGTCGAATCACTTTATACTCCATTATTATTATACTCTATTATTGTTACAACCATGAAATAAATTTATGAATATTATTACCAATATGAATCCAGGCTTATTAAAATCATTGATAAGAAAGAAACATATTTTCATTCAGCTTCTATTCGTCGCGATGAACTAAGAAAATTTTCGTTTCGTGCAAAAATTCTAATAAAAAGTCTAATAAAAATGTATGCTACTAATTTCCTTTAAACCGAAATAAAATTTTTCTTTCGTTTTGTTAATGCACAGCTATTGGAGAATATGTACCGTACAATAGATATAAATTTTCTCCTTTTTTAGGAAAGCATACGAACTACAAAAGAGTTCTAATCACTGGAACCGTAAAATAATTCGTAAGGCAAGGGATTAGACATACTAAGAAAGAAAATAAATTCATATTCCACTTCAATGTGTTGCAATTCAGATAGAAAATTTAAATTTTTTGTAAAGATCTGCTGTCTACTCATCAATCAGAGATCATTCCACCAGTCAAGTCAAGATCGCTACGTCACTCCAGACCGAGGAATCCAAACATCTCCAAACTTCTCTATCCGCGAGAACCACAAACAAAATTCCGTTCACCTCGTCTCAGCTAATTCGCTGGTAGCAAACAGTATCAGCTCGGTTGTCTGCTGTCAAACTGTTGATACTTGTAACCAGAGACGCGTACATACAGCGACTTCACTTACCACACCCTATTACGTTTCTAGAGAAACTATTAAGGGCGGTTCGATGCTGTCGGAGCGCTGAACAGCTCCTCGAACACAATAGAGCCTCTATTGAATAAGCCCGCTTCTCGTGGGTCGGCCGAACATAGGCAGAGAAGAGAAGGCAGGCAGGCAGGCATTCTGTTAGCCTGGCGAGGACTCCAGGCTAAGTTCGCCGTCGCGTCGGTGCTCGCTGGTATGGTCACCGACAGGGCTCTGTATGTCGGAGTGGGTCCGACACGACCAGTTGGCAGCGTTGTCGGTGTTAGTGGGGCCCACTGAGTGGGCCTCTTACGCTCGGCTCAGTCACGCCGGGCTCAGTGACTTCGCGTCCGCCGGTTCGATCGGTTCCTCTCCAAGCTGTGCGTCGTGACATCGCCACACGTTCCTACCACCCCGAATTCTCTTCCAAAACAGAGATAGTTTCTTTCAAGAAGGATCTCTAATTACGATCTAATCGGTACGTACGTGCACAGTCCCTCTTAGGTTCGACCTCTTAGTTCGACTAATCGAAACTCTTCGTTTCTTTCTAGATCCCCGCGTTTAGAAGACACCCCGAAGTGCCCATATCTCATCCCCTAACGTCGGCTCCCGCGAGCTACCAGGATGCAGTCGGAGCCTACTTATCGATGGGCCTGACGGGAACTGCTTGCATCCGAAGCGATAAAAGCGAGATACTCCCCGTGGCCACGTGAGAGTCAGCGCTAAATCATAGACGCCACGGGGCTCGAACCGTGGGGAATATATCGTCGTTTCTGTGAAAGGAAGGTCGGCCGTCCGAGAGATTGGTACCCGTGAATCGGTTCCGTGGTTCATTGACGCCCGGCGGAATTGATCGTCCGTGGAAATCTTCTAGATCTGGTTCTCCACGGCCGTTTCGATTTCCTCGAGATCGTGAATACCGTTCCGGGGGGATGACGCGAAGACTGCTTCCGTCTAGCATCGTTGCGCGAGAAGAGGATATGATTCAACCGCGCCAAACTGACATCGACGGTGAACAGTTCGAGACGTTTAAGAAGAGAGTCTTCTCGGTGCTAACTCGAAGGATTCGCCAGGTGAAGGATTAGACTCGTTCTTAGGCGTCTAGGATCGAGTTCGGAGAGGAGAGAACGTGATCGTTGAGTCCACTGCGTGCTGTTGCCCGCGGTAACAGTTAGTGTACAGTGAACGAGTCCTCGGTCGCGCTAGATCGTTGGATCGGGACCGACTCCGAGATCCTTTCCCGGCCAGTGACGATCCCCGTCGCGTCGGTCGTGATAGTTCGTACTCTCCGCAGCGACCAGTGGAAAGTGGTGACATAATCGAGGAAAGTGCCGGAATCGATAATCGTCGACGGGTTTCTGTGCCGGTAGTTGACCGGAGAAGAAAATGTTGTCGGAGACAAACGCGAGATTTATGCTTGCACGTCCGGGATCGACAGTCTTGTTGCTCTGAAAAGTATGGTAGAGACTCGACGATGCAACCTCGTGGTATAGAGTGCCGTGGCAATAGCAATCGAAAGGAATCTTGTTCGATTCGGTCGGATCGATGAACATGTGACGAACAGTTGCGCGGAACAATGTCGTCAAACGGTGAATTCTCGACGATGTCCAGTGAAGAGGTGCCGTCACTGCCGAAGTCCCTGCCGAGCTCGAGGGAGGCGACGGCAGAGGGTAGTTCCGGTTCCAGCGGCGGGTACATGCCGCTTCGAGAGTTTCTCGATCGATTCTCGTTACCGAGAGTCGTCAGGCTCGAAGGCACCGGCGGCAGACCGGTGTTGCTCTACAAACAGCAGCAGAGATCACTTCGCGTCACCGCGACTTTGTTGATACATCGGTACAGGCACGACGTCAAGGTGGGACCGGAAATAGTCATTCCAGAGGGTTATCCGGGTGAGTGGCTTGCGCCTACTATAAAAGAAAAAATAATATTGTAACACAGCAATAAATAATTGTGGTTACACTGATCCAATTATTCAGATAAAAAGGATGATAACGCACTTTCTTGTCTAGAATGATTACAAAATACCATTTCATGACCTGATTCATGATAATTATTCACGATAATTTTTCCTTGAATAGTGATTCAGAGCTAAATTCTTCCTCCAATGGGACATTCCAAACATTATAAATCAAATGCCCAAAAAACCAACTTGTGACTCAACTCTAAAAATTGAATTCTATGTTTTTAATTATGTATTTACCATGTTCTGGGAAGATAAACGGGGAATAATACCCCAAAATAGCAAAAGGAAAGACATAGCAAGAAGAAAGACATTAAGAGACATGGTAAATAAAAATTCTTAACGATCAAGTATAAACACATTAAGTATAAACCATCCATTGAAAATTAAGTACACGCTGATTGCAATTATAAAGAAAAACTCTAATAAGTTGAAAATCCAACATCTGACAAGATCATTATTAAGAGATTAAGGTCAAGTTAGTTATACTAAAACAGTTTCCTTGTAGCTGGTTCGACTAGAAATTACATATTGCACGAACTTAAACACTATTTAATGGAAACATCTATCACGTTAATATATCTATGTACACTATCCAAGAGATTTATTATACTCGTAATTATCATACTTGCAAATACGTACATGTATACATATGGCACACATGTAGGGGATGATGTATTAGGTAAAGTCGTAAATAATTTCCGTTTTAGTATATTAATTGTATTTATTATATTCGCCATTATTTGCTATTATTATCAGTTATTACTTGTCATCGTTTACCCAGTAGCTCGAATATCATGAGCTATTATCAAACTGCGGATTTGTATGCAATTAATGCTATTTGCAAAATATAAAAAGTGTTGAAATTAATGAATAGTAGCGACATTTATAATTTATTTTCATTGCAAGGGAATTTCTAGTCAACGAAAAGATTTTTTCCTTTGTACTGGGTTTTATAAAATAATCTTTGAAAATGGAAATTTACATAGAAGATGCAAATTTTACTGCAAAATATAGTCATTATTATTTATAACTCAACGTAATACTTAAACGAATTATCGTATAGCAGCTAAAATAGTAGCCAAAATTCTGAAATCTTCAAATCGAATAAATTACAAAATTCTAAGGTAGAAGTGAAAAAAATCTGTATACTCTTCAAATTCTTTGGGAAACAAGAAAAAGAGTAGGCTTATTTATAATTGTACTACGGATCTTCATGCAAAAAAATAATGTTCTGCATTTATTATGAAATTTTCTTTAATAATTTTTCCGAGTCGAAAATAATGTATTGATGCTCTCTAATTCCTTCAATCTGCACACTGTGTCAAATTGCGAGTACTCATTTTTGTCATGAATGCATAAACTCCGCAGTCTAATTATAATTGACAGTGAACCATAATCGGCAACAACCAGCGGTTAGATTTTAATGGGCCCGGTATCCGGCAGACATTTTCAGAAAAACGTAAATTATGCTTCGGCAAAGTAAACGGGAACGGTTGTGATAACCAGCTTAGATCACTGGAACAGGTTAAACAGCGTACTCCGCGAAAGCGTCAACAGCGTTTCACGAAGGACGACGCGACGGTTAATGGTCTGGCGTGGCGGCGCGGCCGCGAGAACTCGGTTGCACTATCGGAGAGCCCGTTCCTTCCCCTTTTGAATCGTAAACCATTTTGTGCCAATAAGTTGCGAGACTGGCCCCGACCATGGTTACAGTCGACCTCTCCCTCCACCCGATATCTTCCCCGTGAACCCTTCGCGTTGCTTTTCTGACAGCTGAAACGGAAATTACGAGCCAATAAAACCGCGTAATGTGGACCTATTAGTTCGAATGGATAAGAGCAAACCCGCGCAAAGTTTAAGACCGGTACGCACCTCTTCGTCTGGACGTATCGACGATCCCCAGATTTAAAAAAATATATCTCGGAAAACTTCGGGACCGTAACTTTTTTGTTTATAATCATTTCCTTGTGAAACTTTTGCGAACGCATTCGTGACGTTTTTCTGATTAAAACGAGTCCAAACACGATACAATTGCGATCGTATTGACCTGTTTAATCCACGATTTAGTAGAGCCTCGATTATCCGAACTAACAACTGAACACAAGTACGGATTTTATGCGTTTAGAATCACAATGAATACGTGCAATTTGAAACAATGAATATATTAAAAGAGTTTAAGAACATCGATAGATAGTAGACAAAAATTTGACCTTGAAAGGTTTGGTCAAGGTCAACTTCGCGAATCACCCGAAGAAGCCACGACAAAACATTTTGTTACACTTTGTATTCATGTTGTCATTATGTCGTCTGTTCGGATAATCGAGGCTCCATTGAATCGTGAATTATACAAGTAAATATGATCAAAATTGTATCGTGTTTGGACTCTTTTTAATCAGGAGGATGTCACGAATATATTGGTAAAAGTTCCATAAGGAAATAGTTAAGGCTAAAAAAGTGATGTTATTGTGTAAAGCTTCTAAGCCCCACAAGAGCCACATCCCGCCATAGTAGGAACTTTTCACAAATATCGTGCACACTTCTTTCTTCTATCGAGACATTACTATAATCGGTGGACGGATGCGCCTATATGTCACTCCGTAGCCGGCCATCGAAGCTGGACGCTGCACGAAACAGGCTCCAGGGCATAATCGTGTTTCATGAAATCGATTTTTACTACTTGGTAGCGTTGCAACGGAACGGCCGACGTGTTCATTAACCCTGCATAACCTTTCTTGAAATTGTAAAATATTACGCGGCTGGATAAGCAACTAAGTAGTGCCCGTGAAACGTGCGAGACGAAAAAGAAAATTCGAATGGCAAATATCTTATTGCAACAAATACGATGTGTAATATTTGTGTTGTTCACCTTGGTGCGCGTATAATGGCTGCAAAAGGTACAAATACATATTATCCTTTATCGCGATCTATCGGGATGTTGAAAAAAAGTTTGTACTTCTAGGTATACTATAGCTGAGTTGTTTGAGCATTTTCTGCGGAGGCAAACTTATATTCGCGATAGGCATCTCTCCTGATACTGGATTGCGTTTATGTTAATTCACGGTTTTGTGCGATGATTTAACAGAAGTGTTATAAAAATTAAAAATTAATCAGTTTATGGTTAACTATGTTGAAGTTTGCATTTTGTAAATTTTGAAAGATTGTTACAAACTGTATATGCATCTAGTTTTATAAAAATTGTTTCTAAAAATTGTTAAGGAATTTTTTAATTCCATCATAGATTTTCTAGTGGTGTTGAAAAAACTATATTGTTATATATAAATTAGGGTAAATAAAATTGCAATAAGACTAACGATGAGTATAATATCTAACGTTCTTTTAAATAAAAAAATTATAAATTGAAAACAAAATGAAATTATATTTCAATTCTAACTGATAAACTTGATATTGCAATTGAAAATTACACATATAAAATAACAATAAATATAGAGGTTAACAAACAAGTTCAACAAAACGGAGTTGTAATTTATTGTACTTGTTCAAACATCGAGAAATTAGAGAATCAAACGTCTCTACTGACTTTTTGAATGAACAATACAACCTAGTGCTTAATGGTAATTTTTCCTAATAGTTAGAAAATTAAATTCGTACAAATGTCAATAGTTGCATCGGCGCCAAAGACCGATGCAATCGCAGGCCTCAGCGTTTTCAAACGATAATAGACAACGTTCCAAAGCGGAGTGGATATGCTGATTAAATAACGCAGAGTTGCCTGTTACTCGGGTTGCGACACGGCAGCGTTATTGAAGCGACGCCTAACCGATTAACTGTTGATTTAATCAGAGTCGGTATACGAAAGGAGGTTGCAGCATTCGCGTCACGTGCAGAAAAAGAGAAAAACCTGTCACGAATTTCGTCTTTGCAGGCGATTACGTGGATATCGGTGATTCATCGTTAAAAAATCTCTACGTGTCGGTTACAACACTTACTATCGGCGTCGGCCACAACCTAACCGGCCCACATTCCGCGTTTACGCGAACGATCCGTGAATGAATCACGGGTTTTCAGATGGTGGAATCGCATTGACCGGGTCACACTTTCCATCTCGAACAGAGATCGATTCTGCATACCAACGTGACTGTTCGTTTATTCCGAGTGGGATGAAAGTATTGCGTACCGGCGCGTGAAGAGAATGATTTTGTCGACCATTGGAGAAACTCTTTCAGCATCGTTGGTTCGCGGTCTTTTCCAATACAAAAGTTGGGAACTGTGATAGATGGGCTGCGAATATTTATGCAAAATTATCTGCATCGATTACACAGTCGCCTGATACATTGCTTCTCGCGGCTCTGCGACATGCTGCCGAATAATGAAAATTACGCGTCGTAAAGGTAGTTACTTACGGTAGGTACTTTTGAGGCGGATCGCACCCTAGATTGATCTTTCATCTAGCGATTTTGACTACTAAGAATTGCCGTCTTTGCAAACAATAAGACCATATTTTTCATTGAATCTTTTCGTAGTCGATAGAAACGACTTTTCAATTCCGACTCGCACGTATGTACACGCACGCGCACGCACTAACATTTGAGTGTTGTAAACTATTTCAACAGATGATCGTTATCCGACAATAAGGATGATCATTCCGTAAAACCTACAACCCGAGACAAGTTGGCCTGCTCCGATTTATCGTAGCAAATAGCGCAATGCACGCGTCTAAGCGAGCTTTACGGCTCGCTCGTAAATATGTGGTTCGTGCTGGCCGGCGCAGATTATATCGAACAAGCACTAACAGTAAATTGACTAAGGAAACATTATTTAACGCCTACGAATTCGCTATAAGTTCGGCACAATTCACGATGAGCCCCGGACGCGAAAAATCACGGCCCACGTCGCCATATTGACACCCCATTCGTTCTTGCTCTATCACATTCGCGTGATCGTCGACTTTCCTTTGAAAAATGCGAAACACACATCTCCTTCTGCAGATACAACCACCAATTAAATTATGTAAGAGTTCAATCCTGATATTTGAGCAACAATTAAATCATTTCAATCGGGTGCCCTTCACGTGACCCACAGTAAAGCGTCAATTATCCGAACCAGTGAAACTAATTTGAATCTCACATTTGTTATATAATCTTTCACTTGGCATATACAAATGTGTAGAACGTTGTAAAATACAGATACATGCAAAGTAGAAAAGTTTCGTATTCACATTTAAGCAACAATTAAATAATTTCAATCGGGTACGTTACCTATTTCATTTTCTAATTGAAGTTTCGTGACCAATTCGATTGAAACATGGGTAACTAATCGAAATCTTGCATTTGTTGTATAAAGGTCTATTGGTATATACAAATGTGTAGAACATTACAAATAGACTACAGATTTTATGCATTTATGGGAAATATGGACGGAAATTTAAGAACGTTCTTACATTATTCTCGACTTATTGAAATTATTAGAAGAAGCACATTTTAGCGAAGTGTTAACTCTCCGACGGCAGGGTGGATCAATTTCCGGTATCTTTACTATTTTATGTTTTATCTGCTCAGTTTTATCATAAATGCATAAAATCCGCAGTCTAGGTTCCGAAGGTCATCCGAAGGTTAGCAAAGCGAATTTCCAGAAGTAATTACCTGCAATCAGGTGATCCGCAGTTCAGGGAAATTGATTTCTCCCTGTTTGATAGTCAACGAGACTACTTTCTTCGGGCATCGGGCGCAGAAAATCGTGTTTCCTTATACCCAGGTGGCTTCATTAGGTGAATCGATCCGGCTGTCAGGCCAATCAGTCAACAAGGGCTCTTTGTGATTTCGCGCGCAACAAGAAATTCTCAGGTGCCTGGCTGCGAATAGAGCTCGGGCCTCGATCCTGACTAACTGTTCCACCACCGGTCACTTTTCCTTCTGCGTCATCGTGGAATTTCAACCGGCACGATCGGTTCCGTTCCGAGCGCACACTTTCGTCACCCGACTAATCTCATTTGTCCAACGCACGTGCATGAAATGCACGATCGGAGTTCGCAATCCAACCGAATCGGATTATGGCGAACTCCGTGTGCCCTGAATCTCGTTTCGAGTTCTTTTGATCGTGTTACGGATGACGAACAGACGTTCAAGATCATCTCTGGCAGGAACCGTCCTAGATAAACGTACAGAACCACCCTAGGTAAATCCACATAGCTGTTTAGGTAAAACCAAAACATACGCACGATCAACTGGACGTTGCATTCCTGTTCTCGGGGGCTAGTACTAGCGTGGTCACGAATCGTGTCACGAATGGGACTAAAGTTCACCTTCATATCAAGGTTAAGCGAATAGATTCCGCGAGTCCGGTAATAATGTTGCTGCCAGAAGCTCGATGTCGAAGACGGCAGGGTCGAAAGCTACCCCACACAGCTCGCGAACTGGAAAAAGGGAGGGGAGATAACGACGCACGGGCATAACAAAGGGCGCGCAAGAAACGCGTTTGCATTTCACATAAATCATTGTAATCAGCTTACGACGCGGGGCAAAAAGTCCGAAACACTTTTTCCGCGACGAAACGTTTTCTCGGGGACGCGGCAATAAACCGGGGAGCAAAATGAAGATGTCCGGGATCGGACAAAAAAGAGGCTCACGTTCCCCGGCGTATCTGAAATGAAAGTGCATGAAGCGCGCGCGCGCAGCAAATGAAAACGTCCCGTGTAGCATCGGATCGGCTTCTGGAAGTTGCTTATGAAATTGTAATGGCGTGCACGGTTCTAGACGTTTGATCAGCGAGCATCGATTTTAATTCCACCGATGGAAGGAAACAGCCGTGACCAATGCGGGGCCCGACTAGGCCCGAGACCGAGAGCCTGCCGGGAAACCGCTGATTACTTTTCGAACCGGTGCGGTAGTAAGGAGAAAATGAAATCTTTGTCGAGGGAACTTGAACCTTCAACCGGGATGAAATTACTGAGGAAGATGCAGCCCGTGCATCCGATTCCAGGAGCTGATAGCAGCGTCGGACGATATCGCACAAATCACCGACTCGCTTAAATACTATTCGTGCAAACCCTCGTCTACGAGAATCCAGGCTCCAGTTTACAGTAATTTATTAACCGTGTAAACCCGCAGCTCTGGCCGAGGTCGACGTACTCGGCCCTCTCATCAGCAGACCTTCGGATCTTTCAACCTTTTCCCTTTTTCCCTTTTCGTGACAGCGCATTCTCGGCTATTTGGACCTCGAACCCGCCGGAACATGTTCTCTATCTGAAATCATATGTTTAGCTTTTGTTCTTCACTTTTCTTCAGCTTTCTTTCAGCTCGGAAGAGCTGGATTTTAACTGGGACAACCCAGTTTTATCAGCATTTTCATGTAGTATTTCAATGTATCACACATCTTTCATCTTTAATTTTTCTAGGTCATACTAAGGTATGAAAAAAGCATGTACTTATGAAAGTACAGATAAAATAATTTCGGAGGTTGCAAAAACGAAATATAGTATAGTAACAATTTTTAAAGGAGAATAGTATTTTTCAAAAATCTCGGTCACTATTATATCCTTATTCTCTCAGCTAATGATTGTATATAAAAAAGTGATCGATGGTTAGATTAGAATGTGTTATCTTGATATAGCCAAGCCTGATGCACAATACTGTTACTCGATTGTGCCCTAAGAGATTTCGCACAAGATTGTCTCTACAAAAATTGATTTTTAGCGATAATTACCGTGGGAGTGCCGTTGGCTTTTGCATCCCTCGTCCCAATTTTCTGAACATTGTTTTCGCAAAACTCTGCTGATGAGCCGAAAATACATGTAGCTTCAAGAGACTGAAGAATTTGCCGCTACTTTGTCTAGTTTATCCGCTATTCATTGTTTTCAATTCCCACGTGAACTGGAATCCACACTGTGATTACCCTGTTCCCTTTCCTTTTTGCAAGGTAATACATTTCTTGGCAACTAATAATTAGTCAGTTGGGGTGTAATTATTTAAGTCGCACCGAAGAATTGAAATAATTTTATTTTATATTCTTAGTTTTCTTCGCGCATTTCTATCGTGAACTAATTAAACTGTTGCTCCGGATGTAATAAAATGCATAAGGAGCGTTCGTTATAAATTAGACAAATTTTTATGAAAAATAGAAGATTTTACTTAACAAACTATGTTCCAAAATACTAAGATGCAATATCAAAATGGTTTCTGTGGAATCTAAGAGGAAGTGAGACTGATATTTCATAAAACCTGAAATTCTTTTGCCATTTTAACGCACTATAACACTTCATTGCCTATATTTTCAGGTGGACGTTCATTCCTTTTTAGAACCCTATCCCGGTTCGCCAGATTGCCAGCTGCAATTTGAAATAGTTTCTCCGAAACCATTTCTATAACCCCGACGTGATTTTCTACAGAACCTTATGCCTAGTTCACATCCACGTGAAACTGTTCGCATTGTCTGCCAACGGTGTAGTGAATAGCGCTCTCTCCCTAACAGCGATACTAAAGTCTTTATTTCGTAAGTGTTTCATAGAAACATTTAACAGAATCACAATATTAGGTGGGAGAGTATGGTTTTTCTTTGAAAGATCAAACCGAATGGCCTGCGATTTGAACCAATGTTTCTTGAAAAATACATTAAATATTTTCCAGAACGATTACTTCAATTTATTTAATTATGAATAATGGAATTAATTTTGTTTTAATTTCTGACATAAATATGTTAAGACTATTAGACAAATCATTTCTTGCGATTTTATAGTAAATTTTAATACAGGCAATTGTTGTTAAACATTTTTTTAATAATAATGTAGAACGCTTTTCATCACTCATTGAATCAAAAAGAATAGTGTCGCCAAATTCTTCTGAAGCTGTCGTAAATAGTACACTAACATTATGAATGCACAAAATCCTCAATCTACTTATTAACTATGAAATCAAGAAAAATATTGTTACGTATTTCTCTGAGCAAATAAATATTAAAAACCAGGAACTACCAAGTTACCTAAATTCTTCTACAATTTTACTGTTATAACTCACACACTTATTTTCGTCACAATCATCTAGTTACAGCTGAAAACATTATCACAGTAATATTATTACAGTATTTTTCTCAGTTTTTCTACAGTAGCTTGTAGGAGCGCCATTAGTAATAAAATGCAGTCAACAAGAAAGCGTTCTTGCGAGGGTGTGGGCAGGGACATTTAAAAGTCCCAGCTAAAGAGAAGATAGCATCTGTAGCTGCGGGGGCCATTGTCCGTTTCATTGAAAAAGGTCTCCTTTCATGAGCCGGAGAAAAATCTGAATCAGAATTCATTCTCGAAGAGGGTTACAATGTGACGTGGGTCTCTCGCGGGTGCACCTGGATCACGCGAACATCTGGTTCCTCGAGGGGTAACAACCTGAAGCACGGGCCCCTCCGTGATCCTTGGTCCCACGAATGGTCCCATTTACAGTTCCTAGGCGGAACGTGGCACGACACGGCTTTATTCGTCCCGGTCCGTGTCGTGAAAGCTGAGCTCGTGGATAGGACACGTGCTACGAAACACTATGAACGCAACGCGTTCCGTTTCGCAACGCATCGGTGCCTGCACGCGTCCGCCATTAGTGCGTCATTTTCGGTTAGGTTGCAAATCGACGATGGAGAAAAATGCAGGTTGAGTCACTTTTAATTTGCTTCTACCTTGCCGAAGAAAGTGTATTCTGTTTTATGAGACATGCTGAAATAATGTTATTTCTTTTGCGTCACTGCCGTGACCTTGAATCCAGCTTTTAATCTCTTTTTCCTTAAGAGTGACTCATCACATATGTATGTTGTTTGTGATGAGCTGTTTTTGGTGATTTCAATGAAAGGATTTATAGGAACCGTTGTGATTATTCGTAACTATCTACTGTAATTATATTTGATCTTTTTTAGTTTGTTATTATGAACCGTTTCGTCAACGATCTGCATCAAGAACCATTAAATTATAAATGGTCTATGGATTTTCTGCATTTATGCAAAAAAGTAAAGGCATTTAAAGAATTTAGATATACTTTGGTATCTGAAATTCTATAAAATTATTCAGAAAAGAAATAAATGTCTACGTAGCTCTTTTGCTTTTGTAGTTGTTAAAGAGAATTTTTATTTTGCATAAAAATCCAGTCGATTTGATTAAAAATTTTATTAAATAGACAAATAATATAGCACGTTAACTTTTTGCACATTACCAATTGCAAAATGCAAAAATCATTGGATGATAAGGAATTCAAAAAATAACTATTCCCAAGTTCTAGACAAGTTCTAGAAAACAAAATGAAATTCAACCTAGCTCCACAAATTAGCTCTCGGGAACTCCTGATTTCGCATAAAGATCGGCGGTCTATTCACCCTGCTGTTAAGTTGCGCAGAACATCAATAGTACACGGAACATACTTAGAGCAGAAACCGCATTGTTACTGACAATGACTTTGACGCAGCCGGTACCGGTCCTTTCTCAGCGAGAGCATCCTGAATAATTAATCAAATTGCCATGTAATTAGATAATTAAATGGCGTAACGTTGCCGGCCTGTGCGTACCCTAATTAAATCTCGAGGAAGCTGGTCCAGAGGGGAGCAAACCCGGCGTCGGGTTCGCGTTGTTCGTCCTCCCTTCCTCGCGATTTTCCATGGACTTTTCCATGTAGTTTTCCAGTGGATACAAGGATCTCGTTCGATTGCGATCTGAACGAGTCAAGCAGGTCGCCGCTTACTATGTCGAATGCGCGTGGAAATGGAAAGTGGAGGAAGAGCTCTTGTGTAATTCTTTGTTGATTACGAGGAGTACGCCGGTTGCGACGTTCCTTTTCCGGAGTACACGGTCCCGAGCATCCCACTGTTCTGGCAGGAGTACGAGAAATCGCACTTAATTTCTCCCTGGAATTTCAGCTCGCCTAACAGATCGTTCCCAAGCGGCACAATCATTACGATTTTCCATGAGTATTCATCGGCGAACGATCCCCGAACCGATAATACGAGACGGAACAAATCATTTCCATTTCTAGTTAGGTGTTTCGAAGCCGCTGAATAGTCATTCATTCAAATCCGCTTGGAAAAGGGAAAGCTATGTGGAAACGCCGCTCGTTAATTAACGCTTTTTGCGTAGTGTGAGAAATTTAAATTGTTGAGTCAATTATTTGCCCAACAGATGCGTGCTAATGGCTGTGTTGCAACGCAGAATTTGATTGTGGTTAAAGTAATATAAATTATTGGCAAATTGGCTGACCTTGTTGTGCTCAGAATGTTCCATTGTAATTTGAAAAAGATCTTTTTTATTATCTGATTATACATAGAGGATATCCTAATTTTTCGATAATAGTTAAAGACAATTTCTAAGAACTATCTACTTATTATAAACTTAAGAAAGCTTTGATACACAAGAAGAGTCGCTATTTAATACCAATTTGTTAGTTCAAGTGGTTACCCCGTGGTTACAGAACAGACATGTTGACCTTGATATTTCATTGAAAATTATTAATGAGAAAAATAAACGTTTACTTAACTTCTATAGATTGTAATTGATGTATACACATTTTAGTTTCCATAGAGATCTATTAATTAATTCAATCAATTCAAGAATTGTGTGTACACATTTTTGCTCGATACTGTAGGCATACAATAAAGCTTCCTTCTTCTTCTAAGAAAGGATGAACGACTAATAAGTTCTAATCACCGTAAAATAAATCGCAGTGCGAGGGGTTAAGCTTGGACAAGGAGCGATGTCATTGGCGCGTTCGTGTTGCGACGATCAAAGTGTTTAATCGCGCCAGAAAAGGCGAACGTCCCGAAAGTTCTGTGCAGGGGTTGTGGGGGATATAGGAGGGGTCGCTATCATGCTCGGAGGACTCGAAAAAAAACCCGTTGTCGCAATGCATTCTCCGTGTTGGCGTACCCATATCAAAGACAAATTCTACGGCGGTGGTAGGCGAGGGTATGGGGTACGGTAGGGTAGAGCCAGGGGAGCTCGGCCAAAGATTTAGGTGTGCCCATGGAAAGAGGATCTGGAAGAGGAGAGCTCTGGCATTCCAGGACGAACGATCAGGCGCTCGCCTCTTGCACGCCCGTTAAAAGGCCGGATTCGAGGCGCAGCTTGCGTGCATTCGCATCGTGGCGGCATTCTTAAATCAATTAGCGACAACCAAAAGAACCAGCCGACCTTCGGTCAGCCAACCACTCGGCTACCGTGTCCCCGTTGCTGCAGCGAGCTGCTATTACCGCCGCAGGACGTACGCCTGGCTATCCTCTCAAACTTTGGAACACTTTTTGCAACGACCCAACCGAAACACACCGCCACCGCGTGGATTTCCTCCCTACCGAATGGGCTGGCTGCTGCGTCCTTTGTCCTTCTACAGGAGACCACCAACCGCGAACACGATGCGGGGTCCCGATTTGCTTCGAACTTCTAGTCTGACTCTTCTTCTTCTGCCCTGCTACATCGTGCAGGGCCGATGCTTTAACCCTTTCGTCCTTGAGCTCGGTTACATGGGGAGACCGTGTGGTACTTGCTTCCAGTTCAATATTTATTATAATTAGTACTATGCGGATAACATACTCTCCTAGTTTCTCGTTTGTAATGTTACTGAACATGATGGAAGATTTTATTTCGAATTTTTAGACGCATTCTCTTCTGCAGCCACGCAGGGACGATGTTTGACCCCCTGGTCCTTGAGATCGGTTACATGGGGAGACCGTGTGGTACTTGCTTCCAGTTCAATATTTATTATACCTAATTAGTAATATGCGAATACTCTGCTGGTTTCTCGTTTGTAATGTTATTGAATATGATGGAAGATTTTATTTCAAAGTTCGCAAATGAACGGGGACAGCGTATTACGCGCATTGCTTACGATCCAGAAAACGAAATGGAAAATGTCGAAACGGGCCGAGCGTAAAATTAGCGTTTGCCAGTAAATCATGCGTAAATATACACGCCTATCGTTGGAACGTTACCATAGCGATCCTCATTTCCGAAGACATGGCTCGGTCTGCCCGTTACGAATGACATAACGGAAACTTCGATCTTGCGCCAAGCCATAGAAAATGAGGCAAAACAGAAGTAATATTGCAAACGGCAGTAATACTTGGAAGGAGATTGATATTTCGTTTCTTTCGGTGCGATCGTTGTGGTCGATTTCCCGGATCCCACGAGGGAGACAAATCGAGTGTACCAACAAAACAGAGAGCACGGATGATGGACTAGCCTCCGCGAACATCGCAGATATTCGCGAACCCGTTCGAACGAATGATCAAACGGCGAAGAACGGTTCCCCAACAACGGACTTATGGTCGCAATAATGAGGAAGAAACTTGTAAAATGAACTTCACCGAAGATAAACGCGGGACAAACAGTTTTTCAGGTGTATAAAGCTGCCAGGTGTATGCTCATGTTTGCTGTTAGCGTTTGTGGCCACTTATTTCCGAATCTCGGTAGTGTATCTAATAACAACGGCAGATAATTTTCTATGCATAACGCGTATCGCTTAGTTGGCGATACGGGGGCCACACACCGTATTCAACGACGCGGTTAACTATAATTTAAAAGCATCTCGTTATATTTCTTCTCACGTTTCTCGTTACTTATCGCACGCCAGCTCCGAAAAGGGTCCGTTCCGTCGCGCACGCATGGGGCCCCGCAGGCGTGAGAGTGTAATATAATTCAGTGCCTCTCCTCTCCTCCCTCTCTCTCTCTCTCTCTCTCTCTTGGTTGAGGTGTGTCTTTCGGACCCCGGCACGATGTACCGCACGAATTACTTGCACGTAATATACTGCGAAACAAAGCCCGTTAACGTCACGAAACGGTAAGCTGCACGGTATTTTGTTTAGTGTCCCGTAACTTATACTGTCCACAGACGACTTTGTAAGAGGCAGGGTAATTGAGTACTCGTACGGAACGACGGCTAATACGGCCGGGGCCGTTTTTATGCACGGCCGACAACGCCGAACGTAAATCTGTTCGTCCGGAGCGATATCTGAAAATGCTTCGGCAGATTTATACCCCGGATCAGCCATGCCAGCGTGCACCGTGCTGCTGAAATAGGTCCAAAAGACGATACCGGGGCACTCGACACCCACTATCCCGGGATATTATACTCCCAGTGATAATTGGCTCTCTATCTGGACCTCGAATTTTATGCGTCTATGGTAGATGCGACTGACAAGAGGACACCTCCTTTTTATCGGGCTAATACTCGCATAAATTCGCCGAATCTGTTACGCTTAAATTTTCATGATCCCTACTCCTTCCCTACCACTTAGCGCCTCAAGCTCAGTGGAATCTTATCTCAGTACACGAGGAAAGAGAATAAAGCTACTAAACGAAAGGAGACAGACCGTACTTCAAAGAGACGCCGCGAACGTAAAAGCTAATCATGCTATGAAGACAATTTCAAATTCAGTCATTTTTGTCCTACCTTTTTAAATGCAGTGCCAGTGGATTGCTGAGGCTCTTCTGATTAAAATGAGTCCAAACACGACGTAAATCGGACTAGCTTTATTATGAATATAATTAGGATGAAGTCTATAAAAATAGACCGATTTACGTCGTGTTTGGAATCATTCTAATCGGAAGGACCTCGACAATACACTGGTAGCACATTTGAGAAGATAAAACAAAAATGGCTGAATTCGAAAGTTTTTTCATTGCACTTATTGTTTTACGCTTGTGGAGTTGGAAAGGCCTATTAAAAAATCCCTAACCAAGGACCGTTCAAGCACACCGTAGAAAATATAGTGGAGAAAACGATCAGTGTTTAATTTTGCAATAATTATTATTGTCCACATTTAAATGATACTAAACGTTGCACAACTTGAATGCAATGTTCTTTATCCCCGTAACATCTTCTTCGTACTCAAAATTGCGCGCTCGTAATTTACATTACAACTGTGTGGTATGATCGCTGCATTTCATTAGCATAATCTTCATAAATCTTGGATGAAGCTTTTATCACGCATGTAAGTATACTCAGCCTCCTTCCTTTAGTCCTTTCTCGCTGCGTATCGCGTTCGAGAGAAGAGAATATATTTCGAAAGAAATATTTAAAAATAACCATCAGCTACTTCACTACTTATGACGCGACATGCACATAAGCGCATTAAAAAAGATAAATATGCTTTCATTTTGTATTTAAAATATTCAAATATGAAGCCTCGAGGCAAGTTCTTCGCGTATAATGTTACACTGCAACCTAGGTAATCGGTGAGGTGTGAAATTTTATGCAAAAGAAAATTTTTCAAATTGTCGAACGGGATGCAGAAACGAGGATGTATTATAAAACTCTATAATATTATCCGAATTATTGATAATGTTTGTGTCTTATTTCTTGTTTTTTTCGAAACTCTGGTCAATTACAAAAAGCATAATTTATTATTTTAAAAGCTTCCAACTATGTAAAATTGCATCAAAGATATTTTATAGTAATATTTATTACGAGGTTTTAAAAACAGTTTAACTATTTTTTGGAGTATTGAAGAATACCAACAAATTGGAATTATGAAAATATTGCACTAAATGTTAATCACGTGACAATTAAGATTTGATTTCAGCGAAATTCAATTAACTTTTTATTTTTGCAAATCTGAGAAATACTTGTGCAGAAATATTTGTACAGAACTCTGACGTCGCTTATACCTTTCCTTCATTATGGTATCCCTTCATCCTGGAAATCGTTCGATAGCAATTTACAACTACTTTGACTTGATAATGTAATGTGAGCATGCGTTGCAGTAGCAGATTATGTCTTCGCTTCATGGGCAACAGTTTAGATCACTATTTTGTTACTAACATTATTCAGTCGTTCACACCATCATCCATTATTCATAGCGCAACCTGACGCTCGACAAACTCTTCTAACTTTTCGTGCTAAGAAAATTTCTAGGTTTCGACAATCTTCTATACCAGGAATCAAGTAACTACAGCTTACAACCAGCGAAAAAGTAAAACTTATAAAGTGCAAATAATTAATGTATGACTTCAAAAACATCTTTTATGATAACATCACAATATTTGTTTAAAGTTGAAAAATGCGTTGTTTTTCAAAGTCATGTTTCTCGAAAACTGTGCGTGTAGGAGAAAAATTAAGGGTTGATTCGGAATCAGCGCGAAAAATTCTATAAGAATCGAAACGTTTTTTGGCTGTTGGACAGTGTTATTTGTAGTACCATATATATGACAAACAAAGTTACGCTGAATTGTAATTGAATTACCAAATTATTTCATTGAGTTATAAGTGACACAGAAAACTAAAAGCTAACATTTTATATTATTTTTCTAATTTTAGGGTGGTTTTCTGTGATATCTGGTGGCAGCACTACGGGCAGCGCGCGAGTCTATAGAAGAGTAGATTCTCTAGTACGAGCCGGAGTGCCTGCATTTCTTTTGGCAGCACCATTGAGAGCATACATTTTAACGCACTCGAAAATGGGTAAGTTAATTATTGAAATAATTTAAGATAACTCCAATCTGTGCAATTAAGTCCAAGAAAGGGTACACACAGAGCCAAAAATAGCAAAGAATAACGAGAAACTGAAACCGAGAATGAGTGAAAATACCTGTGAATCAAAAAATTAATAAAAACAAACAACAGGAAGAAAGGGAAAAATCAGAAAGAGAAAGACATACGATAATAATACGCGTGAGTCGCTCGTAATATCGAGAAACGATGTTCTTGACCTAAATGCATATATCGGCATATCGGCGTGCACAACCTGACTTGGTGAAATAAGAAATAGAAAGAATGCGTAAATTGCATGTTTCTGGCGGAAACAGAAAGTTAAATGCGGTAAATCAACTATGTTGCGGTAGTAACGCACAGTACTGTGATAAAGGAAGCATGAAACATCGATGCTAAGGTTTCGATTTTTATGTCTTGTTATTTTTAAGGGCGTAATCGACTACACGTTACTACACGCAATACTTTAATCCTGCTTTCATCTTTTTGAAACGTGAGCAGCCGACAACGATCTGCATTTGAATATTAAATATTAAACATTAAAATACCAGAAATAAATATATAAAAAAGATCGCTAAAAAAATTATACCATGCTGAAACTATACAAAGCAGTAAATAAACAATAAATTTCTTGTTTTTTATATACAAAGATGACCTTTATTTACTATATTTATTTACATTGATTTTATAAATATACATAAATTCTTGTACTCATTTATGCACCCTACTCTTTTCGATTAAATATTTAAGAAATTATTTATAGCTTACAATTAGGATGCGAAGTTTTATGCATTTAACGAAAAATACAATAAAACATTTAAATTCGTTATCATTGCTTCCACCCAACTTTCTCAACGAGCCCAAGTAAATTAAATTTTGCATAAAAATTGTCAGTTTAGTAATAAGTAGATAGTTGTAATAGTAGTAGATGTATAAATGAATCATAAGAAATAATTTTACATAAATTCCTATATTTCCAAAGATTATTTTATAAAAGTTAAAATAAAGCGAAAATAAGAATACTATTAATATTTTTTTATATTTAGGTTCTCTGCTGTTAAAAATTGTGATACAAATCATAAATGCCAGAATTCTGAAATTTCTCTTTTTTCCAGAAAATGGCAACCTAAGAGCTCATTACACGAAAACCACGATCAGAGCGGGCGAAATTCTGCGATTAATAGCGGTCTTCCAGGATACAAGGAAGTGCAGCACGGTGTCCTTCGGGATTTCTGGAAGCTCTTCTGAAAAGGATCAATATGCCCAGTGTTTGGATCCACACGGGCGTGAAGTTTTTGCACCGTTGTCGGCGAGAGGCGAATTCTACGCCATTTGCCAAAACGGAAGCATCGATACCGGAAGCGATGCTGTGCTGTACAAAGTGCAACATCTTGCAAAGAGACAGCTACCTCTCAGGGTAAATATCTTTTTCCTCCTTTTAACTACATCTATCTTGAACAATATAAATAAACAAATTTAGAAGATTTCTTTCTTGAGATATTTCCTCTTCGGCATCTTCCTTTTTGTTGCGACCATTTATTATGAGAATAGAAGCTTTTAATGTAACAAATATCATCTTTAACAAGAAAGAATTTCCATATAAATTACATACAAATTTACAATTTACATTATCTACAAGTAATATACATATATATAGATAAGAGGTTTATGTTAAGGTAACGATGCTAATTGTTTGTAAATGAGGGCCATAAAAAAGAGGTCGATATATTTAATAGAAATGTTTAACAATCCTAATAGAAGGCTCCTGTTTTCCAGGTTCGTTTAATAGCTGGTCCACTTCCGATTCCCTTGCCAAGAGAATATGGTGGTTTGATGGAATTAGAAAGCTCAACTCGAGGACCAATTGTTTTAGGGTGTATCGTACCGGAAAGACCCGTTCACAATCCTGAAATGCTTGAACTCGTAGTAACCGGAAATGGTGCGCCACGGGTAAGGAGAGCGAGATTAGGCTATCCATCAGAAGCTAGGCTGCTGGCTTCGCCAAAAATGCAACGATTATTGTCTGCCTGCAGGTATTATTAAATATATTATTTATATAATACGTACACATAGGGACATAAATGTATTCATCAAAAATCGTTTATTCCCACGATAAGATTGCGTTTGAAACATAAACGTCCGGACTGCATTAATCCAACATCTCCGAAACGTTCGTAGTCGTTTGAATAATCGCGAGCGGCGGTGTTCGCGAGTGCGTGATAATATACCGTAGAATGTCCCGTATTGCAGTGATATTCGAAAGACGCGAAAAACATTCGAAAATATGTATTCTATGTAGCTCTCAACCTGTTTTTCCACTTCAGCCGAGCCGTCGGAGATCGAGCAACGGAACCGCGAGTGGCACCTCTGAAGCTGCACCCGACCGGCGAGAGCCTGAAGGAGATGCATCTGAAGAAGATCAAGCCGAAGCCGGAAACGACGAAGCCGATTTTGCAGAGTCTGAAGGACGGGCTGGAGCAGCTGAAGAAGAGCACTGTCCGCGAGAAGAGTCAAACGAGGCAGAACTGTCGAAACGGATTCCTGGAACGAATCTCGAAGCTGGCGCAGGGAGGCCGTAGTCGGAATCCTGCGAAGAAATCAGCCTCGTTCACGTTCGCGGTGAAACCGGAAGTGGCGATCAGGTGCCAGGAGCGTTACTCCAGTTTGGAGCCCGAAACTACCTCTCATCCGAGTCATTCGAACTCGTCCAAACAACCTGTACAAAGATCCGTCTCCACGAGCATCCTGGAGATGCCGACGAGCGTCGAGCTGCAGCCGAACTATTCCCGTGTCAGGGACAGTCTCACACCCGTGCCATCCCTTCCCAAATTAACCAGGACCAAAGCTGATGACATTTACGCGGAGATCTGCGAGAACGCGGCCGCCCAGGTGCAAAAGTGTCCCGGAAGTCACGTGATGGCCAGGATCAAAATCGTGGTGAAAGGACGCGATTCGGCCGTCGAGTTGCCAAGCAAGATCAGCAACGACAGATACATGAACTCAATTGTGACAAACGAGCGGATCGACTCGATTATCAGCACGGAGGACGAAGTTATTTACAATACGGTGTTCTGACAGAGAAGAGTTTTTTTTATTATTATAAGTAAACCGGCTGTGTTTGATGATCGAAAACAACGTCGATCGTTTTGATCGACGTCCAATTGAATCTGTATTATATTATAATAATAAATACCACGGAACTATATGTAATATTGTAGAAATGATAATGATTGCATGACATACCTCTGCCATACGTACTAACAAAAGCAATGAGATTGATTTGCCTTCTAAGAAAAGCTTAGCTCGTTGTCTCTAAAATAAACCTAGGTGTTTCTCTATTTTTTAATTGGATTAATTAATTGTATGTCAACTCTCTTAGCGCTGAATAGCCACGCGTGTTATTTTAATCGAATTAAACGCCAATTTGTAACTTTCTATTTAACTCAAAGAATTGTTCAATATACTGAAACGGTAGCGAATAAATTCGTACGCTTTTTGCAACTGAATGAGATTTAGATTTTTCTATGGAATAAATTCAGTATGTAATGAAGGAGGCTGTAAAGATAAAGATCAAGTGGAAATTAATCATTAAAATTATAATTTAAATCGCACACGGCGTACGCGTTTCCGGTCAGCAAAGTCACTACATCATCTCCTTTCTGAGAATGATTTAAAACTCGTTCCAGTTGATGTGATACAAAATATAAATAATTACGCAGGAAATTGAATGTAAACAATAAACTACATACAAATATACGAAATATTCATTTCCGTTTATTTTCCTTGATTCAAGCAGCATGCCTTATGTTTTCTTCTCTTTCAGGATTTTCTGTTTCTCTTTAAAAATTTTGTTCTTCAAGAAAGTCTTCTTTTTACTGGACAGTTTGTTTCTTTCCTTCTGTTTTTGTGGAATTTTCTCTATGGCTTTTTTCATAATATTAACAGCTTTCTCATTGTTATCAATTAACGTAAATTCGATATTATTGTCGAGAAATTTCCCAGAAAATCCTCTTGGGAACAGTGGTTTTGATAAAAGAGAATCCAAATGACGCCTTCTTATTTTTAATTGATGCTTTAAATCTGCCGTTTCTTTTGTTTCAAATTCTAATTCTCTAAAAAATTAGATTGTTTCTGTTGTAAGCGACAATTGGAATATAGAACGCGGTAATGTTATCGAGCTATGTTCAAACTTACTCTTCATCTTCGTCTAAAACTATATCCATTTCCTCTACCGCTTTCCGTAACCAACCCTTTTTCGAATTATCTCTACGACATTTTAATTCCAATTTATCAATATCTCTAGCAATGTCGACTCTTTCTTTGACTGCCATAAGTAGTCTATCAACTACCGGAAATACAGGTAAGTCTTCCGCTACAACAAAAATAACTCTATCAATATCCCATCTGGAATTATCTTATATAACATTATCGCATTAATACACTTACTGCGATCAAGAGTTTTACACAATTTAGTATAGTAGTGTTTCTCAGATGGTTCCATCATAAGAACTGTTAAACCTTCCTTCTGAGCTCTTGCGGTTCTCCCACTTCTGTGTACATAGCTCTATAGATTAATAAATAAACAAAATAAAAGTTAATAGAAGCTCCTCAACTTCCACATAATTCATTACATGCATCTGGACATACTTCACTCGTTCTAGGCACTTGATAGTGTATTACATGTTCCACATTTGGTATATCCAAACCTCTTGCAGCTACATCAGTAGCCATTAATAACCCACTCTCATCTGCCTGAAATCTATATTTCTATAAGTTCTCTAAAATAGAGGTATACGAGAACCCGAAAATGTCGGGTATCCGTCCTGAACCGATATTTTCGGGTTCTCGCACACCTCTAACCCAAAAATATTATTTTTATTCAAATTTCCTTACCTCTCAAGATTTTTCAATCGCTGCCTCTGCTGCATACTGGCATGCAGTGGCAGAGGTCTACAGTTAAGTATACCAAAAAGAGTAGCTAAACGTTTCACACAACCAATACTATTGCAAAACACTAATGTCCTACCAGTGTATCTTTTTAAAAAGTAATAAAGATAATAATCTTTATGATCAATTGTGCATACTATTCTACATTCTGTCAAATTACTGGCTGTACCTATGAAGAAATCGTTTTCATTCACGTTGGAATACTATATCTATCGCAGCATTTCTGGTTACCAAAGATACATACCTGACTCCTTTGTAATATCAACAATTTTTGGATTTTTTATCCCAATTAAATCTATAAAATTTTGTAATTTCTGACCGGATGTCAATTTATGTATTTTATTTTTATATTGCTTCTTCTTCTTCTGTAAATATTCTGGAATGTCATGCACCATAGTTAACGTAGCAGAAAAGACAAATGTTTGTCGTTTCTGTAACATATTTTTGTTCGTATTTATTTTTTCTAGTAGCTGCTGTAATTCTTGAAAGTGACCTTTCTCCAACATTCTATCTGTTTCATCAATGGCTAGGTACCTAGCATATGTATTACATCATTTTAATAAAATTCACGTGTAACCTCAAGTCTGATAAAACTTCATATCTTATTACATTTATTTGATAGGACTCACTTAACGGAATCTACTTGATTCAGGTGGGGATTACCCATCTGTATCATTTCCCATAGTCTGCCAGGTGTAGCGATTACAATTTCTGGACCCTTGCTCAATATTCTTTCTTGTTTAACTTGTGCCATTCCACCTAATACAACTGCTATCTGAATCATATAAATAATATACTTAATTATTAAATTTAAGTTACTTATGACTAGACTACGGATCTTTATGCAATTATGGCTTCTGAAAATCTTCAAAAAATGCTAGGATATAAAATGTGACAGAATTTAGTATGATTTCAATCTATTTTGGACCTAAACTTTCACTTTCTTAAAATTCGTCTACAAAAATTGAAAATTGCA
This sequence comes from Lasioglossum marginatum, assembly GCA_028455795.1. NCBI lineage: Eukaryota > Metazoa > Arthropoda > Insecta > Hymenoptera > Halictidae > Lasioglossum > Lasioglossum marginatum. Next base: position 208,992 of record CM052257.1, on the reverse strand, counting down.
TAAATATCCGCAGTCTACTTATGACACTTTGTAATATTATATCAGCAAAAAAGACCAAAATACTCACTTTAATATCAGTATATTTTGCTGCTTTAGTCAAATGATTTTTTATTTGAATAGCTAATTCACGAGTTGGTGTTAAAATTAATGCATATAAGGGTTTCTGTACACATCTCTGTGGCTTATTCATTTCTATGTTATTAATTACTCGTACACAACCAATGTTATTTTCATCGATATCGCCATCCTCTTCATAATCAGATTCTGAAGAACTATAATCATTTTCTTCTGTAGTTTTACTTCCTGAACAAATCCAACCTTCGTTTCTAATATTATTACTTGGTTTCTTTCCAGAATTTTCACCAGGTTCATTGAGTTCTTTATTTTTTAACTCCAAAATACCATTTATTATGGGAATTCCAAAAGCTAATGTTTTCCCGCTACCTGTCTCCGCAGCACCCAGTATATCTCTACGGCCTAATATTGCTGGTGGCAGAGTTAACGTCTGAATAGTAGTAGGTGTATGAAACTGTTGATCTTCTAATGCTTTTATTATAATTTTAGGTACTCCCAGTGAACTCCATACTTGTGTGTTAACACTGTCTACTTCGCTTTCAGTATCACTGTTTTGACTACAAAGATGATCTTCATTATCACACTTCAACTCTGAATCATTCTTTCCAGCTTTTTCTGTTACTATTTTTTTCCTTTTCTTTTTCTTAATGTTACTATCTCTGTGATTTTTCAGCTTTGCTTTCTCCAATACCGACTCATTAGCATCTATTTCATCTTCTTGCCATTTATTTGAACCCTTACGCTTTAAAGGTACCTAATAAATACAGAAATATGTCTGAGAATTCTGTAAAACTAAATTATATTACCTGATGCGTTAACTGCCATATACAGTGACTCCCACTAATATTTGGACATTCTTAAAAATGATAGGTTTAGTGTTAAAAAAGTTATCGTTCTTTTGAAAACGTCAGAATATTACTGGGAGTCACTGTACCTTGAATTAAATTATCCATCGCAAGTTTTTCAATATTACAATAGTTTATAGTACAAGTGCGTAATTTATATTATGACAAGTGGTGCTTCAGATTATGACGATAAATTAATTTCTTTCTAAATCGATGTTTAAGAACAAATGAGGTTTTTTAAATATATTCATGTAAAAAAAGATATGTATATAAAAAAAATTGTTGTTAAAAGATACACTTTCCTTACCTTATCTTTATCAATTTCACTTTTTTCATCACGAATTAAAACTTTCGTCTTATTATTCTTCTTTTCTAATTTATAATCAGTTAATTCTTCCACACCGATTAAACCGTCAATGCCGCCAGAAAATACAGAACCCTCTAATGTTAGAGGTTTCCATGCATTTAAATTATCCATCTTCGTAATTGGCATTGTCATTTACAATATTAATGTCACACGTAATATTTATTACAAAAACAAACGTGTAGTGAGTAAAAAATTATGTATTTTGAAAGTACATAACCTCACTCCATCGATAGCAAAAACACGTGCAGCAAGTTAGTAGACGTTTACACATATGCACAATAGTATGCAATTGAGTGTAGATGCTGTATGTATGTGGTGCGTCAAGGTCATTCAATTTGTGGATACGAATGTTGGAGTTTCAATTTTCAATAGAAGTTTCGCTTCTGCTACACTCTCTATCATTGGTCCATTCTACACATACAGGAAAAACAATTTTTGTGATCATATATATAAGTGGCGCGTTATACTGACATTTTCAATTGATGCAACTGAAAGCCATACAATCTATGCAATCATTTTTAATTAAATTACATAGTATATGTATGGCAAATATATACAAAAAATATTTCATTGCATTGTTACCCTCGTTTGAAAAGTTGTCTGTATCGTACTATTTCATATATAATTATTATGGTCAATATAGAATATCATAACCTGTTCAAAATGCAATATATATTTATAAAGTAATAATTGTTGATTGAGAAACAATAACTCTGAATAACTCTGCTGATGGAAACATTGACCACATATATTTTGTAGAAGTGTATAAACTAATATGAGCGTACCAAAAACATCGAAGGTACCAATTTTAAAAATAACTATAAATAAAAAATATAACAGGCCTCGCGTGTCAAAAGTAGATGAAAATAAACTTTCGTCAAATATTAGTGATACAGACATTATTTGTGAAGTAGAAAAAAATGAGATGAATGAAACAATAGATCCTGGTCTCTCAAAATATACAGGAAATATCGGTGCTCCATCGAAAGCTGTTATATTTAATTTAATACCTGTTAATTTGATACCTGTACTTGAAAAATCTATGAACCATAAAGATACTTTCATGGAAACAAGGCGTGCTTATACACCTAAAGTTGCATATACTAGAAGGGGAAATTTATCAAGAGATACGTAAGTATTTTTATGGATATCTAATTAGTAGACTGCAGATCTTTATGCATTTATGAATTCAAAGAATTATCAAAAGATGTTAGAATATAAAATTCCATAGATTTAGTACAAGTTTTATTTATTCCAGAACTACAAAGACTCTACTACCACTGAAAATAAGATTTTATGTAATTCCACTTTCTTAAAATTTGTCTACAAAAATTGGAAATTGCATAAACATCCTCAGTCTACTAATTAGTATCATAATTTTTATATAATAAGATAAGAAACAGTTGACTATCGCGTGTTACAATATTCAAATTATATACAATCCTTACAGGCGCAATCAAAGTATAGCTGAAAGAGTTAAATATTTACATACAAAAGCTCAACGTGACTGTGACGTACTAAGGATTCGATTGAAAGCGCTAAGAGAGAGACACAAACAAGAGAAAAGAGAAATAAAAAGATTACAAATATATTTAGGTAATCTGAGTAAAAATAAATCTATTGATAAAATAGCCAAAAGACATTTAAAGAAGGAAACGTCTTTTGTGTCTTTGCAAGATGCAGAAGAAGATGAATGCGAGAAGTTACTTAGAAAAGTTAGGAAAATAAAACAAGAGTTAGACTTGAAGTATCCTATTACAACTTCTAGAAAAATGAATGAAGAAAATCATAATGCAAATACAGCGAATGGAGAGTGTAAAATACCTCTAGGAAATAGTATTTGCAGAAATGAAGATAAAAGTAATAACGCTATTTACAATAGTGAAACTGAGTCTAGTGATAATAAGACTCAGAAACATGAAGAAAATTATATAAGGTCGGGCACATGATACAGAGCACTAAAAATAACGTAAAAACGATTATGGTTTTATACAAATTGTGATATGTAATAAGTAGATCTTTATGCAAACCCTCATTTTCATGGATTATTTTGTAAAAATTTCATGCACTCTATAAATACCACGAATGAAGATTCGCAATCTACTAATGAATCGCAATTTCTTTGATAAATGATATTATATGTATAAAATTTATCTAGTAATTATAATTTGTAATTGATTATAAGTTGTACGTCTGCATTATATAAAATTGAATATATTATTTTTATTAGTGCAATAAAATATTTTTATAAATTTGTGTTAAATTATAATACTAAATCCTAAATAAGTTATCTTAAAATGTATCGGAGAAAGGGAATGGTACTACCTGTACAAATATAGTAATTAAAAAACTATTCTCTTTTATTTACAGTATTTCTGTATCCATATAATGATGTGTGAAATGAATAGAAATTTACAATTATCTATTCTGATTTGCAGCATCATTCGAAGTATTAGTAACATTGACACCTTTGGTTGACATTATGCTTTTCTCTTGTTTATCATCAGGTGTAACTGTTTGTTCTGCAGTATTGTATAGTTCAGTTACTTTTCCTCTTTCCGATTGTGTGGCAGTTACATCTCTTGTATTTTCAGATGCAGATCTTTCATTGGAAGCTTTTTGCAGTATCGATTGTACATTAGAGGTAGGTAACGAGGAAGTAACAATGTCTTTATCATTTTTTGAAACTGGTAATAATGGAGCCAGAGGATCTAATATATTAACTCTATTTAAATATGTAATTCCCTGTGAAAAATATACATTTAAGATATATTCAAATTTTCTAAATATCGTTTCTCTTTTAATAAGAAAAATAATCTTTAGATAGATAGATTTACTAAACATCTCTGCATACCTCTGTTCGGAGTAAATTTTCTGAAATGCCTAAATGAATCGCAATTTGATTTGGTGGAAAAATAACGTGAATGCAATACTGTGCATAAGGAACCAGTTGTTCGCTTAAACATTCTATAAACTTGAGCATATTCTCTCTTTCCGCAGCTGCAAAAGCCTACGCAATAAATTCATTGAATCAAACTCATAATCCTTTGAACAAGAAATTAAAATCGTACTATCGACTTACTTGTTGTTCTTGTTTATAAAACATTAATATAGCTTTTGAAACCAGATATAACGACTCCTGTAGAATATTTGTACAGAAGACAGAAAGAGCAACTGGTGGACAGAGCCGTATTTCATTAAAAGCAGATATAAGACCGTTACAATATTCAGCTAGAGGATAAAATTCCACTAACTGTTCTGGTGGATTCTCCTGTGCAAAAGAATACTTCGTTATCTACATCGCTGTAAGATATGTATATGTAGAAACGTAATTTACTAAGTTAATCACTTACTGATTTAACTGTTGTAGTATTTACTTTTATATTAGTTCTTTGAATTTTATTAATTAGGGTGAACGATTCCATATCCTTCTCGAACTTTTTTGTTGTTTTACGGACACTGGACTCAAATTTTTCTCCAATTACACGTACAAATATATCAGACATTCGTCCAGTAAAGTCCACACCCACTCTCCCAAATGATAAACCAAAATATGTGCACTGACCCAAAATGGAATCTATAGATGTCACACCAGGTAAATCTTGTTCGAGTGTTGTTAAAAATTGGGATATCTGAAAGAATAATATCAATAATAACCGGCAGACAGCGGATTTTATGCATTTATGGCAAAAATGAGCTGACATAATTTAAAACAGTGAACACATTAGAAGGATTTAGAAATACTGTTTTATTATTTTCGACCTGTTAAGCATATCAACAAAGAAAATAACATTTTATTTCACTTCAGTTCATTGCAATTCAGGTCGGAAATTCTTATTTTGCAGAGATCCACTGTCTAATAATCAGTATCCCTATGATGCAATATTTAAATACTGAATGTACCTTTTCTTCGAGCCAATGATAAAATATAGTACACTCGTTTACAGTTGGATCTCGTCCTGGCATTATGAGCTCATCATCATTAAACATAGCTCTGTATTGCGTGATTATATTAAATAAATGTATCCTCGATAATTCTATTGTTTTTGTTATGTGGATATTAGCTGAAAAAAACATTCGATGCTGTTGAAATATATAATTGCCAATTGTCAATCTAAAATTGACTTACGGTCATCCTTAGGTATAGCATTCAAGAGACTCTGAAGCCAGCTGTCGCGTGCTTGAAGAAATTTAATGCGTAATTCTGGTTCTGTGAAAGCATCCATTGATCGTAACAGCCCAACAAGTTGTAAGCATCTTGGAAGTGGCAAGTCTCCTCTCAACGACCCAACAACTTGACCTACCATGCCTGACCAACTGCTTTCAATTTCTGCCACTATGGACTACATTGTTAATTGAATAAAGCGAAATATGTAATGCGATAGATGCATAGGTTTAGTATCAATTACCGATATTATTGGAATATCTCCATGTTTCGTTCCTAATTGACGCGCGTATTGAGACAATTCTAATGCCTCATTATATTGATTGCTTCGTAAACATGATTCCATCAGTTGAGGCATTTCAAGAACTTCCAGCAATTCTGCGTTTCTGGTTAATGTTAAACTATTCACTCTCCTATGCGCGTTTATATCTTTCGACGCATCACAAAATGATTGGCACTTCTCCACAAACTTAGGAATCTTTTGTACAAGTCCATCCAGCCAATATTCAGTTTGATTAAACTTAAAATCACATATTAAATTGACATTAATAGGTCGATTTTGCAGCATATATTATAACATATTACTTTCTTACTTGTTTAAATATTTCTCTGGAGCTCTCTGCAGTTTGTACAAATGTTTTATAATTTGTAAATACTAGATCTTGTGTTGTATTCAATACCAAATTCTTCTCATCGTCTAGGTGATCAGGTTCTTTACCTAAAAATCAAATTGTTTTTACATGAAATATGTTTTGCATAAACTTATATTAGTTTCAAGAAAATCGTAATTATCTTACTGAGTTGGTCAACATCATAGCCTCCAAGTTTTGACAAGTATTGATAAAACTCGGGATTTTCTTTCCATGATTCTAAGAGAGGAGAGAAAAATATATATGTCAATTGTTTAGAAATAAAAAAATAAGATATCTATTCGAAAATAGTGTCATAATATTATTCGTATTAAATGAATGCAAATCACCTCGAATACCATCCGGAAATATAAGGTTTATAACATTTTCAGTTTCGATATCCATTTTTTATTTAATATATTTATATTTTCCTTTGGAATATTTAAATGGTCTTTATGCTTTTTATGCTATGTATGCAAGCACACGTCTGCAACACACTCACTGACTCACTGTCATTCACTGCACACATACTTTACGATTTTGACAGAATGTCTTCGTTTACTTTATATAGTACTTACCTATATACGCCTGCGTGAAAACTGGTGGAAACGTACCTTAAACCAGAGAGTAAATGAGAGTGCTCACGCCCGGGTTTTGGCCGTGCCCATTATGGTGCTGCCCCCTACTCTAGTGCTTAGCCTGGACCAGCCTGGACACCGAATATCGATAGTTTTCTTAGAGTACAACTGAGTTGACTGAGTACAACATCGCACATGTAGTTTTTCATTGTGTAAATCAGTGTGTCTATAAACACATATGCATACTTAATTTGATCAGTGTATGTGATTACCGTATAAAATTTAATGAATGTTGTTTGATAACAGTTCAATTGATGAAGAGATTTAAAAGTTAACTTTTTAAAAATAAACTATTCTATCAGAAATGGCGTTAAGTTTGATTAAACAGGTACAACTGTGTTTACAGATAAAGAGGTTATATTAATCTGTTTTCTTATTATTTTTCATCACAAATAATATGATTATATTATGTATTTAGGTTTCTACGTGTTGTCGACATCGACTAATGAACACATCTATAAGGTTTTACGGCTTATACGATCCTCCTTACTTATCGGTATATTCGTAATGTTTTAAAGTGATATTATGCAATGTATTTATTTCGCCTTTATTGTATGCTACAATCTTAAATATAGGTAAAATATACAGGACCGCCTCTCTATCCTATACTGAATATACAAATTAAAGGGTATATGTATCCACTGCTGGAAAAATATCAATCTTTAATTTGTAAAATTGCAAACGAATTGGATGTAGATGTCGAAGACAGGTATTTTCATATCCATATCTCTTTTACATGAAATAAGTTCTGCTTTAGTAATGTTTATGTTTTCGTTCTTGCAGTTACGCTTTTCCACATCAGGAACTTAAGGTAGAAAGATACAAAAAACAAAGTGAAATTGTCGATGCTGACTATAATCTTAGAATTTTTGAAAGAGACATAGTAGTATCGAATATAACTTCTATGAAAATACCTATTTTAATTAGACTATTGGAAGCGGCTTTACCTGTAGGAGTCTCTTTACACATAGACACATATAATCCTGAGATAGAGACCAAACGTTATGTGCCAGACAAAGAATTATTTGATTTGAAAACGGAATTAGGTGAAATGAAGAATCCTAATAAACAATAGCTAATTAATATTAGATTTATGGAAACTATTTAATATCGCAGCAAAAAAAGTCATAATACAATTTCAAAATAATTTTTTTCATATAAAATTTATGTACAAAATAGGTATATAGATATGCTTACAAACACAATAGAAGTATGTAAATACAGTATCTTATCAATTTTCATTCAACTCTGCATCCCTTCTTTATCTATAAGAGTCCGAAGTGTACTACTTTTATTTTAGAACCTTCTTCCGGTTTTGCAGATTCTTTTGTTTTGTCACTTATATCTTCTTCTGCGTAATACAAATTTTAATCGTTATATTTTTATAAATTATTCTATAATTGAAAACAATTTTATTGCTTACTTGACAATGGTTGGAAGTCTTTCAGATAATCCTCATTACCAAGGCACAATGGAAGGCTTTCGGCTAATTCACGTTTTGGATCAGTTAGGTGTACTTGAGTAATCGTAGACCGTTTTTGTTTATGCGATTGACCCTATAAAAACTGGTAAATTAATAAGGCTAATACTAACTAGAGATGTACGAGAACCTGAAAATTTTCCTGACCATCAGGTTCTCGTACAGCTTTAATACTAACTACATTGCGGATCTTTATGCAATTATGGCTTTTGAAAATGTTCAAAAAATGCTAGGATATAAAATACGACAGAATTTAGTACGATTTACCATCGAAAATAAGATTCTATTTTATTCCACTTTCTTAAGATTCGTCTAGAAAAATTGAAAATTGCATAAACATCCGCATTAGTACTAACTAATAAGCATACTTTTTCTTTTGTACTCACAGTGTCGGGCACGAATATATGTGTTACCGTATCTGAAAACTTGACTTTTGGTTTTTCATTGGTTGTTAATGTTGCGTCTGGGAAAGTGGAAAATGGAGAACAGGATATAGAACTACACGTAGGAGTCGATATAATAGGCAGTGGTGGTATGTTCGAAGAAATCTTCGATTCTTTACTAACACTAACGTTTGTACTATTTTGTGGCAATATTAATTTAGAATGTCTATTATCGAATCTATTTTGAATATTATACGTGGAAGCATACTTCGACGTGCCAAGCTTCATACTATTAGAAGAGGAATGTATATTATCGCAACTTCCATGAAATGAAATGTAATCGAGATCGTAATTGAGTCTATATCTGGAAGGCTTAACATTACCATGTTTGTGATGAGTTTGTAAAATATTAGTTGTAGAATTCTGTTTCTGGAATAAATGCGATGAAACATTTCTTGTTCTGATAGGTGAAAACGTTTGAATAGGTTCGTCAATGTCCGCTAAACCGGATGTGCTTCTAGACAGAGGAAGATTCTTTTTTGGAAGATTATGAAAATAACTAGTGTACGAACTTGTTAAAGAAGGTGGCGGCGGAGGGATGTTGATGTCTCCTAATTTATTTTCTGTATGAGACTGTTGTAATTTTATTGTCTTGTGGCTGTCATCATTGTTAATACTTTTACTAACAAAGTTACCACGAGAATCTTGTATCTCATTGTCTAGAAAATTGAAAGAGGTGGACATGAGATTACTACGATTACTATGAAAATTGGTACTTAATTTATTTACTATGATAGAGTCGGTAAGTGTTTTAGATGTGAAGTCGTTCATTGTGACCGATGACTTCATGTTCTTAGAAGATGAAGATATTGTAGAATCAGGCTCGTTAGTTACTAAGTTGCTAAAGGAAGAGTCGTATGAATGTGGAATATTTGTACCAAGTGTGCTAAAAGATGTTGACATGATATTGCTATCCATATTGTCCAATGAAGATCTTAATAAGTTGGATGGAACATCTAATGCAACTGTTTCATATATTGGATTGTTAAAAGGAGTTGACATGAAGCTATTATCTGGGGTCAACTGCGTTGTCATTGCGCTGTCAGACATAGTGTCAAGGGAATACCGCATTTCATCGAGTACAGATTTATTCTGCACGTTATCTACTGAATTTTCAGTGTGTCGATTAGGCACCGTAGTTTTCCGTTCATTGATAGACACACTTCCAAATGACGTTGTCATTAAATCATCGGAAATATTATCGAACGATTGTGAATTATTGGTACATGTTACTGCAGATGTTTGTGTCGGATGTGTTGTATGCGTTTTATATAGAGGTTTGTTAAATGACGTTCTTGCAAAGAACGTGTTCAACAGTGAGAGATGAGACGAATGATTGAAGGAAGGTGAAATGGTAGTATTGGGCATATTGAAAGATGTTGACACCATATTGCAATCAGCGTTTTCACTAGATGGAACATCGGGGAATGGTGCGGGTAACAGGTTTTTGTTCAGATTATGAGGATCGAGAATCGGTAAAGGTGGAATTTGACTCTTGGAATCTTTCTTATAACTATAGATCTTGGAATGCTTTACATCGGTCTGATTTTCTTTAGAGGAGCTTTCGCTCTCATCACTGTAAGATTTCTCTCCTTTATCACTCGCCGAATCAGAACACAGCGAACATGATGCTCTGGAACATGTGGAGTCTGAAAATTTCAAAATTATAATTTCGTTCAGGAACAAGAACATTCTATCAAGTATTTTATTCATTCTTACGTGAACTATTGCAACTGTTCGATCTACTCAGTATGCGTTCGGCATTTTCTTTGGCTGCTGTAGCCATTTCCATATCATTTACAACTAATGCGTAAAAGTGTATATCCATAAAAAGATCATGATCATTCAGATCTATAGCAAGTCTAAAGGCTTTCTCAAACATTTGATACCTATATTGGATAGAATTAGTATACTATCTGCCATAAATTTGTTTTAAATACAACAATGTCTAAAATACCGTAATAAATGATAAAAGAATCTTCTTGTCAGGTCTCTTATTTCATCTCCATATTCTTCTTCAATAGCTTGACTGATTGGTTTCACTGGGATATGGAAACTGCCCAATGCGTTTTGTATGAGATCTATACAATATTTGTTTTGATTATATATATTTAATCGAACGTATAGTATCCGCGATGAGGTAAATTATACAGAAGGAAATTTGGAAATCTTACTTTCACGTTCTGGCGTCAATGGAAGTTTAAACAAGTGATTTAAAATCTGATTTAGAGTGTGCATACATGCCCGAGGATGAGTATCCCAATTCATGGATAACAATAAGGAAGTTGCTTGTTCAACTTGATACAAAGACAAGTACCTTTTAACTAATACATCACCGGACAGAGAATCTCCTTCCAATAGTTTTATTACACCTATAGGGCCTCTATCAATACGTTAGATTCATATTACTGATTCATTTATGTACTGTTCGCTTGGTAAAAAACGTGTTGATAGCATACCGTTGAAAAATTAGCAACAGAAGAGAATTCCCATGATTATGCCAATTAACGTAACAATTTATATCACTTTTTCTGTTCCACTCCATACGCAGTAATGCTGGTTGGGTTCTGCATTGTTGATAAATATGATATTTTAGATATACAATTACCATTTTAATAAATAACTGAATTTAAAATAAATGTACCTAAAATATGACGATAGATCTAAAATATTGGCTGGTGTTACATCTTCGCTTAGTGTTTGGCTTTTAATACTAGATAAAGAAATATCAAAATGTTGGAACTGGCCTTTATCGTTTCCAATGATAAATATTATTCCATTACTATGCCATGATGTTAATGTTGGAATCTTGAATATTAATATATTAATTTATATATTTCCCAGTGATGTTTATAAGTCTAAAGGTGCATTTAACTTACAAAGCCTGCTTTCACGCTGGTAGTGGTCGCTCTGTTTTGATCGTAAATTATCACAGAACCGTCTATGCAACATAATAGTAGTAGTTCTTGATTAGGTGAGAATTTGATGCAACTTGTATGCGTAGGTAAAGGTACCGACGTTACTGCTATTCTTTGCAATTTATCTTGTTGTGATATTTCATATGTTCTCCACTCTATAGTCACCTCACCCTATGTCATACTTATGATGTGAAACGTTCAATTACAAAATTAATGCTAAAAGAATAATGACAATGCTAAATGCTGTAGAAAGTTTACCTTTCTTGATACTTTTTGTTCTACAGAATGAATAATATTATCATGACATGCATCGAATATTATACATAAGGGATCAAACTCACTACGAATGTAACAAATTAATTCTAATTTTAATCTGAAAATAAAAACACCTTGTGTTTAAATACTTTTATCAGACGAACCAGTAAGTATGGATTATTAATAGACAGCGGATTTTATGCATTTATGACAAAAATGAATAAGGGTAATTTAAAATAGTCAAAATATTAGAAGAATTTAGAAATACTTTAACATTATTTTTAATCTATTAAGCATATTAAGAAAGATAATACATTTCTATTTCACTCCAGGTTGTTTCAAATCAGGTAAAAAATTTTTATTTTGCATAAAGATTCGCTGTCTAATTATTAAGAACGTGTATCAGAAAGAAATTTCATACCCTATTAAACGATAAAGATGTATATTTGCACGATCATGTTCTTTCACAGCCGGACTCCATGGATAAACTTCATTCATTGTAGATTTCCACCATATTAATATCTACAATGTTCGGAAAACAGTCTCTTAAATGATATAATTTTAAATAATTTCCAAAAAGATTTATATAGTGTTTACCAAGTCATTGCATTTATTAGTTTGCACCTTCTTATCCAATCTGCGGCCATTTGGACCAAACAGATCAATTGTGGATAATTTTGGTTCAAGTTTACTAATTTTATCGAACACATGTTTTTTTGATCTTGTGAAATGTACAAGGCTTACTTGATTATCGTTATAGGTACACAGTACATAACTTTTAGTAATTAACACTATAATTGAAAATAATAGAATATTTAAATATCATTCACTGCATGAATATAAATGTTACAAGCAAGTTGATAGTTACCATCAGATATATACTCGGAAAGTTTTCCAACAAGATATTTATCAAAAGTTATTTTATATATATCACTGGTAGCAACATTAACTTGTATTTGTATTAACAGAGCATTATTCAACATTAACTGTAAGACGCAATCATCGTACCACTGACAATATATAATCGAATTGTCTTTCAGTTGATCCTATAGAATTAGTTCAAAATGTGGTGAACAAATATTATTAATTTATAACATTCTTGATTGCAATTTTACCTCTAGATATTTAATTGAATCTTTTAATTTATTTCCCTTTTTGTTTGTTGGTACATATGTCATACCACGCTTCTGACTATACGATCGTTTTCCTTCTTCGTGTAAACTATCAACACGTTTATCATGATACCTATGGAAACAAGAGAAAATTTTAATTAATTTTCCACCTTATGCACAAATATCTAACAAATGTATAGTATTTTACGACACGTGTAATTAATATTTTTTTATTTTGGTGATATATTGAATCATTAGTATCGTTTATAAGGTATAGAAAACGGTTTATCTCACCGAAATGCACCAAAGTCTGTACTTTTTATATTAATATTGTCATCAAAACTCCATAAATTGACTTCACCCAATAATGTAAACATTATAAGGAACGGCTACCCTAATCGCATTGAATACTGAATGTATGTAAAACTGTCTAGAAACCAAGTAACAATACACTTTACGAAGGTTATGTTACACTACATAAGAAAAACTATAATAGCAAGTAGCAAGTAATTTAAATACAAACGATAAACACAAAAAAACATCACGCTGTTTAGATTTAGAGTAGCCGAGACTCGTGCTTCACCATTTTGTTACAGAGTTCTAGTTTACCGATGTCATTTTGTTTATAGCGTTTCATTTTCGAATATGTACAATTTCAAAAACAATTCATTTTGTTTGTCAGTTGAAATATTTTTAATACGTAAGAAGGTGGAGGTTTAGGTAAGAAAACTGGATAAGCAAAGAAAAAAAAGAGAGGAAGAAGGGGTATCGCAACAAAGGAAGAGGGGAACAAGAAAACCAAAGTGGCGACAGGATATTCTCGTCGGCGATCATCGGCGATGGAACTAATAACAATGATCTGAAATACCAAGCGAGTTACAAATTAAAATGGTAGGATGTCATCAGATGTCATTGTCCCTCCCTCCCGCCCTCTCTCTCTTTCTGCGGGTGTTTCAAGAATGAAATTTATTATGGCGTATTAAAAACGATTTTTGAATTGCAATGATAACGCTGTTCATCGAGAATACAAATCCCAAACCATTCGAGCCTTTTTAAAAAATATTATTAGAAATCCATTTTATGAAGCAATTTATACAGGATGTACCAAATGTAGAGTGTTACAATTAAGCTGTATTCTCAGAATTTAATGAAATTTTTGGAAATTAAAGTTGCCTAAGTTGCCTTCTCGCGATAATTTAATCTTGTCGTAACGATCCATATTGTATCTGAATTCGTGTCGTGCGATAGAAATCGATAGAAATCGAAATACTTAATTTCCGTTAAAATTAATTTTGGCTTTATATTCAAATTGAAGTATCTATTTATTATTAATTTGATTTCGTTTCTGACTGTTTTCGATTGAAATTAATGAATTGTTGTTTCTGTTACAGAATCCGAGAAAAAAGAATCCATTGATCTAAGGCTTCGTACAGACCTAAACAGCGCGCCAAACCGCGCATTTCGACGAACATTTCGACGAACATTTACTTCTAACTGTAGGCCATAAGCTCACATAAAATGGTTGTAAAATGCAACTTTTAGTATTTTTTCTACAATTCCGATCAATTGCAATTCTTGAAAAAGTTTTTTTTCACGTCCTGTAGCAAACTAATTGCTTTAGCTTCCCAAAAAAAGTTCAAATCGTATAATACGTTATTAAAAAAGTTATTGTCTTTTTAAGAGTGTCCGAATATTAGTGGGTGTCACTGTTCATGCTGCCAAATAAAGCAAATTACGCCTCGTAAACGTAAAAATAGGACTTTCTGACAACGCTTTCAAATCTGGCTTTGTCGGACATACACCTTTTATGTTGCAACCCCATGTAGTTCGCTAGACCGTTCCATTTCGATAGAGTCCGCTATCGTATTGGAGCATTTTCTAGTAGAAAATTTCTATAGAGTCGGTAATTCAAAACCGTAAACTGAAAAATCCATTGCATGCAATGTCTGTATAATTCTTAACTTTATCTCGTCGGTGTCCAAAATACGAATCTAATTTGAAGAAACGATTTATAGATAAATAAAAAAGCTTTATATTAATATATTGAAAGATGGATGTCACGTATTGTATAACATTTTATATGAATAGTAGGTTGCAAATAGTTTTAAATTAGTTATATTGGCAAATAATATCGTAGTTATCTATTCAAGTTATTTTTTAATAGTTAGATTAGTGTCATGTTCAACGCAATAAAAATGAATGTACAAATAATTAATTAAACCACTCGGGTTGAATTATTGAAGTTGCCTTTTGCAACGAATAAGCAGATTAATTATTCGTAATTACCGACAGCGTGCAGACTTGCTCGATTTGCAAAATTAACTACAAACAAAGTTTCAATATCAGTGGATCGTTTTTTGTGGAACTGGTTGACGAATTTAATTATTAGAAATTACCTTTTCATCGCGCGAGCAGCGGCTGATAAACCGATGAACTGTCCAATAAACTGTGAGAATATACCATGTGTCCCCATAATAATGCTTCGATTCGTATTGGCAATCTACATACGATTATGTTTTTTGCCACCATATCATACAGCAGTTATTGCGACGCACTTTCCTAGATGTGATGTTTAAAAAAGTGTTAAAAAACACATCAATATTTGGAAACATTTCCATTTTTATTTTGATGAACAAATCAGTTTGATTTACTAAAAATATTTGACTCGATTTTATTAATAATCTTTCTCAGATATTACGATTTATAAAAATTGAAATCACTTTTTAATATAATTTAAATAATATAATTTTTCGTTAATTTGTAATGAATAGTGTCATTTGTACTTTAATTTCTGGCAAGGACAGGCACGAAATTCTGGTTTTAGGAAATCAGGATTTTTTTAAACAATAAGAATAATTTAGTTTTGCGAATATAACAATTTAATGAGTTCGAAGATCAAATAAGTTTAGTGTTTCAGTAAAACAATACACACAGTGAACCACACTAATGTATGTATATTTGTTTAAAACATCGTCGAAATAAAATTTCATAGAAATACTGTGCAATTCTGGTTTTCAAGATATTTTAGTTTTAGTACAAGCAGCTAGCAAAAAGTACGCAATTAGGGGATATCAGCTGTCAAATACGAAAATAGTGGGAAATGCATTCGTTTGTGCTAATGGTTCTTGTTACCGACGATAACGACAGGATGATAATGTAGAGAATACGGTATTCACATTTAAAGCGAGAGATTTATCCAGGTGGGTTTGTTTAGAGATTCATGTTGCTCGCACACAGAAGATTGTCTTTATAACAATGGAAATATACAACTGATTTCTGTAATATTTCAAACGTAATATTTTTTCAAGGATTTTACTGATTCTCTTACAAATTAAATTCCATTAACGATTTTTGTTAGCTTGTCTTTTCAATTGCTGAACAAACAAATCCTCTTTTTCGATGCCATTAAATAAATATTGTTCGCATGAAAATATTTTGTCCGCGTTTATCCGTTTTCATTGTACTTTTACCAATTTTATCATAGTTTCTATCTCGGTGTTTTGCATACTTATGTTTATAAATGCATAAACTCGTAGATAGACTTATTGAACAGTTCGGGAACGTGATTATTAATGTTTTCTTCCGTGGCTAAAGGTATAGTAAAACAGGTAGATCCGCGAATTTGTAGTTGATTTACGTTCAACTAACTTTACATCAGAAAATATGGGGGATCTTTTGTCAGTGCCGGGAGAAGCTTCGCATTCGCGTTATAAGGTGCGTTCTAAAGTGAAATACGCAATAAAATGTTACTGTGTTCTGATAGTGTTGTCGAAAATAAAAATCATCAGAAAACGTACGAACTTTGTTTCTGAATAACTAATCGATTTAAATATTTTACGAGTATCTATTAAAAAATATTGTTAGTTGTCATATTTCATGCTTCGTAACTATTAGTTCGTGCAGAAGTATCACAGGAAGTGGTTATACAAATATTTTAAAATGTTTGAACATTTTGTAAACAACATTTGAACAATCCAAAGATTACATAATATTTTAATTAGTAACTTAAATTTTAAGAAATATTATTTGAACTAATAATTCAAATTTTAGTAAATAATATATGGAAACAATATTTAGTGATAATATTTCAAAGACAATATTGTAAAGTTGCAATACGAAGAAGTTGGACAGCCCTATTGTAAGGGTTGAAAAACATTTTATTGTGTCGCCTAATTAGTAGGTGTGTTTTACTGCTCTAAGTAGCAAACTAATTGCTCTAGCTTCCCAAAAAAAGTTCAAATCGTATAGTACAATATTAAAAAAGTTATTGCCTTTTTAAGAGTGTCCGAATATTAGTGGGAGTCACTGTATTTGTCAAACGCATCGAGTTAATCTCCACAGGCCTTTTTCATCCTACATATAGGGTATAATAGGAACAATGTGGATTATTTCCTGTGGATACGTGTCTAGAGTTTCGATTTAACCAAGCATAACAAGTAAGTTCTACGGTATGAAACTTTCAGGTATGTTTTCGTCGAACTTAACTCGATCATGTCACTCAGTTATTTAAACTTCTCTAAATTACCTGCTGTACAGCCAATCAAGGTTATGCTATATGTACATCTATATTTCATTATTTTGTTTACAGTTCGCAGCTCACAGTCTTAACTCGATACTCTGTTAAAAAGTTAAATGAAATCTTGTGCATTCAGAAACGTATAAAAGCTTTAAAAGAATTGACAAGATTTTTTAGAATTGAATAGTTTTATTTTATTTCGAACACACACTTAAATCGTTGTTTACGTTGTTATTTATATTGTTTTGAAAATAAAGAAGAAGAAAAAAGATTGAGGGATTATTGAATTCGATTTTTTCGAAAATATGAAAAATATTCCATACTTTCATTAACTTTTATATATCGTATGCTTTTCTTCCAAATGATGTCATTAATTTTGCGCAATCTGTGTGATAGATTATCATTGATATATTTGTATTTTATTGTAAAAGCTTGGTTGTTTTGGATGGATGTTTTTAGTTTTTCCTTTTCATGTGGAGAACATGGATACTAGGATTAGTGATCAGCTGTGCACTTCATATTTTTCAACGTCGATGATAAACGGGGTTAGTGGTTTGAATGTGATAACCGCCCGCGATTATAAAAATTACACTTAACGCCATGGGTTATCAGCGAACGATAGACAAGTTCTTCGCTCAGATAACATCAAACCATAGATTTTATATGAAGTGACAGTGCAATCTTGAAATATCTTCAACTTAAACTTTACGATAATTAATTACAAATTTCTAATAACATTGATTTTGACATTTCATTTGATTTGAATATTGTTTATGCTTTCATTTTTATTACACATTTTATTTTATTTTTCATAATTGACTTACTTATAATATCTGTTTTTCATAATTGATTTACTTAAAACATTTATTTTTCTAAATTATCTATTGTTAAAGAATATGAAGTAAATTTAATAACATTAGAGGATTCACCGAGGTTAATTAAAATTTTCATTTGAGATATTATTTTTAAGCCCCGAATAAACTTCTATATTAATTGCAACATTGAAGAGCTTCATTTCTAGTGAATTCGTAGGTGATGTACAGTGTGGGAGGAACCTCGTTACGTAATTTAAAAAATTTTGTTCTCAAAATGTTTAAAGTTAAAAGTCACAATTGGTCTACGTTTTACTTTATTTGTATTTTTACAGACGTTGATATCGAGGATCTATCTATCTTTAACTATATTATCAATTTACATTAATCTTTGGTCTTGCTTTTTTTTATTATTCTTGGATTTAAAACAGAATGTGTGTATGCGCGCCTCCTACATGAACAAGACCGGTATCACGTTGCAACTTTAGTTCTGCTTCCAGTGGCTAGTTTTTAGAATTTTCCGACATATTCGTAACAATAAGGAGGTGATACATATATAATGTATCCACGGCAAATTATAATACTAACTATTCTTCTAGAAGAAGTACAAGTTTTCACTTTTTCAGTACTTTAACTACCTTTCAATGCATTCATTTACCCCACGTTAAAGCTAAAAATACAGTTAAAAATAGGGAGTGACCATTGTTTTTAGTAGGGGCGTGCGAGTACTCGAAATTTCGGGTTCGGCTTGGGTCGAGAAATTTGTTCGGGATCGAGTCGGGATCCCGGAAGTTTATAAAATTCGGGTACCCGCGATTTCGGGTATTGTCACAGCCACGAGAACAAAACTCGTATCGGAAAAAGTAGAACAATTATGCTTCCTGCACACGAATTTAGAATAAAAAACTATTATTTCACATAATATAATATATTCTAAAATATTTTTTCTCCTCCCGAAGTTTGATAACCGATTACACTAAAAATACAAAAATCATTCTGAACCTGCCAGTGAAAATAAAAGATTGAACTGAAAAATCATAAAACGGTATTATACTTATATAAATACAACTTTAACTTCGAGTATCCGAATATTGAAAACTTTCGGGACCCGAAATCGCGGGTACCCGAACTTTGGAAACTTTCGGGATACCGACCCAACTCGACTCGATCATTATCCGACTCGACCCGAGGCTCGGGTACTCGAAATTTCGGTTACCCACACATCCCTACTTTTTAGTATAACAAACGCAAGTTTAGGAAACGAAAAAGGAGTGCAGCGCTTTTCTCGTGACTAAATCGTGAATAAATTATTATTTTACATATTGGTAATATTTTTATAAATCTAGAAGGTAGTTTTAATATCTCACATTACCATTGATTTATTTCAATATTTATTCTACTTTAACTGGATATAAATTTTTAAAATATTATTATAAATCTAGAGGGTAGTTTTAATATCTCACACTATCATTGGTGTATTCATTTCAATACTTGTTTTACTTCTGTGGTGTAAATGTATAAAAGGGGGTGTGACTTCCCTTTCACTCTGTTCAATACCACCCCCAAACAAAGTAAACTGTGCTATATGGATAAAGGGAAGTAAAATTTCGCTTGCCAGCGATTCGTTTTACTGAGAAATATTGGCAAGATTGACAGAGTACAATTAAAATCATTATATCGTCATGCCAGACAAATATACGCGACAAACATGGCTGTCTAAAAATGTGGAATACTTGTAGGGTCGTAGGTAGGCGACGTAATCAAATTGAGAACACTTTAAAGGAATATTTTGTTTTCTTCATTGAAACAGAAATTGAAAAAGATGTTTCCAATATCGTACACACGTTGTTTTCAAACACTCGTTTCCTATAAACCGCAGTATTTCCACCATTTTCAGAAAATTCCAATGAAATTGTGAACGCATTACACCACTGTTGTAACAAACTAAATCGAGTTTAATGTTAATACAAGACTTACGTACACGTTATTGTTTTATTGGCAAGATGTGATTGACATATCCATGTACATCAAGGTAATCCCTCACATAAACTATACTTGTACAACACGGTCCACAAATTGTAGCAATACTTGCATAACATAAAGTTTATAGTTTTCCTATAACGCGTCGTCCTGACTTTTAGATTCGCACTCGCAAAAATATGAAGTAATGGAGGTAGCAATTTGGTGTTTATGCGGAACGTGTCAAAGAATAGAAACGTACTATTCTCGTACTATCTAGAGCATATTTAACGCGTTATATTTGTTCCACATACAGTGAAGGACGAAAGTATCCGTACGCCTTTTAAAACAGAATACTTTTTTATAATTGTACCAAACTACCTGATGTTTTGTAAGCAATTAGAAGCATTGGTTTACTAAATGATCTGCAAAAAAGATTTCCCAAAAATTACAATTTACAAGATTGCATGCAAAAATAAAAAAAGCATTTTTTAAAACTTTTTTATTTGTGCCCTTAATGAAAATTTAAAATACATGTTTTGTAGATCCATGATAGTTATACACATGCTGAAAATTCGATTGTGATTCGAAATAATAAAAAGAAAGATAAAATGAATGGTAGTCTGCGAAAGTGGAGGCTTCGGGCTTTAAAATGAGTATAAATATATAAGTGTACCTACTAATTCTTTTAATGAAATTACCGTAATTCAAATATTGATGATCTCTGGAGAATCCGAAATGTAGTGTTCAAACGCTTTCTGGATCCACAGTGTGTACGTGTGCATGATCAGTGCGTGTACGAACACCACCCACAATGTCTCTGCGTAGTCAGCATGCTCCATGGCGATGTCGACTGCGCCACTCTGGTTTCCACTCCCGCAAAAGAAGGTACGCTCGACGGTTCCCTTCGTTCATTCACAACCACCTGCTCGCCAAGTAAGCATCGGCCCTCCGGTTCAACTGGCTGTCGACCCCGAACCCAGAAACCAAGTCGTGAGGAACAGGATGAGGAACAACAGGACTTCCGGTATCCCGCTGACGGTCGGCGTTTCAGTTTCCGCGCTTATACTCCTAGTCTTCGCCAGTGGCACGGCCCAAGCCAAACGTGAGTAATTCTTTCTCTATTTGGTCGCTTTAACCCTCCTTACACCACCGCACATTTTCGGTTACGCTGATTACAAATTCTTTATCGTTCATAATTATCAAACAGCGGAAAAAGGTGTAATTTAGAACGGTAAAAATATCAGAAGAATTTAGAAATACTGGTACATAATTTTTTCAACCTACTAAACCTATTAAGGAAGAACATAAATTTCCATTTCATTCCAGTTTGTTGCAATTCAAGTAGAACATTTTTTATTGTCTAAGAATTACTTGGAAGAACAAGGAATCTTATATTTATTGTATGCCTTTGTATTCTCCAATTCAGCCAATATGTCGATAACAACAAAATAGGATTTTATTCCCGGTTTAAAGGAAATGATGTATTTAGTAGATTCTGTTCGAAATCTTCTTCACGGGTCTGACTCGATCTTATAGTACGAGGGGTTAACCCTTATGTCAATAACCGGGTACCCGGCTTCAATTTATTTTTGAAATTATTTCAACACTTTTATTGACCAATAGCAAAAATATTAACGAAACTCGTTAAAATGACAGGTTGTTCCGAATTTGTTTAATTTATTCGAGATTATAAAGACGCACTTACAGGAAATTTATTTACGACAAATCAAGTGTCTGTCGTTACAGATTTTACCGAAAAATAAAACTTTCTAAGTAAATTGGAAGAGACAAGAGCCAAATAGGAATTTCGTTCTTTCTTTTATTATTTTCATTTGTTTTTCATAAATTTTTAGCCCCGGTTTTCACACGTTAATTTGTTCCTTGGTGACAAAATGCAGTGGTGATAAATCAGTGAGATGGAAAAACTAAAAATTAACTATGCAAATTCTTCGTTTGAACGACGAGAACCTGAGGTAAAATGCGGAGAGTTCAAAACTAATAGAAAAAGTGTACGACGTGTTATTTGTCCAAAATCAGTGAAAAATGTGTCTTCACACGAGCGACGGATGAAGGTTAAACCAGTTGGGTATGTGCTACCTCTGGCAAAAATTATTTCATCAAACAAATCGAGCATCTCTCGTTAAAAACAAAACCTTTATGCAAAGTTAAAATTTTCTACGCCAATTGTAAGAAACAGGAGACGAACAAAACTTACTTTAGAATTTTAACACGCTAACCTTTAATGATCATGCGGGACTGATACAGTTTTTCAAGAATAAGTTCTTTTCATGTTTGTTTTAAATACATAGAATCTGCAGTCCAAGTATTTATGTACAATATTTGACGTGGAAAATATTTTCGTTGACAACAAAGGCAAATGTAAGAATAGAACTCGTCATATATGCAGGAAATATTAATACAAAAGTGAATATGTAACTCTTCACGAGATACAGTTTCTCAGGAGAAGACAATTTCTCACTGATTTGTAGAAGGATTGAATCGTCACCATACGTTGAGGAAATATCAGAAAGTGTTCCAGTGCTCTGCCATGTTGCAAATTCTTTTATAATTTTTACATGAGAACATTGTATTTTTAACTTTATTAAATTCATATAATTTTTACAGTCAACAGTTACAAGTCAGTTTACAGTCAATTTAGTAAAACGACAAAAGCATCCATTGTTTTCTTAATAATTCTTGGAAATATTGTTAACTTTTCATTTGTCTAACGTATGTACAATAGTAATATTCTTTTTCAATGTACTAGTCATTCTTTCAACGCGCGATATCCTTCACGATTTCAGTCGAATATTTTCTGTCGGAAAAGTGTAATGGCATAAAACAAAATAATGGCAGCTTCAAAGATTTTTAAAAAATGTTTTTTAAATATTGAATTGCTTGCGGGAAAATGGTGCATTGGATGCAATTAATGTTGGAAGTGTCGAATTTTTGCATTTATAATAGCATTCGAAAGCTTCTAAAATAATAAGAAACATTTTCATTAATCTATTGTTAAATATTGAATTATAAAAATGAAACGAATTAACTAATTCTAAGGATTTGTTGACTGGTGAGATTAAGGGTTGGATCTTTGTACAATCCCCAATCGTAAAAATGGATAGTTTCTATCACGTTTTTTGGATTGACACTTTAAAATTGTACTATTTATATTACTTGTTTGATTCACAGTATTCAATAATTTGTTCTCAATGCAAAAATGTGTAGAGTGTATCTCAATGTTCTCTCGAATCTCACTTTTATTCAGAAGAAAAAGAAAGTGAGACGAATTTGTTTGTCGGTCACAATTTGTATATTTTCAAATTTAAAAAGTTTCAGTGAGAAACGCGCAAGGATAAACTGACATATTTGCACTAGGTTGTCTGTTTTTTAAATTGAATTTACATCGGATGCGTTTGACAGGTTTTAGACTTGTTGTCATAACTGGGCTGTGCGAATCTTTACGCATTTGTGGTATGTACAGGGTGACTCTCAACTGATGAATCTCAACCCGAAAAAGGGTTAATCTAGATTAACAAATTCATGAAAAATACTTTTGAAACTCCTTTTGCATTTAAAGATACTGATCGATACTACCAGATATTCATTGCAAATTTATTTTCCTTAACACTAAACCTACCATCACCGGTCAAAATGACCGGTTCCAGATTTTTTATTTTGATTGTATAGATGTCTTTAGTGGAGCACATATTACAATAGGAGCTACGCAAAGTCTAAATAAAATCAATCTTGTCATTTTTATAAGGGAACATGTACCACTTACTTTTAAGGCTCGGTAGATTTAGTTTTAATATTCGGAAAGTCTATAAACAATAATTTTTACGAAATTGGACCAGACGACTTGAACTTTTTTGAGAAGTTAGGATTAGACTACAAAAAACTACAATTGGTCTACATGGATTACTAAGTTTTTTTTAATTCTGGACCGTATGGAAAATTTACAAAATACGTTTTTTAGTATTTGTAATGATTTGTGTCTAATTTCAATCAAATGCTACAAATAGAAGAATTGAATTGATTGATCATTACATAATGAAAGATTAATAGATGTACTGGAAGGAGTAGAAAGTACAAGGTATATATACGGTATATATACCGTACATTTATGCGCGTTTGATTTTGCAACGATTAAATCAAAGAAATATGGATGACGCTGGATGGGCAAATATTTGAAAGAGAAGAAACCTTTGCGGTTTAACAATTGCATCATGAAAATATGTGCACGATGGATGCGCCCTTCAAATGATTTTCCTTTGTTTTTCACAAATTTATATCATAACAATTCATTTCCGCAAAAATACCATAAGTTCTTTCCGCCCATTTATTGTATCGCCAATGAATATGTTCCAGTTTTCGTATATGTTATTTTTACTTTGTAAATAACGTTTCATCGATAAGTCAACACAGATTTAAATATTCAAACGCTTTTTAAAAGAATTAGACGATCAATCGACATAGTCAGAGAGTGAAAAGAAATTTTTTCAAAAATTGCAATTGATCGGAATGGTAGAAAAAATACTAAAAGTTGCATTTTACAATTTTTTAATGTGTGGGCCTATTGTAAGAATCCTTAGATCCTTAGATTTATTGCAGTTAGACAATATTAAAAAAGTTATCTTTTTTAGTAGATACCGGTGCTATCGATACTTCATTTCCGATATATCACTTATATCGATACTGATTATCAATATGTATCGATACGGAATATTGATACAATTGAAATGTATCGCCATCACTAGTCCGTGCGATGAGGGAATCGATTATAATTATCGATAGATATGATCGAGAACATCGTAACTTAGAAGGTGTTGCGAATGACAAACCAGGATTCATGCGGTCATAGTATTACATATTATCATATTATTGAAGTGAAAACTTCTTTAGGAGCATCGCGTACACATTTGCTGGGCAGTGAACGAGTCTGATCCGTCACGCTCCGAAGTGAAACGCTATTCGGGTAAGCTCGGGGGAGCAGAGTTTTGTTGAACGAGCGACAAACAGACAGGTGTGCATGTGTGCAATCGCCATAGAAGTTTCCACTTCGGTCGTGCGGTTTTACGTGCACAGTATTTGTCTGTTTTTATATATCGTTGTAATGTTTAAACTAAATATATATTTAGCCCATGAACGGTGCTTATTACCTTTTATCGACCCGCACGGTTAGTATATCTCTGGCTTTAACGTGGAAACTAAGAATTGAAAGACTTGCGATAGAAAGAAGGAATTGCAGTTAAGTAAAGGTTAAAAGGAAGTCCATGTTGTTAGCATTTCTACGCACGCAAGATTCCTTTAATTTCACTCTTATAATAATCCAACCTTCCATCTCTTGATTGTACAGTTTCAATTACTCATTTCCAATATCAAAGCTGCTCCTTAGACAAACGGGTTATTAATAATTCTTTCTATCCGGTGTTTACATTTTTTCCCTCAAAATATAAAATATTGTCATCTGTAAACGGAGCTAGCTCGCGCGTGAATTGCTGGTCAATAAGAACAAAGAATTTTATAACAGTAGCCAGATGATAAAAATTGTTAATTACCATCCCGATGTATTAATCTCGCTAAAACATTTATTGCGCGTAACGTACGGTTTGTAATAACTTCCGGAAGATTTGCAACTGCAAAGAAAATGTTCCATCTGTTTTTCGCACTTCACTTGCTTGACAATTTATTGACAGACTATTTTTTGAAATCAAAGAAATTCAGGGCTTCTTGATTAAATATTTTAGAGACCTTAGATATTTCATTTGTAAATTGCTAAACTATTTTCAGTGACATTGTCTAGTCGTCGAGATTGTTATTTGGTACAAAACTAGATCTTTTAGATATATCACAATCATTGGTAGACCGTGGACTTTAAAATAAAAATTTTCTAAATCAATTGTAACAAACTAGGAGTTAATAGAAATTTTGTCGTTTAATATGATTAATAGGTTGCATAGAATATTAATTTTCATTGTTTCGTATTTCTGCTACCCAGTCTTGTTATAATAGTATAAAATACACAGACTGGTAGTTAGAAAGACTATTAATAGATAGGTAAAGCGATCTGATAATGTTTTCTAAGCGAAGTGGATATCAGAGATATTAACCTGGCGTACTTTGTTCGACTTACGTCAGTATTAAGGCTTTAATAACGTAAATGAAGAGACAAACGGGAAAATGTTAACCCTTCCATTGCGACATACATACGTATAATGCGTTCAATAAATTCCGAGTAATAATTTGATTAAACTAGTTTATATATTGTCATAAATATCGAAAATTGCTTTCATATTTTCTCGTTTTTAACAGTGCAACAAAATTACAGTACTTTCACTACTGTAATCTAAGTTACGATTTTATTGGGACTTCTCTTGGACCTCAAGTACCAAAAATTTTTGTATAATTGATTTTTCTTAAGTCTAAATTTCGATTGGTTTTATTTTTATTGGCATATAATATGCATATATGGCACTTTTAAATGGCATATAATATGCATATATAAAGTTAATTAATAAACTAATGATCATTTTTGCGGAAATATAGCAAAAGACAAGAAACTGATTGAAAATAATGATTTTCCCTAAGACTAGTGGACAGAAAAGTGATATAAATATTTTATCAAAGATACTTCATTATTAAGTTGTTATAATGAAAATATCTTATTAGCATAAGTCTTTTTAATATGATAATGCCACGCAGAGAGGAACAGTACATAAAATAATTTGAAAAGCGTGGCAAATGATCATGTTTGGAGTTAAATTATTATATAGAATTAGAAGTGAATTTTGAAATTGAAGACAATTATACAACCTTACAACTTTGTAGATAAAATTAGAAAATTAAAGGGATATATTAACATGTTCATGTTCAGAGTAAATAGTTTCATTAAAATCCTGCTAAGGATTCGAACATATTTATCAACACATTTATCAACACATTCATCAACGTATTCATCAACACATCTATCAACGTTAACGAAAGAAGAAAGCGTTTCCTTAGCTCCAGTATCTCGCAATCGATGCAAGGTGGCACGTGTTAAACGTAACACGCGGCACCGCGGTCTTATCATAATTACTTCACGCGTGTGAACGAATCTGGTGGAAGCTTAAAGGAGATTCCCAGGGAACAATGCGCCACATTGTTCCGTCGATTCGAAGTAAGACGGGCGCGTTTAGCCGATAGAGGAATCGGGACAAATCCAACCTCGTGCACCATTCCGGCCACGTAAACGCGAGAAATATGAAACCGGGTGTCGCCGTTGTGAATAAGTGAATATCTTTGATACTCGTCATCCCGGAACGCGGAAAGGAAACTTCAAGAAACTTTATTTTGAGAAGTACGCTCCGGCTACATAAGAGCAATCGAGTGAATAATTCTTGTCCGTTCAATGCTCGCACAACTTAAATTAGTTCCCTCATGATAGCAAACAAAAATGATCTGTGAGTCGCGTTAATTCAAATTCAAATGAAATCGGAAGCACTCTCTGTCGGTCTACAAGATGGATTCTCTTTTTCGGTATGCCCTTCGAGAAGATTATGCCAGGCGGTTGTTGAATCTGAACGAATCTATAACAACATTTTCTGTGATTGCATTTGTATGTTTTTTAATAATTTTATTAAGACAAATGAAGCTGCTGTAACAAAAGTTTTCGTTACAACTAATATAAATATTGTGACACCATAAAATGAAAGAATTATTTGTTAATGGATATTCGACAGGTGATAACTAGACAGCGGATTTTATGCATTTATAGCAAAAATGAGTAGATGTAATATAAAGCACTAAAAAAAGTTCCTGATAATGAACTTAGAAGATTTTCATGTTGCATAAAGATCTACACTCTAGCCATCCCGATTTAAATATACTTATATTTTGGTGAGATTTAATTTAATCTATTTTATGTACTATATACATATTTAACATCGATATCCTCAAAAATATTTAAACTTAAAATATTTCGATAGTCTCAAAATAGATTTCTATTATGTAATGTACGGAACAGACAAACAGACAAACAGACAGACATACAGACAGACAAGAAAGCTAATAAAAGCTAGAGCTAATAAAAACGTGGTAAACTGAACATGACGTACATCTTTCTGATGTGTTTAAATAATTAACGAACTGAATAAAATATAATGACCAACTTGTACGAGTTTTGATGATATTAGAATAATTTTATTTAGATGAGTATTCAATTTTCATTCGCCAGTAACGAATAAAATTGGAACAGGAGTTTCAAATATGATTATACATTGCAGTAGGTTTGCAATTTAGGAAGATAAAATTAATGAAAGGCAATTAAAAATTTATCTATTTTTGAAGCAGCACATTTTGGAGAACCATTTGATGTTTCGAAGGATGAATAATTTGTTAATCGTATCTCGGTAGTTGATACTGAGAACTCTATATTATGATCGTTTTATCACTACCGATTGTTATACTCTTATGACTGTTATTACGTTTAATAAGCTTCCTGGTACGATTCGCTATCATTTGCTTTTCACATTAAAGGTTACGAGTCTGAGAATGTAGGAAGCAGTTTAGTATCATATCAGCCTCCGGTCGTATATGTATAAGTCTAGTCATTCTGTTCCTTAGAAATCTGTATTATTGTTTCATAATTATGAAGAAAGAGTGGATGAGAAGAATATGTGGGACACCTGAGAGAATTGACGTAAATAAAAATAATGAGAACGGCTGCATTAAACGGATTATCGAATGACATTTTATTGTTGAACTAAGCCGATAGGGCTTACGTTCTTTCGTTAATCCCTGAAAAAGCTAACTGCAATATTTTTGATATATATTAATATATTCATTAGTAATTTAAAAAAATTGGCTTAGTCCGAAATCAACAAATAGCAACCTGCTGGAGTTGTACAAAGTTAAGAATTACTTTAGAACTTTGAATGATACATCAAATAACCTTTATTTGCAAAATTTTATTTGAAATGAATTATTACATTAAATAATGTAGTTATAATTGATGGGAAAGTAACATACGAAATTGGTTATGATTTTGATAAATGTTTTTTGACAAAAATAGATTTTATAAATACTATACTTACTATAAATTATGTATCTATTTTTATGTTTCAGCATTTAATATTTTAATCCAATTCGAATTCACGTATATTTACTTTTCGTACTATTCGTACTATGTATGCCGCTTCTTCCGTCAGCATTATTCACATGTTACACGTGTTACTATTGCATTGTATTTCCATCACACTTTCATCTTTGCCACCAATTATTATGATTATGCTCCATCAAATTGTGTAAGTGATTTTGGATGACATTTAGTAATACTGCACATTAATTTTCGGAGGTCGAGTTCGAATTGAGTTTAAGTATATTGTCGAAATTGACACGCGAATGAGGTTGAACTATTCTATTTATCACAAAAATGATGTTAGTAACAAAATTAAACCCACTGCTGCCCTCGACACCCGAACGTAACAGTAACCAGTAAAAGTACAACATTAACGTCATAAACAACAGAATGTATAGAAATGATTGAATGTTGCATAATAATTTAACATATTAATAATAGACTATTGTAGTTATCCACTTTGAACACGAATCAAATATTACTTTATAATAACTGTGTAGGTACGTATGCATATTTTATATTTTGTTTTAAGCTAAAATCCCATTATTATTGCAAAACATTAAAACATTAGAAATAATATTAAAACTTATAAATAAATATATTCACTGTCTGAGATTCTAAATAATCGTACAATATTGATTGATTGTCTACACTCTCGCGTCTTGTATTCCATAGTTTGCTTATATTTGACACCAACACTTTGTTGTACATTACACATCGCGGTATATTTGTGGAACTAATTAACATTTGTTACTTGTCACGAATTGCCGCGAGGATTTTCAATTAAATCGTTGTGGATTTCTAATGCGCAAGATTGCGCTGCCGCGTTAATTTTAAATGCTCATGAGGAACTCATTAACCACAATCGCTTTCAAATAGGAGGTACATCATAATACTTCATAACAATACTTCACCGTTCGTCGTGCGTTGATCCCTAAACATTGAATTTCAGTTGGTGCTGTCAGTCAAGTGTCAGATCAGAGTAAATGAAATTACAACATTGTTTACAACTTAGTACAAATGTTTATTATCTGAATCATTTATTCTTCTTCTGCGTTGCTATATTAACACCTAAAAATTTGTATACAACAGACCTGGACTCTTCTGAAATAACATTCTTTGAAATATCATTTAAAATATCATGTTATTTTATTTTATAATGATTTGAAATAATTATTTCAGATAATAGAAAATTGTTCTTGAAAATTATTTCAGCTAACCGCATTATCAGGTTTGAGTCTTGTTTCTTCAGACACCCCTTGTAGCATATTATTTTGATGAGTATTTCGTTCGACAAACTTGAAACAAAGAAATATCGAAATAATATACTATTTGAAATTGCTATTATCAAAAATAAATCAATATTATTTTTATTTCTAAATAACAGTATTGAAAATAAATTAATATTATTTTTATTATTTTTTAATTTCTAACTAACAGTATTGAAAATACCGATGTGTATAAAATGAATGATTTCAAATAGTTATTTCTTATTTTGATTTAAAATAAAATTTGTCCAGGTCTGGACTAGCCCCCTCAAATTTCAAACAGTGTACGAAAGTAGTACAGTAGAATAGAATAGAAAGTAGTACAGTAGTATAAAAGTGTTTAAGGACTACGGGGACACAGTGATGCGGTTCTGAGATTAACCCAATTAATCGGTCGCGTGAATCGTCGACGGTGTCTCTCAGAGATCATGGTTTACGGCGCTATTAATTACTGCTCGACGCGACGCTTCATGAAACAATGTGCCATTTCCGTACGTAAGTCGAATAAATGTAGTATATTCGCGCATTCACTCTCAAGTTATTCACAGCTTTATAACTGTACAGTTATGCATTTAAAGCACTGAAACACAATGGGATCATTTTTGCCCTGAAGCTCCGCAAAATTTGCTCGTCATATTTCATTTATTTGAACTTTTAATCACCAGCGATATAATAATTTTAATTTACAACGGAAACAAGATACAAAATTTTTTAATGTAGAATCTACCAGTTACCGATCACTCTGTATATCTTTTGAGATTTCATTGCCTTGTCTTTTTCGCGAACATTTATACGTGTCCATTAAATTGCAGAAGCGCGTAACAAGTCGTGTGAAGGTAGTTAACGTTGTTTCATGTGTGTAAAGAGTTTTATATGTGCAAAATTCATTCGCTCGAAATACATAAAACAGAAAAGGAGTTGGCTGAAGGTGGAATAACAGATGTTAAAAGTTAACAATGGAATAATGTCATCCCCTTATTGTTCTTTCGACCTTTTACTACGGTCATCTGTATGAACATGTGGGTAGTTCGCACAAATTAATTTTTGTAAAATGAATGAAACATAAAAGAGAGTTATGTGAATCGTTTAATCGATACCTTGAATGATCTCGACCTTATTATTTGATGTGACATAGAAGAGTATCGTACTGATTAAAGGGACGTCAAAACTGCGATTTAATTGCCAGAGAAAATATTCTGCATGCATTCATATAGAGTTTCGTAATTTGTGAGGGATTATAATTAATTGTAATCTTCGAATATTATTAGCCCCGGCAAAAGCGTGGTTCGAAACGTGATGTCCCCTAATTATTTAATATGTACACAAAAATATTTATACTGTTTCATAATTTCACTTTTCGAAGGCACCCACTGTTGCTTTTCCTAGATTAGTACTTAATTAAATTGGGCAAAGTCATAGTTTCTATTAAATTAGAAACGGAACAACTGGAAACATTGTTTTCATATTACTCTTGAGAAATGTTGAAATGAGCAATTTCAACAAGGTTACAAAATTCATTTATTAAAAATCATTTATTAAAAAAGCTCTGAACTTTAAAAATCACTACTTTCAGAAAGATGGAATGTTCAAAAACTGTATCAAGATTTATAGAAATTATTTGTAATTTGTCTGTTCTTAACATCGTACTACTTTTATAACATTTACAGAAATGATTTATCAATTGTCTTTGAACATTGTCGAATTTTAATTCCAAAAGACAGTTTGCTCTCCCTTTCGTGTTCATATATTTTTGATTTGAATTCAACGAACGAAATTAAATGATTGCACACGTATTTAATTGGTAATTTTGTCACAATTAAAAAGAAAAGGTTGAATGCTCCAGAGTACAAATACCGGCCGGCGTGGATATAACAAATTGGCCTTTCTCAACTTATTAGCTACGCGCACATACGCGGAACAATTGTGTTTAC
This sequence comes from Lasioglossum marginatum, assembly GCA_028455795.1. Classification (NCBI taxonomy): domain Eukaryota; kingdom Metazoa; phylum Arthropoda; class Insecta; order Hymenoptera; family Halictidae; genus Lasioglossum; species Lasioglossum marginatum. The sequence goes on along the minus strand of CM052257.1, from coordinate 176,458 downwards.
AGCGTGCACCCACCGGTACGCACATTTTTGCCTTGGTACTAAACGCCTCATGTATCAGTTACTTTTAAGACTCAGTAGGTTTAGTGTTAAATGAATTCATATATAAAAAAATTTGTCGAATTTTTCTTATATTTCAACCTTTAAGGGTACGCAACCCCTTAAGCTCCCGCGAGTATTAATCTATCACTATTGCTGGTCCCAGCACAGGAATTGTGGCATCGAATCATCGATTCTCCATTACAACATGAAATGCTACACCTCGTACGTTCGTTCGTCGTACATTTGTTTTGATAACATTATTATTGGACGACCATCTATACTTTTTTTATTAACGCGACCTTTCCCCTCGTTTTATTAGTTGCTCGCGTGTGCAATAAACCTCAAAAGTTCTCCGACAATGAGAAGCAAAAACGATATTCCTGAGGTGGAATTTATATTTCACATATTCAGGATAAATAACTGTACACGCAGTTTGGAAGATTTAAAAACAAAGATGCAGAGGAATTTTTAAAAGATGGCTGAATATGAAGATATAGAATTATCAAATTGTTACTTGATAGAATGATGTACAATGTACTTATTAAAAATGTCTATGTTAAATTTGTAAAAGGAGATTATTAACAGTACATGCAACAGCATTATAATAAATTACATACATGTTTACCATTAAGCACTGTGAAGTATTACGTCACACACGATTCATGTGTTTATTAATTTACATTGCTTTATAATTCTATTGAAATAATTTTATCTTCACAGTTTGGGAATTGCGTTCTTTATTTAGTTCGCTAATGTATGACAATTGAATTACCACGACAAATAATTACCGAACCGAAACAATTAGTATATGAAAATCTTTGTATGTTGACTCTGCATCTGTAATTATACATACAGTGAAACGAATTAATATTCGGACGCTCTAAAAAAGACGATAACTTTTAACTCCTGAACCATTGATCCTACAGAATCGAAACTTCGATCTCCAGGGTTCCCGGATAAAAAATCTACTAGATTACATACCAAATACATAATAATTTATAGGAGAAAGGCCGAAATTTTGAGTCCGGTAAAGATCTTTACATAATGATATGAATAATTTCTTTGTAAAAGCACACCTAACCCAGACCTTACTGGCCCAGACCAGTAATTAAACAAGAAGTTTATTATTGAAGTCGCAAATGTAGGATTTAAAAACAGTAACTTTATTTAAAATATCTTAATTTCATTGATTATTATTAGCAAGTGTTCGTTGAATTGAATTTAAATATTGATATAAATTGTTGCTAGACTAATGGTGTACTATTGATGTTAATTGAAGGCATATTATTAGTGTATGGACTATGAAGTAAATAAATGGAGCCATACTTATTTTTATGCTAATAATTTTAATAAATTACAAGTACCATAATCAACTTCTGAAGATCTGATATTTCCACTTGTTATGTTTTCTGTAATTTATAAAAAAAATTAAATATTAAAAAAAGAAATACATATTTAATTTGTTTTTAAAATAGATTCTAAAAAATTGTGTTTTGCCTAAAGATGTGTGGTCTAATTACAATTATATCTGGTGATATTTGAAAAAATGCACAGCAAAGCAAAATCACACCATCCTAAACATTGATGTATTCCCCTATGAAGCACGCCAACAACGTCAACAACGCCTGTGGCAAAACAATGTTGACGACGAAGTTCAGTTCGACAGAAACTGTTTGCACTTTGTTACGCTTATCGCGATTACTTTTCGAGACAGTTTCAGAGGTGACCATGTTACATTCGTGTGGACACAGAATAACTCTCGTTCAAAAATTTAGATGCCGAAGTGGCAAATGAATCTTGTTCGGAAATGGATTTTTGATCATGGATTGGGTCACGTGAAGGTCAATTAGTATAAAATTAGAAAGGATGTTCCTTTTAAAATTTAACTGAATATCACCTTCTCAAAAATCCCATGAATCTTTAATAATTTATTGCTATTCTAAATTATCATCCGAAAAACATTTAGAAAATTCAATTTCCACTGAGCATACCACAATAAAAATTGGAAAAGTTCATTGCACAAGGAAAATTAATTTCTAAGTCTAGTTCAAGAATACCCAAAATTTAAGTTGCAAGAAAAAGAAGTTCCACTGTATTACATTTCGTATTATTTTTGTACGTCTCATCCAGCACTCCGTTGCACAGAATAATAAGAAAGTAATCGACGAGACACCATTTAGGCGAATGGCACTCAATTCGACAACTTCCTTCAATTACCAGGTTCGGAACTTCTCCGAAAGACTCACAAAAATTGCTTTCCTCAACGGGAGACTTTACTCCCCTCTTTAATCGTCTTACTTACCAGCAGCCCTATTCGATCGAGATCTTATTACTCACGATGATTTGATGTATGGAAACTACGATGGGAACGGGTTTCACTTACCGAGGCGACGCGAAACTATTTTATATCGGCTGAGTCTATAATACGGGCTTCGCGCGGCTGCTATATTGACTTATAGAACGTCTAGCCCTTCATACGTTCCAAAATATAGATTGAAATCGATATCTGATCAAGTATGAATTGGTTTAAATAAGAAAAGTTGTAGGTCTATCGTCGAGCGCAATTTCTTTCATCTGAGTGACCACGTACCGCGACAACCTTTCATGCAGGTACATTTGTCGAGTTAGATTTAATATTATAGTATGCAGTAATGTCTCGATATATGCTAAAGATATTTATGACTTTATTCCTGCGCGGGTTTATTCCTTGAAGTATAACACGATATGGAATTAGATATATCGGTGAGGCAATACTAATACAATGATAAAATTATTTTGCTTTAATTAATTTTTTATGAAACCTTCACAAACATATTTGTGACATTTTTCTAATTACAACGAGACCAAACACGGCACAATTTGAGTCATATTTACTCGTTTAATTCGTGATGTAGTAGATCCTGTATTATCCGAACTGAAGACATCCGAATGTGAACAGCTCGGTAATAAATAAATATGTTAATCTTGTTCTACTAAATTAGAGCTAATTAGTTCTACTTAACATTAAGAAACTGTTTCAATGCCTCATTAATTGTGATCTCAATTTAAAAAATAAGATATTGTGATGTTATTAAAATTTGTCAGTAAAATGTTTAATTGCAAGCAAAAATTCATTAGCAACTCTAGTGCCAATTTCATTCCTCGACATTCTCACCTTTGGTAGGATGGTTTTATTGAACGATTTATAAGTACTTGTAATTATAGAGTGATCAAAAGTCACATCAAATTTGACGTTTTAAAAGCGTGCACCAAAAACGTTTTTGCATTCGTTACAGTTGAATCGAGTGTCATTTGTTGAAACGATGTAATATTGTTTCAACTTTACGCACGGGATGGTTTTTACAAATGACAAAGGTATTGCGAACTTTGGTTGACGATACTACTGCCAACGCAGTTTCTTAAAATATTTATACATACTTTTCTGAGAATGACGTCATTCATTTAACGATATATTTTTAAAATTTATACGGCAGTTACAAATTTATCTTGACTTGCAATTTTTGTATAGATTTCAATTTTTATCTCTGATGGGTGTATGCAGATTTTAAAACGATTTAGTAGTCTTCATTTTTCTAAATACTTTACCAATTAAAATAATCTTTTTTGTTGTAATAATTTTTCGTAACAGTGTCTTACCTTGCAATTCGTTAAACTTTTAAAAGCTATAAAAATCCGTATTCTTTAAATCCGTAGTTCGTAATTGCAATGGTACTCTTTTATGTGTTTAATAGACTGTAGATTTCAACGATTTAATTATACTATAGATGCGAAAAGAAGTTCGTGATGAACCAATTTGAAAGATCGATCCGCTGCTGTAACGACAATCTTTCGATGGCGCTTCGAAAAAATTGAACGGAAGTTTATACAAACAAAGTTTCTTAATTAAATTTGCTTTTATGAAAAATTAAATTATGTATAAAAATGTACCTTAGGTCTCTTATACTGTAGACCATTTTAATTCATTTTTAATAGTATGACAATGTAATACGAAAATACGCATATTAATTTATTCAAATTGTATGTGTGTGTCACGTCTCATATCATTCTTTAACCATTATGTTTTTTAAATACGACAATTTATTTTTCATAATACTAATAATTATAAATACAATGCTATTATTATTTAGTTATATTATTATACAATTATTGTGTTTATTTATACAATAAGTATTCATCTGTTCATATAAAAAGACTATTAGTTTAGAAGATATACAGACTTCAGTTTGTTTTGTACATTCGTATACGAAGCGAGTGTATGGTAAAAGGCAACAATAATATAGGAAAAATAAATTCCACGTTACCTTTGGAAACAAATTAGCTCAAAGAGGGACGCAATGTTGTCTCACGTTACAACGAAAGAGCATAGCAATTTTAGATCTAAGTGCACCTAACCGTAATGGCGGTTTGGCGTAGGTTTTCTCGAGCTTCGGTGATAACAACGATTGTTAACGAGCTGACCAGGTGGGTAACAAGTTATGCGAAATAGAAGGGAAGACATTCAATGCCTTGGCTAAGGGAGCATGTAGTTTCCTTTTTAAAAAGGAAACAGTATTCGTCCGATTTCCAAGAAAGCGGATGCTGACTAATATCGTATTTCTAGATGGATCGAAATGTGTGCATGAAAGTTTTTGTTACAGAAAGTGGATACTTCTATTATATATCTATTACATCGGTGCAAGAATAATTGCGGTTTTCATCAGTTTAAACTTCGGCGATTTTTCCATTATAAATAAAAGCGGTGTATTTAGTTATCCAATCAAACGGAGAACAAATAAATGCAATAATTCTCTAACTTCTCAAGTTTCTTCGCAACAAAGAAACTGCCGTAAATCCAGCGACAATCTCATTCTCGAACCGTCCAGCGTTCTTGGAATGTGATCAAAATCGCAATCGGAAAATTTCGGGAAACAACGGGAAGTGCACTTTCATTACGCAATATACGACAATATATAGTCGTTAGACAACACCCGTTGCTCGGCAACTACATACTTTATATCAGCGAGTTCGTTATGTCCGTTATTTAGTAACGCACTGTTACTGTATCGATTACAGAGTGAGTATATGTCCGATCGTTTGATTAATGAACATTGTTTTTTGAACGTTCCGGTTGCGTAACGTGCGACACGTGACTCTGATTTTCAGTTCGTTTATCGTTTTTATCAGCACAAAAGTAATTCTCTTATCGGCGAAGGATAACAGGTTGTTGTTGTCGGTCCATCAATTTCCTAATCGTTTTGCACTCTTGAAAAGTTGCTTATAAATATTTAAACTTAGAAATTGTAAATAATCAACTGGATTGGTAAATTCTAATTTATAGTACGATGAAAGAATTAATCACAATAGTAACATAAAGTATAAGTGAGAAATTGGAACTCTGAAATCACACACATTTTGAAAGTAGTTTATAACAATTTGAAGACAATTAATTTGTAAAATAATTGTTGAAGAATCAATTATACATTATAAAATTACAAAAACATTATACCTTAACCTCGCGACAATATTAATCTAAAAATTGCAACCTGAATTTTGTACAATAATTCTAAAATAAATTAACTAAATTATTATATACATATATAACACAAAGGAATGGGGTACAAAAAGTAAAGGAATTTATGTACACATCTGAAGATCAAGATTAAATACCGACTTCGTTTAATTAAAAAGAGTTTTACATAGTTTCATTTCAGGGCACAATTATTTAAACACCCAACTTTCTCAAAGATTTGTTATTAGCAATGTATAATATGGAAAGTATATTTCCTGTTTAAATAATACGATACGAAATGGGAGGATGATTTCTTCGCCTTATTTAATATTCCGCTAAGCTTACCTTTGTGTTTCACTTTCACAATTAATTAGGAATTCGCGTTTAAGTAATTTTCCTTTTAATGAAGACAAGTCAGAGTAGCTCAAAGTACTTGCGAATATTTTTATTTCGACATCGAGTATTCCGGAATGTACACACACATTCTAAGATATAAAATTTCATAAATATTCCACTGGAGTTTTCTTAATACACAAATAATTTGTTTTTATAAAAGAAAGTCAACAATTTTAAGACAACAATTGGGAAATGTATGAACAAATAATTACTGCAACATATAAAATAATAGAATCAAAATTTGTTGTTACAATGACGCATTGTAATAAACAATGTATAACTATATTGGACAATCAAATTTCATAAATTTATATTCCATTCAACATTTACACCAAAGTGGATAGAATTTGAATATTTAATTAAATTCTAAATTACCCGTACAGTTACAATTTCAAACACATTTAATATTAATAAACAGTACACATAGTTTCAAAAAATTGGCTGGAAAATAAGCGATTTCAACCTTGTATTAAAATTGTACCGAATAAAAAACTTTCAAACAAGTTTTTGATGTATGTAAATGCTGTTTGCACAGTGATGGGGGTTTAATTTTTAATTATATGACAAAATATTGTTACATTAGTGGAGTTCCGACGTCAGTTTAGTTAATTATAACCTTATTAAAATTCATCAAACTTTCTTGAAACAAAGTGATGCCTACCCGTATGCTTTCAATTAAACATTTTTCATGCCAGGAAAAAGCACGTGACACTAATTCTGAGATATTATTATAATCCTCACCTTGCGTACCGAGTAATTGGCATACTTGTAATAATTAGAACATCATCTTTGAAGTTGTATTCATTAAAATCGTTAAATTGGTACGTTTAAATGGAACGCGTCGAATAAAAGTTGTTTGTTAATATTATTACGAGATAATACAATTATGCGTCATCAGCGCATGTAAGCAACTTTACTATCACAATTACACGTAATTTCGGATCTCGTATTTACAAATTAGGTATATCGTTACGTGTACTTAATTAAACATATTTGTTATAGAAGATACGCTTATGCGTATCAACATTACATTATACGTTTAATATTTGTTATGTTTCCAACGAATGACGCGGTTAAGTGGTCATCGTATTTGTTATTATTATTTTTCGGAACCTTAAATATCATTTCGGTTACATGTGATGCGATATTTACTTACAAACGTATTACACAGGCAGATTGGATGCGAAGATTCGATGCAGAATGTAAATAATTAAACTAACGCAGCAAAAAGTATAGGTAAACGTGAATATAAAGGTTGATTGGTTTCGATTTTGCAATAATGAAACTTCAAATTTTGAACATGCTATGCTAATTAATCATTGTAAAAAACGAAAATACAAAATTCAATTTTTTATAGTCAATTATACACCTTTGTTGAACAATCCACGAAGATTTTCAAAGATATCAAAGTAAACATTCTTAAGTGATGGGGTATTTGTTTTAGTGATTATGAATATTGAATAAATTATAATAATATGCAGGTTAAGCATAGAAATGTTCACAGTAAGTAGAAAGAGCGAGCAATGGTCAGACAGATGGGTGAACTGATGCATAGTAATTGGGGAAAACTAAAAGGAAAAAATAAAAGTGAAGTTTTAGATACATAGTTTCTTCGTGAAAATTAGAATAAAGTTTTTAAATTGTTAAACAACCATTTATAATGTATTCTTTTGTCTTGCATTATAAACACTTAAACATAGAGATGTACACAATAAATAGAAAGAGCAGGAAACACATATCTCCGGAATGGTCAAAAGTCACCAACGGTCGCGTCCGCATACGTAACATATACGACTCTATTTTCTCTAGTTTCATCATATGGTAGACTGTTAATATCACGTCAATTCTTTTTAAAATTTGTAAAATCGAGTTCTTAAAAAACGGAGTTTTCCTCTAAAAATAAATTTTGTTTATATTTTCGACTGAATTTTGCACAATTAAACATCTCCTCTTGGATTGTAGTACTGTTCCCAATAAATTTCGTGAAATATGACAGAAATGACCCAAAAACCAAAGAAAAACTGGATCCATTTGCTACGTTGTTTTATTAATTAATCGGAACCGGGAGGAAGTTGCACAACATGATAAATGTTGATCGTTATAGCAGGCTTCCAATTCAAGCGGCATTCGTAGTTTTGTAGCAAGACGAACGGCTTTTATTAAATCACTCGATCCGAGGAGTAACGTCATTTCTATCTACAAGGAGGTCAGACGGGTTGCCGTTTCTTTACACTGGCTTTTGCTTTTGAAGAACAACGTTCTTCCTCCTTCAGTTTCCATTAAAAAAAGTGAATAACCTTCATATGTCCTCTACGAAAAGAATAGCTATTAACGCCAGAATGTTGCCTCTCTTGATATTATTATATTATATTTAACCCTATGTGCATAAGTAGGGTAAGTAGTATGAATAATTTAATCCTATTATATCATAATTCTATTATAGTACCCTTTATTAATAACTTTTTTTATAATTAACCCCAATAATTAAATTTTCTTCACAATTAATTTATATCTTCTTAACAATTTAATTATTCTCCTTAATAATATCAAATTTTCTATATTATTAATTATTTTTATAATAATTTTCCACTATGTGAACCATTTTCCACTATGAATAATAATAGTCGTGTACATCGAAGTGGTAATATGTGGTGACCCACCCTGCATAACGCCGTGTCATTCGCGATAAAGAACCCCCGCATTAAAATCGCATTTTAATTGGACAGAAATTAACACTCTTCTGAATGCATAACAAACGCACAATACAATATTATGTGTAAATCTAGACATTCATACGACCCCGATTTCGATGAACTCATTAGCTACTCTGCTTCCATGTATCAAACGAGTATATGCATACGTTTCACACGTATTATTATTATTGCCTCCGATGATTGAAGAGAAGTAATTTCATGAAATTAAAATAAATGTGTGACGTCAATGCGAAAATAGAGAGTGTCCAAACCTTTTGGTTAATCTTGATAAACAATTATTTTATTCCGAACAGCAAAATCAGTTCAGATATCACAGGAATTGGACCGAATGGAATGAAACAATTACTGTGAGAGTACTTTGAAAAATAATTTGTAGTGAAGCCTGAGATCCATGTGAAACCTTTTCCATTCTGTTCTCAAGAACAGAACCACTATTTGTTTGTTATTATTGAAACTACTATTTAAGACAAAAAAATTTTTTTTCAAAATATCACTGTGTCCTAACCCCTTAAAAACAGAATCAAATAAAAATCGGAGACTCCAATTAGGGCGCTGTTTATACATGTTGACGTGACGTGTGGTTACTATGATGGTCTTCGAAGGTAAAGGCTTATTATTGTACTAGATACAATGTACAAGCAATTGACAAGAATTGCTTTGACGTGATTGTCTAAATTAACTAAAGATGAAGTCAGCTGAAAGTTCATTTGTACGGAGCATTTCGTAAAAAATATATTACAATATAAACGCCCTCGTAAAATATTTATGCCTGAGGTAATTTCTTTTCTATCCACCACAGCTTGAATCCTAACAGTTTAGGAATCTGATGAATGAACGGAGGGTGGAAGCAATAAAACATCGTTCTCTCGAGAAACAGAGATTCTTATAATACCGCAATCATTCCTCTCGCAAATTACGCTTGTCGTACCAAGTATTGTTTAAGGACAACAGTCTTTAATGCTTGCGACTGGAGATTTTCATGCTGAAGGATTTTTGTAAACAATTTCAGGAGTCTAAATTTAAATAGAAGTTTATTCCCTTCCTTAGAGGATGCCCTCCCTTAAGAAATCTTAAACCAGTTATATTTAGATCTGTATTGTATTTCGTGTGCTCCCCTTTGTCATTGTGTACAGAGGCGATCGAAACTCACTATCTGATGTTTATTAATTTATTAATACATAGTTTTAACACAAAATTGGATTAGTAAATTATTTATTGAGTCTTTATAATAATTTTTTCTGTCAAATGAAGGCGTATTCATTATTAACCGAATCGCATTAGTCATCGAGTTAAACTTTATTTCTGAAAATGGGAAAGTTCAAAAATTATTAGAACATAGAAATTTTTAAAACGGGCTGAAAATTTATGAATATCATTTCTGCGGTATAATTTATAAATTTCATATATAAATCACTGTGCACGCCAACATTTTAGTTGAAAGCAAATAATGCTTCCGTTCTACATTCTTCACCATTAACGAATGTATTTTTCACATTGAACGAGCGAACATTTGCTTCGTCCGTTTGGTTTGCTCAATGGTGCAATTTCTGTCTGTGTGCACTATGTGCGATGCATATAAATAAATTATGAGACGATACGTGTGTTTCGATGCTCTGATAGGGCGTTAAAAGATCAATTAAAAATTCATGGCACGTAAGAAGAAAAAAAATATACCAAACGGATTTAAAACAGCGTCATTGGAGTATAGTTTCCTGGAAAAATTAGAAAATGGGAAACGGTGTAAAAATTGAAAGAAATCGTGAGAAAGGAATCAACATTGAGATTGCGTGTCGTTGCGCATTTTATAATTGCGCAAGAATGGAAAGGAACTGAGAGAAGAACGTAACGGAAACTATAAGAAAGAAACCAAGACGTAAAAAGAACAATAAAGTAACGTAGCAACTTTGGAAGAGGGCACCAGAGTAATGGAAAGAGAAAAGGAAGAGTTCATTATTACCTGCAGGTGAAATAGAATAGACTTGCAACAGGTACACAAGAGAACAGCAGATTGTAACAGAAGATTTGTGCAAACTGATAGGATTGAACAATTGCACCCTTATGCGAAATATAAACTTTTTTTAGTACTTCTACTGCTTCAAATTGTGCCTGCTTATTTTTGTTATAAACGCTTAAAATTCACAGTTCAGTAATAATAATATAATAAATATAATTTGTACTATTCAATTCAGTTGGTTTGCACTTTCACGTTATTCCTACCTCAACATTATTGTTGAGTGCGATCTTCGATTGTTTCGCCTCATAGTCGGCGTGGTTTGGTGTGAACGCAGATCTAACAAATATAAACCTTTCAATTAACTAACATTTTGTTTTAGCAGTTTAGAAAATTGTTTTTGTTCTATAAAAATAATTAACTGAATTTATTATAAAAATTCTTATTGCAGCAGAATGAATTTTTTTAGTGTGCTCAATGATGTTAATCCAATTATGAGTAATTAGTCTAATTGAATTTTCTATATTCGTAAGACTACCACGTATTACATTGGATTGCATTTTATAATATCATTCCTATATTCGTTTAACTTTGTTTCTCATTTTTCTCTTTCTGTATTTTTGATTACTAAATTACATTACGTTGGAATGTACTTTGTACAATTAATATAAAATATTTAAAAACTACTGCATTAAAATATTATAAAACATGAGTTCATCAGGAAAAAATTTGTAGAACCAGTCTGGAAACGTTAGAATATTTATTACAATAGAAACAATTATAGAAGATACAAAAGAAAACAAAGGAGGAAACCGAAAGACAGAGAAATAAAAATGTGCTACCACCGCTTCAGAAATGAGATCAGGAGTGTCTTCAGCGAATAATTCAATTTCAGTTAGAAGTGACCTGGTATTGGTTCTCTATGATGCAGTTAGATGGTCGGCCTTTCAAAGGTTAAAGGGGAGGCGCATAGAGCAACTGGAACAAATCATAGTGTTTCCTTTGCAATATACGAACGAGAACAAAAATATTTGTACAATAAGTTAGTGGAAATACACACATTCCCCTTCTGGGATTAGTACAGTGGAAATTTCGACCACTGTAGTGTGGGGAACAACTGAATATTTCTAATATTTTCTGTTTTAAAATATTGTAAAATGATAATTACAAATATGTTTTACCACAAAAGTTTTACTGTACGTAGCAAGTAACTTTGTTCCATGACTAGTGTGCTCGTCACACACAGCTACGAGGTGAAACCATTTTGCATTAATTACAAGACCAACCGAGTCGCTTTATTACGAAATCAACTGTTGTAGGTGGATTGTAGAATCTAATTAGTCTCTAAATTAATTCAAATAAACTAAATCAATTCCGGTAACTAATTATCCAATGCTTTATTGCTCTACAAATTGAATGACTATCTAGTGATTATTTAATATTCGTGGCAATGCAATTGCAACAATCGCGAAAGGAAACAGAAGCGAGTAATTTAGACCCGTTTGTAGTTAATGAATAGACTGCGGATGTTTATGCAATTTCCATTTTTTATAGATAAATTTTAAGGAAGTGGAATGGAATAAACTCCTATTTTTATGGGAACAGCCTTTGTAGATCTAAAACAAATAAAAATCGTATTAAACTCTATCGAATTTTATGTTGTAGCATTTCTTGAAAATTTTCATAAGCCATAAATGTATAAACATCCGCTGTCTATTAATGAAACTCCAAACGAGTCATAGTAATGATTGAAAACAGCAACAGCAATCAACCAGAGATACGTCACTGCATCGCGTCCGGTCGATTAAATTATGCCTTCTGTCAAACACCATTTCCGTTCGGAACAACAAAATTGTTCGCACCTGGCTTGAAGTTGAGATTGGGTTGTAGAGAAATTGACTGTCCACGGAGCGCATTTCATCGGCCATCATAAACACAAAGTTCGGCGCGAGCATTTGTCGAAAACTCGTGAGCTCCGTAAATATTTCTGTTTACCGCAATTCGGCGTTTGACCACGAGGAAACAAAAATTGATTTCGGATCGTCGAAAGCTTGTCACACGAGGAAATTAGATCGGTGGTGGGTGTTCGCGAGCTGTTTGCATAGGACTTGAAACGGCTTTGTCGACAGCGCACGTCCGCGTCTTTTCAACGTTGCCCACAGGACGCGGCCATCGAGGTCGTTGCAAAAATGTCGTATTTGTATCTGGCTTTGTTCATGTTGTCCCTATAAACTAAAATATTTAGGTTGGGGAACCTGTCAGAGAATTATTCCACAGGTAAAAATAAGTCGGAAAAGAGGAATAACATTTTTTCGTTTTTGACGCCTCGTTTCCGACAAAACCGATTTTGGAAATACGAGAAATACACGTGTTCTTTATACGAGTCGTTTGACGCGTCTGATCATGACCAACCAATTCTACTTCCTGCGTATACTATAGCGCGCGGGCTCGACGGATCTTTAAAGTCGATTTTCTCGAAAACAAGGCGTCATACGAGAAAATGTTATTCCTTTTCTTTATTCTGGCCAGACCCTGTATAACAAATAAATAAATCTGAAAAAAATAGACTTGGAAATAAATATACACAAATAAGAAAAGAAATTAAACAAAATTTTAAAAAATATTATCTGTGGGGTGCGAATCTGCCAACATAATATACAAAGAAAGAAATGAGTATTAGTAAAAAAGCTCGGACACGTATTTGCTTATTTTGTCTCTAGAATCACCACAAAAAGTTTTATGAAAATAGGCGGCCTCACAGATGTGAGCTCTTCTTGTGACTAGTAAGAATAAAATATTGTTTTGTCAAGAAAAAGTGAAGGATATGGAAAATAAGAATGGCTAATGTACTTTCACGTTATGGAAGGAGAATTTTCCATAAGAATGAACATAAAATATAATTGTGAACGCGTAACATGAAGCGAGTCGAGCATTCGCGACGGAATTATGAATCAGACATTGGCTTGGGCGCTTCAAGTGAGCGGATAAACTGAAAATTATGAAACGTGATTCGTTGCACGTTGCACGTGACCCATGGCAAAATAGAAAAGGGAAAAAGGAACGAGGGCGTCGCGCGCGAATTTATTCACTCAATTATTATCGCAAACGAAGCCGGGGTTTAATCGATCGTTCGTTTCGAGCTTCTTTCCGTCAACGCTCAAACGCGCCTGTTCGTGCGTTTTAAAAGCTTCGAAAAGAGACGACGCGAGTTTTCCTGCGTACAGAGAATGTCGTTTGGATACAACGCAGATGGCGTATAAATAATTATTTAGATAAAAAAATTTTTAATATACTACGTTTTTAAGACGGACTGAAAAGTATAAAATAATTTTTCCTAGCCCCATACAGATAGTCCTGAAAATTTGTGATTTTTAATAGCTATGAAAATGCTTGTAAGATTTAAAACGAAAAACGTGAGGCGCATGCAATAGATAATTGATGCATGAATAGTTCACCTAAGTCACTAACAATTTTATTGCTCTGCAAATGATATGAACTATTGTGTGAGTTTTCTCAACGGCAGCTACTCTCTACACTCCTTACTATTATCTTGCACCCCATGTTTTTCGTTTTAAATCTTATAAGTATTTTCATAGCCATTAAAAATTCACAATCACTTTCTGATATATTATTTTCGACTTATTAAATCTACTAAGGAGAGGAATAATTGTTTATTATTTGTTGTAAATCCTTTACACGCTTGCCAAATATTGAAATGTTGGAATTAGATGGAATTATTAATATTTCAAATTTTTTGCAGGTGGTTGTTCCGCATTTGGTCACTCCTGTTTCGGCGGTCATGGCAAGAGGTTCGATCCACATATACGAGACAATGCGTTTCCGGACAACGAGGGAACCACCAGCGATAGGAATCAAGAATTAGGATCAGTTCGTTTAAATAATGACTTTGCCATACCTATGCAAAAGTTCGATGAACAAGGAAAATTGCTGTTTCCTCAAACACGTCGTCCAGATTCCACGAAGATCAATCCTTACACATTGTCGTTCATTTTCGGAAATTGGGTGGGTACATCTTATCATACTTCCTGCATACACAGTAGAGATAATACTGTACTAAATCACGTGAACCATTTTTCGAGTTATTTGTAAATATAGAATCATTCTTCACTGAATGTCAAAACCATAATGGCATATTAGTCAAAAGTACATGTTCTTTTGTTCGAATTGAAATACTTATAAGCATACAACAATATACAGGGTGTCTCAGCTGAAGATCTGATATGTAGGTGGCCTCTTTCAGCTGAGACACCCTGTATAGTACACGATACAAGAACTAATATTTCTTCGTTTTCGTTCCTAAGTTTCCTAATTTAAAATTGAATTTATTTAATTGCAGTTGACATCGCATCGCCGGCTTCATCAATCGGACCTGGACCTTAATAACGAATAAGTAATTAAAGGTTCTGTTGTATTTTAGATTTACCATTAGATAATAAAAATCACATGAAGTTAATAAATGCAAGAGTTTTAATGAGATAGATCTTGGTTGCTATAATATCGAGATGTTGTCAATTGTTTTTTCGATTTATAGAAGATATAAATGATTAAGTAACTTTTGGTAATCTGCGTGCATTGTTTCCAGTCAAATCAGATAAAAGTTATTGTATTTTGCTATTGTGGCATGTATATTCCGCTTCTTTTTGTAATGACGCGCGGTTGTATATATAATTTACATTGTATGCAAGAATAGAGTAAACTAAATAAAATGTTATTCCTTAACAAATCCCCTGTACCCTGAGTTGCAATCCTGACTTTGTTTTGACTTCCTTTTGGAGATTCTTTGAGACTTCCTCATAGTGAGTCTTGGACAATTAGTATAATACTCCATTTATGAGATATTACATCTTAATATACAGGGCGTGGCCGGACGGGTGGTACAACCGAGCAGGGGATGATACTACATGTAAAAATAAGTCGAAAAAAAGGAATAACATTTTTTCGTTTGACGCTTCGTTTTCGAGAAAATCGAGTTTAAAGTTCCGCCAGGTTCCGCGTGCTTTATAGTATATGCAGAAAGTAGAATTGGTTGACCATGGTCAGACGCGTCAGATGATTCCTATGCAATAGCACGTGTATTCGCTGCATTTTCAGACTCGATTTTCTCGAAAACTAAGCTTTAAATGAAAAAATTTTATTCCATATTTTGTTTCATAAGGAACCACCTCGTGCCCGCTAGTACATGTTATTCGGCCGCACCCTGTATATTATGTGTACATATATTTTAGGTATATTATCATTTGGTCTATAATACGATCTCTATGTGCCTACTTATTACAATTTATGGATAGACCGTGTGACGATTAATTTCAACAATTGATTAAGTCAGTCTCCGATTTTTCGATGATTTCTTTTTTTAATCAACGATTGACGATTAACTTCATCAATCGATTGAATCCATCGTCGATTTTTCAATGATTACCTTTTTTAATCGTACACATTGATCAATCAATCTTGATTAAAATTTTAATCGATTAATGCCCAACTCTGAACCTACCTGAAATACGCCTAATTGCACATAACATATCGGGAAATCCGTATATTTTTGTTTCAATACGGAATCACACTGCATTTCGATTAATTCCAGTAGTAAATTGTCATCAATGGTTTCAAAGTTTTCCGTCGGGCCGCATGTTTGACATGCCTGCTCTAGCTTGTGACGATACTGAGGAACACTGGTAAAGATGGTGTCGATCGAATTGTTGAAATAAGTTGGACAATTGATATGGTAACAGGCGATATACGTATATTTCAAACTTAACACACTGAATACAGGTTTGCGTTGACGTGAGTACATGTGTATTGTTTCACGGGGCTCGCATTCGTGACATTTCGTGTTCTTGATCGTGTTTTCAGTATCGCGGTTTGTTCTATTTCTATGTATCGCGATTTTTCGAGTTGTCTCTATCACGATTTTCTGAGTTCTTTCGCTTCTGGTTGTGTTCTGGAAAGAGAAACTTTGTCGGTGAGGCATCGGAATTTATTAACGCCAAATCATAACCTGGCTAAACTAGTCGTAAGTATCTAAATATCTGAAAATCCAAATATCTAAACGATGGGAACAGCACAATACGTGTGCTACATGATAATGTAGAAATGTAGAAAAATAGGGACCATATAAAAAAATTAATAAATCGAGACCTAGAGAACAATGACTGAATTTTAACCCTCCGCTGAAGTAAAAAGATCTGTAACGTTTTTAAAGAAAAGGGATGGAAAGAAAGTCTTACTTGTTCTAAAACAATAAAACAGATTTATTGTACAACAAAACTGCATTCTTTTCATTGCATCATGGGCTACTACTCACTTAATCTATTACCCGGCAATTGACTCGTCGACCAAATGTTTAGAAACAATATAGAACATAATTGCCCTAAGATTATTCCACGCGATGCAGTCACGAGATTTATTTAAAATAACATCTCACTTACGACACGCAGTCGCTTCACGGTTCGCTTATTTTATAATTCTATGCATACATTATAAAACGTGTGGAGATCTTACACTATATGAGTGTAACTGTATCGTATTTACATATTTACATGATGGGAAATCATGCACTGGAATTACACATTGGCTCAGGCTTCAACCGGATTGATTGAAGGTAACGTCCGAAAGATATTGTCGTCAAATGACGTTCTTCGATTTGTCCGTTTCCGAGTACTTTCTGGGCAACAGACTCACCAGTAAGGCCGATACTGAAAAGCCGAGGAAAAATATAAGAATTTTTCATATAATAAAAAAGAAAATTGTCAGACTTTCTACTTTAACACTTTACCTACCGAAAGCCTATTAATACAGCCTATTAAAGATTCGTTTAAACGCACTTCAAAATTTACAAATTTTCATGCTTATTTAGAAGAAAAGAACAGATAATGTTGTCAGAATGGGGTTATTTACTTTGAATATTGTTTCATAAAAATTACAAGACTGAATTTATTTAGATTTTTCACAATTTTTATAATAATACGTACTCGAATAAAGAAATTGATTGAATAATTTATAATGGAAGCATCTTTATAATATCAATAATTAAAAAATAAACAATGTGAAAGCGATCATTTGACTTTACCTAGAGAAGCGGAGCCAATGAGAACGAAGGGACCTATACAGGACAGTTTGAACAAAACTGGAAACAATAGATTGCCTATAACAGCTCCCAATCTGCCAACCATCATCACCAAACTAACAGCCATAGTTCTGAAAGAAAATCACGCATTAAAGTGAAGAAAACTAATTGTTTTTTTGTATTACTATACCTTAAACACGTTGGAAAATTATCGACGATAATGTTGAGCACGCAAGCACCACCTATACTCGACATGGCTACGAAAACTGAACTTAATCCAAGAATACTGTCGGTACTCTGTGCCCAATACAAGGATCCACAACAAGCTGCGGCTACCATGAAACAGGTGGCTGAAAAGAAAATATTGTTAATTATTACTAGACTGCGGATCTTTATGCAAAATAAAAATTGCCTGTATCGATTGCAAGAAATAGAAACCAAATTGAATATTATTTTTTCCCTTAGTGATTTTAATAGAGCAGGAATTATACAATTTTTTAAATTTTCCAACAATTTTGAATTTCACGTTCTCAATTTTGCTATAAATGCATAAAGATCCGCAGTCTAATTATTACTAACAAGTAGGTGTATCATTGGACACGAAGAAAAACTTGAAATTAGCATATTAGGCATGTGCACAATAATGCACAATAATAAATATTATTTAAATTTCTATTTTGCTAATGTATAATTTCAATAATGCCAAGCCTGAATCATACAGTGATTTTTGCAATATTAAATTCAAATCGCGATTTATCTTATGATTATTAATTAGTTAATTTTTTAACTGTGTTGTAATTCAGTAAGTTTACCTATGAGCTTCTTTTTCCCTACAACTGTAATCAACGAGCCAGCCAAAGTATACCCTACAACTCCCGTTGTAGCGATTACGATGGAATTAATGAAGACTCTCGCGTTCAAGATTGCCTGAAATCATATACAAATAAGGGCTCACACATGTAAAATAACTCTTTTTACTGTGGAATCTCGATAGGTTTCATTTCAACCTATATTTATGTGAGTTTCCTGCAGGGATCTTAATAAAAGATGTAGAAGGTAATTGCAGAAATCGGGATAGGTCATATTTCCTTCTTGGCTGTGAGTAACTTTTTCTTCTTCTCAATTATATTGCTTTCAAAAAAAGATAAGATTCTTACTACGATTTTGGCTTAGGGTGCCGATCGTTGTACAGTTTACCCCAGTATGTTTTTAATAATTAAGTCATAGAATCTCTAACAGAAATTCTATGTTTTCTACGTTGTTTTCATTATTTTTCCAATTATGTTCCAATCCTACGTTCTTTTCATTATTTTTCCAATTATGATTAAAATGGAAATACGACTTATCCCAAGTTTTTAACTAACGAAAATGGAGAAAAATATTACAATTTGAAATATAATACCGGTATGCACACTAGTGACGCAACAGCGTCTAATGTCTCATTTGCGACACTCGCCGAGGAATTACTATTCGCAGGCTGCTGTCCTAGCATGTAGCAAAATCGTGGTTGTGAGCTCGTATAATTGAGTTTCGCGTGATTATTCTTAAAAAGTTCCATCATTGAAAACAATTGAGGCATCCACAGTCTGATCGAGTTCGATCTATAAATTTAAGAATTGTTTGATTGTTTGCATGCTTGGCGATTCACATTATTCACCACCATTGACTGTTAAAACACGTCTGAGCTATTTCAGAAAAACACAATGTAAGATTGCATAACACTAAAACTACCATGATTAAATGACCAACTTCTCCATGGAAAGCGATTCGATGAATTTCATTATCCGAGCACAATACAATAAAAAAAAGCAAATCATAGATAATCTAAATAAATGCAGTCTTCTCACTTTTATAAACTCACTAGTATAACACAAATTAGTCACTTCTAGTATCCGGAAGCTTTGATGTTAAATCATGCTCAATACTACACAAGGAAAGCTTATATGTGTGTTTCAAGAGTCAAAGGCAGTGAAATTACTATTTCAATAGAAAGATTCATTGATTCTAACCCAATTGTAGCACCAAGCTGAATCAGACCTATAGCAATGAGTTTGTAAATATTTGGTGGCACGAAAAGAGGTTTAATCTGGTGCAAGCACGAACGTACTTTGTCTCTTATTTTATCGGTGGTCGCTTCAGAAGAGTCGAACTCTTCTTCGAGATCCTTTATCTGTGAACGATGATCATTATTAAACTAACAAGTGATTACTAATTTTCTGCTATCTCCATGCATAGTTTATAAATCTGTGATTGCAAGGAAAAACGCCACAATTTCAAGAAATTTGAATTTACACGTTAATTGAGCTCTATAGTATAGAATTAATATTCGGCCGGAATTAATATTCGGACGCTCCAAAAAAGACGATAACTTTTTTAATATCGTACTATACGATTTGAACTTTTTTGGGAAGTTAGAGCAATTAGTTTATTACAGGATGTGAAAAGAAATTTTTTAAAAAACTGCAATAGATCGGAATTGTAGAAAAAAATACTAAAAGTTGCATTTTACAATTTTTTTATGTGGGCCTAAACTTTAAACGACAATATCTCGAAAGTGAAATTATGTGACATGCGGCGTTCTTCCTGACAACCACATGACAACCATAGAAATGTTCACTCCAAAACTTCATCACGAGACTGTCTCGTTCTTGTACGGGAACGAGTTAATAAATAAATAACAAATAATATTTACAACGACTTGGTTAAACAGAGTAAATCTGATGAAACATTGTTTAGTATTTCCTACCGGATATGTGTCCGGATCTTTGCCGGTGTTGACCGCGTATATTTTCTTGAAAACCTCGAGAGCCTCCTCCCTTCGTCCTTTCAAAAGAAGGAAACGTGGACTTTCCGGAAATGTGAACATTGCTATACAGGCGAGGAATTCTGGCAACGAACAAATTGCCAAAAATACTCTCCAGGAACTGATCTCTACCATTTTGCCCAGTAGGTTCATGTTCCATTTCTGGGGTATGATCAGCCACGCGATACCTGCATAAATCAATTTCATACCTTCGCAATACTGTGAAATATCCAAGTAGAATTGTAATGTGACTGAACCGAGAAATTGAACCAATAATACACAGTATGTCCGGAAAATAACATAAACTTCTTTAAGTTACGAGGATCATTGAGGCGATTCCGCAAAATGAAATTAAAAAATCTATGCTAGCTATGAACGTGCCTAGCGGTTTATCGATGCGGAAGGGATGTATTTTGAATAAAGAGGAATAATTTCGGCAAAATAACTAATTTGAAAAGTTCCGTTACTTTCCGGACATACTGTGTATATTCAGAAAGAAAATAATATTCACTTGGTTTGCAAATAATAATATGATTCTTAGATTTGACTTGTGTTTTGTGTGAAAATGAAACGCATGTCGCAAATTGTACAATAAATAAAATATAAAGGTATATACTTACAAGGCAAAGAAATGTTACCAAGTGAGAAAAACACACCTAACCACATATATGTTCGAGATCGATGTGTTTCGTTGTGCACTTCCGCTAAATATGACATTAGGGCAGCATACGGGCCGGATATGCTGAAAATTTTAACCCACATTGCAACAGCCCACATTTTTTTCGAGGTAAGTCCTCATTAATCATTTACAAATTTGAGATCACAATAAGAAGCACTATAGTAGGATCTCGATTAACCGGCTTGATCGGGAGACAAACAGCCCGGACAAATTATGGACATAGTTAAAATGTACATTATATTCCAAAATAAATTTTTTATTTTTGAAAATTTTATCCTATGTTAATCGAGGTCCTATGTATTTATAAAAACTAAAGAACAAAAAACATTTCCATATACAGTAAACGCCCCTTTACTGTCCAACAGCCGTGTTTTGCACGGAAAGTGATCGTACCCAGACACTATTTTACCTCTCTCATTTTCTAACTCTCCGATGAACTAGAGACTTGAAACTTTAAACATAGCTCAGAACTGGATGACAATGCAATATTAAAAAAAAATTTTGATTTATGACTGCATCTACCGCGCCGACCGCGCCGACCGCGCCGACCGCGCCGAGCGAGACTTCAATATAGAGCCGAACATAGAGAAGGACAGAATGAAATACGGATCGCGTGACCGAAGCGTTGGCAGACAGTGGAGTGGGTAGGCACTGAACAGTGAACAGTGATCGTGCCCACGAACCCGGACAGTAAAGGGGCGTTTACTGTATATATTTTCCATATATATTAATATAAAAAATATATGAATAGTGAACGGTTAATACTAAAAAAACCAATATATTTTTAGAAGCGATTCTATATCGACATAATATAAATGTAGGTTCGCAATCTCAATATTATAACTATTTTTAACCCCTGTCGACGTGTAAATATTTGCTTTATCCAACAAACTATCGTATCAACTTACGTCATGCCGTCGAGAAATTTGAAAAAAATTAAAAGCCAAGATTTGTGCGAAAAACATGATGCCAGACTCAAGACTCCAGTGACCATATAACCGTAAAACATGATCTTCTTACGACCATAAGTGTCGGTCATGAATCCCCAGAAAAACGAGGTGCTGATCATTCCTGAAATCAATCGTATCGTCAGTAACAACTGTTGAATTATCAATCCCATTATGCAATGGTAAAAACTTAAGATTCAAAATCTTGTTCATGTCCCAATTAATTAGTTCCAGTTAATTAGTGAACATGAATTATGCAATTTGTTATCGTCACAATTGGCTACGCTTTGGGTACATATCGACATTGTTTATGCAAATGTAGTCATTACAGTTACAAAGTGCAACAGTTCCTGTTTAAATTATGATAATTGCTATGTAAAAATACAGCTGTATATGTCAAATTACGTATAATTATCATTTATATCTAGAAAGTATGTTCCTTTAAGAAATATTTGTTTAAAATAATATGAATACCATCTTTTTTAAGAAAGAAGTGCTTGCTACTCTCTAAAATGTATAGCAGCATACTATAATTTCTTTACAAAAAAATTCATATTTACAAAATCCAATGAAAATTAAATATACTTTTGTAAACAAAATTTTTTTTATACAATCAACTACAACTTATTTTTCGGGTACACCTCGTATTATCCACTGTAACCAAAGAACAACATTTGGATATTATGTTCCAAAATTACTGCAAAATTTACAAAGGTTTACAACTATTTATTAAATTTCAGTCCATTTCTCTCTTTCCCTTTCCTCAGTCTACTGGAATAATGTGTCTACATTGTTTTGTACGAAGAATCATTATGTTACCGGTTATACAAGACTCATTTTCGTAATGTCCAAGGCAATAAATTTTTCTGTCACAGCAGATCGATGACAAGAATTTAAAAAGTAAAGGTAGACTTCATACTAAAACAAAGTTTATTTAAAAATAAAGTCTACGAATTTCCCATTTATTCTTACAATTATATCATTTGTAGATAACGATTTTTGCCGATCTAGAGGACTTTCATCGAGATCGAATTAGTTTAAATTCTCGCGAAATGTAAAGATTTGCAAACACTTTATTTACCACATTTGTATTCTTACAAATACATTCCCTAATCGGCTCATACTATACACCAGGCCTGACCAGTTGGTGCTCCATGAGTTGATGACGTAGAATCGGCTACCCCCACCTGGCCGGTCAGCACGCGAGGGGAATAGTAAGAGAGGGGAGTAGTGAGAGAGGGCACTAGTAAGAGAGGGGAGTAGTAAGAGAGGGGAATAGTAAGAGAGCAAATCGACTTTCGGAATAATAGTTGCCTAGGCCTGCTATACACCGTGTTCTAATCAAATTCCAAGCGTAACGACTAATAAATGAATATCACCTGCGAATGTCATCGAGTTGAGGAGACCCTTGTCAAACATAGTGAGGCCTAGGTCGCATTGTGCTGACGGTAACACGTACGATATCGCCGACGATGAAAAAATGCTAGAGAAACTCGCGGGTAACAGGGCCAGTAGCAACAAGTAGTTGAATTTTCCATAACCTGAGGGAAATTACCAGAATTTCAATTAAAACTGCTTACAAACTTTCTGAAATGATGTCTGTAATAATTCTGTAATATTGTCTATCATAATTCAACTTATAACTTTCGGATGAAAAATTATTGGACAATCACGTAAACTTACCAGAGCTTATTATTGCCCGTTCAAAATTTGCTGGACCAGGATCTTCAGACGTTACGTCTTTATCTGTAATTAAAGAAAATTGTGAAAATAAATAATTGAATACTTTCCAACACTACAAATTTTGCATATCTAGGTACGATATTCAAAGCATGAAGGTACGAAAAAATAAGGTATAAAAATATATAAATGAAGTATTAATAAATAATAATATTACGTTAAAATATAATAGAAGAATTTCAAAGTAACATACATCGTAACCGACTGTAGCTCATCATGGAAACTATGTCAGCGATTCTTTGAAACATTCTCCACACACTACACACAGACAAGATTGTTCAAAATTAAGCTATTATTAGAAAACTGACACTACTTCTATTTTCGCGACATGTATTTTTTCAAAATAGCGTCTACTTCAACTTTCCAGTTTTATTATTTTTATACACTGCGTGTATAAAATATTATAATATATATATCATATAATATTTTTTTAATTGTATCGTTTATTTCGTTCTTCTGATGTAAAAATATGCTTCAAACTAAATTTTTTAATTTTGTCAGTTCATTTAATACGTCCGAAATTTATAATGGATGACCGTTTAGGTAGGGATGTAGAATTTTCTAACACACACGTTTCACTAACAATTTTCTTAATTCGTGTCACCAAATTATTAAATGTAACAATTTACTTATTAGTAAAATGTATTAATAGTAATAACGTATCACTTTACGGTCGCATTTTAAACAATCACGTATCGAAGTAACGATTTCAACTGCGATTAATTCGAATGAGGAATTGGAGGTGAACAAAGCTTGACTGGCGAGCGACTATGCGACAGAATTCGAAGCTAAACAGGTGTTTACATTTGAGGTTCATGCTTGATTGTTTTGGCTTATCTGTACGCGTATCTTCGATATATATAGGGTGCCTAATTGGATTTCAATGTTCCAGTAAAACTATGTTTGAATTATTCTAAGTTTGCTAATATTCGCTACTGATTCGAATAGGTACTCGTTAAATATTTTCAAACTGAAATATTATAAAAGAAAAATATTTTCTATAACAAGCTACAGACTATGCTACAATACAATAATATTTATCATTAGGTACAAAATTGTTTATTAATTTTCATTTAACACATTCACTGCCACAAGTGCTCACAACAGTCACACGAAAGTATAACAATTTATTTAATAATATAAGAACAGAAAGACAAGATTTTATTATAGCCGAATCTTGATCTCTGGTTCCGAAAAGACTTAGAAAATGGCTAATAAGTAAAGTGCTTCGAAATTCGATTGTTCGAGCATCGTGTGACCTAACAGGTTGACATAATCGAAGTCTCGTTTCAACATCCGAAAAATCTCATTGCTGGCACATTGTTTACAGCATTGCTCGGCCGTGTTTGCTTACAAGCGACCCAAGAAAGTGCATCGCAAAGCACAAACCGTGTCGAGAAAAGAAGTGCATTATTTTACATGACGCTCGAAAGAATTCGAGTCGCGCGCAATACGTGATTTTTCGGTTTTTCAGTGTCGTTGTAGCGAGACTAATAAACGTCAGGAAAAAATCATGTTCGACAGTAATATTCCATACCAGGTTATCTTTAGTGGCGACAACCTTCGTGTAGTTTGAATTTCCGAACTTGGAATCTGCGCGTAGACTTTCCACAATATGTTGGATGCAGTTTTACAACTGTTTTATAACTTGTCGAAACTGATAATTTTTGTGAAATCGATTTTTACAGTCACGACTCTGCAAAAACCTTGAATCGTGTGTAGTGATGGGCATACTCTGTCTTGCAAGTTTTCGAACAAATCAAAGACGACAGAGTTTCAAATCAATTTATTCGAAATCAGAAATTCTTGAAACTCAGTCTTGAAGTCTTGAAAATTATCTTAATAAATGTTATACTTTTTGTAATATTGGTACGTTCATACTGTTATTCATCCCAATGCTAACATGACGTAATCATTGTTTCGTGATATATGTAACATTTCAAGAGTTTCAATTCTTACAAACCTTCCAAAGTTTTAAGGCTTTCAAGATTTTCAAGACAATGAAGACTTTCAAGACGTTTCAAGAGTTCTAAGTAAAGAGTTGTCGTAAATATTGAATCGAAGCGATTCGAAGTGATTCAGATCCCATCACTAATCGTGTGTACATTCTAGAAAGAATAATTTCATACTGAATTGAAACTGCATGATAATAAGTCTTCATCTTGGAACACAATAATGTGTATCATTTTATAAGATTTTAATATTTTATTTTCACGTGTTGATTTGAAAAATTTTACAAGATGACATATATTATATATTGCTGTTGTCGAATTATTATAAATCTCATATTTTTCTCACACGTTTTATTTTCGTGACTTGATTTAAACAATTTTGGAAGACGTCAGGTTACACACTGCTGCCTGACATAATTATATTATTACAATTCTCACACGTTTCTTTCCTGTTTCATCTTCACGTCTGATTGAAAAATTTTTATAAAACGACAGTATAAATTGCTTGTTAATTTGACTTTCTCTCAATAAATTTATCGGAAATATTATTGAGGATAATATTAAATCATTAGGAAAATTTAATTGAATTGATAATTTATTATAGTAATTTAATTTTGAGTACATAACCGTCTGAAGTCAGTAGTGTTCCATGAATAATAAAATTGTTGTAAAACAGTTGTCTAACAGTTTAAAAACCCACGGGATGTTTTGTAAGTTTTTGAATATTGGCGCAGGTTTTTACACAATCTAGAATAATCTCTTCGAGAATTATTATTTAAAAGATAATTTTCAAGCTTCTTTTTTAGACAAGATAATATTCATATGTCAATAAATGTCTGGTAGATGATGTATGAACTGCTCACCTTTTCCACTTACATATAGTTAATTCTGCATGTATCACTATCTTTTCCACTAAGAACCATTTTCCATTTTCCACATCACGTCTATAATACTACATTACTATGGAATTGGATTTTATAGTATTGGTTGGCAATAATATTGGGTTGGCAAGAAAGTAATTTCGGTATTTTAAGGTGAAATAGAGCCCAATTTTTTTGTCCAAGCAATGATCTTTAACGAATAAGCTATTTTCCCTTTTGTTTGATGATCTTTTGCCAAAAAGAATAAATAAGAAAATATTTTATTGATTAACACTAAACTTCCCTTATATAAAAATGACAAGGTTGATTTTATTTAGACTTTGTGCAGTTCCTATTGTAATATGTGCTTCACTAAAGATATCTATACAATCATTTCTTATGAAATTATTTTTATTATATCAATAATCGTAAAATAAAAAATCTGGAACCGGTCATTTTGACCGGGGATAGGTAGGTTTAGTGTTAAAGTTCATCGTTCGAATAAAGAAATTCGGTTTTATTTCACCTTAAAATATCGAAATTTCTTTCTTGTCGACCCAATACAATTTGTACCACGAAACCAAGAATACCAAGAAAAATTGCCGGAGAAGTGATCAACCGCTCTCACCCTAGCGATTCAAAATGGGCTGTAAAAAAATACGTTTCACCAGTTTGCGAACGGAGGCACTGAATTTTTAGAGACTAAATCTGGTCACAACATGATGATCTGT
The DNA here is from genome assembly GCA_028455795.1 of Lasioglossum marginatum. Taxonomy (NCBI): domain Eukaryota; kingdom Metazoa; phylum Arthropoda; class Insecta; order Hymenoptera; family Halictidae; genus Lasioglossum; species Lasioglossum marginatum. The sequence continues at coordinate 149,071 of CM052257.1, read as the reverse complement.
TACACCTGTTACAACAAAAAACTTGCCTGTTCCGTTGACTAACGAATTCATTAAATATCCTCTGCGCTGCTTCGCTGTCCCCAATCGGTCGAAAACGGGTCCCACGAGAGAAGAACACAACAGGAAAGTGTGAACAAAATCAAAAAGATGGAACGAAACGAACGTCGACCGAAAATAGAACGAAAAAAAACCGAGGCAGTTTGCACGGTGGTAAAAATGCAACGTGCACCGTGAAACAACGATAAAACGAGCGCAGATTATATACTTCACTCGCAGCACATGTCTGTCGCGAAACTACAATTCACGTTGAAATCACGCGCGAACGCAAAAGCCACCTGTGCCGTCTATGTAAATTCCGCCCTTGGTGGGGGCGAAACAGGTTGTTGAAGTAAATCGCGGCTCTGATACGCGAAAAACTTACCTCCACCCACGCCGCGATTGTTTTATGTAAACCGCGATTGTTTCGTTCTCTTCCGCACATTTTATTGGACTCCGCGAACCCCCGAACACCAGATGTCCATACTCTGCATGGTGCAGTATAAGTTATGCATAACTATAGCACGACTAAAGATTTCAAGAGTTTTGAAAATTTCTATAATGATTTCCAAATGTTGACCCTTAACCCCTTGTCCTGCAGTGTCGAGTCAGACTCGTGATGAAAATTCTGAACAGACTCTAATAAATATGTATATTATTCATTTCCTTTAAGCCGAAATAAAATTCTCTTTTGTTGTAATCGATATACATATAGCCTTTGGAGAAAACATAGGCATACAATAAATATAAATTTTCATATTTTTCTATGAAATTCTGAACGATGAAGAATTTCTGAACACTATAACCAAAAAATAAATAAAAAAATAAATAGTAGTGCAAGGGGTTAAACTGTAAATTCGTGTCTGGACGATTTCGAACAATTTGTAAAATTCACCTATTTTGCTTCATACTATTTGCAATATAAAATATTTCAACAAGTTATTTGTCCAAATCAATGTGATAATCTCGATTTAGGATGTTCTACAGGAAGGTACTACATGAATTTTTTCAGATTTTTTCAAAACTAATATTTTCAACAATAATAATGATTCTAAGGAGTTAATATTATTTTAATTAATAAATTTTATTTGGCAAGGTCATAATCAAGGTTATCCCTACCATTTTCGAGTTCGCTATCAGTTCATTGCATTCGTCAGTCATTCTGAAGGAACAAATCAGAAATATAAACTATGTGTGTGTTGAACACGTGCTAATACATGCATTGGGTAAAAGTAGACGTCGTAAAAGCGATAGTTGTGTTTAACGTAATTTACAGTTGAGGAAGCAATCTTGCAAGTCAACTTTCTCTATCTCAATTACAGTGTAACAGTTTCGTAGTGTTACGTATTCTGTCTCTGTTCTGTAAATAGAAAATTCGTTTATCACTAAAATCAAATAATTATTGGTAAACTAACCGTTCATATATAATTAGTTGTCGTATAGTGACATAATTTTGTTTTTTAATGAAATCGTATAAAAATTTTAATTCTAATAATAAATTTGAATAAAATCGTATTAAGTTATTTATGTTGAAAATTATATTGCAAGTGGTCCTGGGCAGTATGTATTATAGATTGATGTGTTAATATATATATTATCGCTACTTACAATATTCGACATAAATAGTTTAATTACAGGAAGTGTTATTGTAGGAAACAATGAAGTGCAAATTTTTATGTAGGATTTATTTATGTAGAAAAATCTTGATACGACCTCTATACATCTACTTGCAAAAAATCTAGTTGTATCAGATTATTACTCTCCCGAAACTATTAACTTTCTATCACAACCAATGTTTACCTATGATTCACATTTGTAAATTAAAATCGTACATCCTGTATATAAGTCTGTTAGCATAAAAGATATACAAGCAAAAGTTTAAAAAATCTGTCACTTATTCACGTTAATATTTACTACAATGGGGTGAAACAGTTTTTACAATGCAGTCGGAAATTATATTGTTAAATTGAGCTAATAATTGTGTAGTTACTTAGTAGACTTTATCAGAAATTATTCTTTCTTTCTAATACACATTTCAAGTATCTCCTTTAATGTGAGTTTATTTTAGTACCATATTTGACCTCGAACGACCTTTAACGATAGCTTCGGAACTGACTATCACTCGGCGATAAAAAATACAGAATCTCGTTTAAAAAAAAGTAGTAACGACCTTGGAATCTCCTTTACGCTTCTATCCAGACAAGAACTGTTTAAACATTATAACTAGACTGCGGATCTTTATGCACATTCTCATTTTCATACACAATTTTATGAAAAATGAAATAAAGGAAGAATTTGTTTGCTTGATTGGGAGATTTCTTGCAGAGAAGATAAAATAACAATTATTCGTTTTTATTAACATATTGGTTCTATTGCCGAAAATTTGCATATCGACAGTCTAGTTATATGACATGCAACTTTCTTTGTAGTATTTGTTTTATGATCCCCAATAATTATAATTAAACATTCAAGGTAAACAAAGTGATTGTCTCACCCTGTATAATGCTGCTAGAATGAAGAAATATATTGATATTGAATGATTTAAAAAAAATGTAATTTGTTATACGATACATAGATGAGAATGAAAGATAAAAAAGTGGTTAACCTTATCTTTCATAATTTCCCTATACATACATGAAACGCTGGTTGCCAATTTCGCGAACACCCTGTATAGTCGCGATGATAACTCAACAACCACTTGTTGAAGACTCACGGTATGCACGAATCTGTTGCGTGCATTAATGGAGCAATAGTAATCAGTTAACATTTGAGAATGTCGATATGTCTTTTGAAATTGTTGAAATTTTATCGCGATGCACTTGCGCTCGACTGTTAAATAAACGTATAAATAAATTGATCTGCCGACTCTAATGTTTCATGTCCTTCGAAATAAATGCAGACAATTTTTATTGTAAAAATCTGCAAATTATGAAACTAAAAGTATAAGGGATGGAAATGCGGTACTGCTATAGTCAATTTCCTGTTTCATTCAGCCAAGAAATAGAATGGTCTGTTCGAAATAAAATCGTCTCGATAACGCGAGCAGTAACCGGAAGTAGTGCAGCTAATGCGGGTCGATTGAAATGCCGAATGAATTAGCATGGTAAATTATCGCATCGAGTGTCGAGTCTAGTGTAGAGTCACACTAAAAAACTGTCAATATATAAGAACCAAAGAAAACGAATAAAAAGCGATCCGAGGTGTCGCTAGAATGTATGGGTGATTTTATCATTTGCATAGAATGACGACATGATTAGACCGGTTGTTCATTCATGTCTTAAAAAAACATGACGAATTGAGGTAGAAATTCATTAATTTCATGCGTTTGTTCGTACCTCCTATTAACAGTTAATTACTGTAACTGGAGATTTTATGTTTGTATGACAAAAGTGAATAATAGTGAATGATACAAAATAGTAAATACACACATAAGAATTTAAAACCGAAGCTACTCTTAAAACTATAACAGTTGTTACAGCTGAGATGGAAAATTTTTATTTTTCATAAAGGTTCACTGTTAGTTACATTATATAGGTTAATCAATGATTTATGGTCTGAACAAAACAATTCAAATTGTAGTTTTGACCAGAGTAACTATTTATAAAATATTATATTTACTAAGATATTTGTATATTAGAATTTAATAAAATATTTTATGCATTTCTGCACTTCAGGATTTGAAATAAAATGTATATACAGGGTGTCCCAAAAATGTTGTATTTAGGGTAAACTGTACTATTGCCGGCACTGCAGTAGTTATTGGCACTTTTGATTTAAACGGCAAATATTAAGAATTCCTGATATAGAAAACTGGAGTGAAGTAGAAATTTATTTCTTTTCTTAACATGTTTAATTTGTTGAGAATAAGTATTTTTAAATTCATTAATGTGATTTTACATAAATGCACATGTGAATGAAATATGCAAATGAAATATGAAATATGTGACAATGTGTAATACAAAAATTATATTACTTCCGAGGCTACCATGATGTCATAGCGTATCTTATGCAGAGTGATGTTACGGCTATCTTTGCCTAAACATTGTTTTATGCAATAGTAAAGTTTATTACGCTGACAAGAAAAGTTTTCTAGATGAGTAAACAGTTTTAAAAAGTGAATGATTGCACATTGGAAATGTGTTTCGACAATTTATTTTTCAGATGACTCGTCTGGGGAACTTCCCTGAATTGGCAGATAGTAATGATTATGGAGTAACGCGTAGTATGAATCATGATGGATATGTGGTAGAAATATTATCAATTGCAAGTTATCTTTTAGAATGAAGTTTTCCATTATCGGATCTTTTGGAAACCTTCCGTTATATATGTCGAGCATTTTCATGGAATAAAAGTCATGGAATAGTCTTCGAGTGACAAATGAGCGTGTCAATGTTGTTACTGCTTCAGTTAGGGAGTTTCTAGAATGTTATATCGCTTTATCAAGTCACAGTTATCAGTTTATGACAAAAATTAGTAAAACATAATTCAAAATTATTTATTGTGTTTCTTTCTACATATTAAAATTGAAACTAAAATAGAGTATTCAATTATATATTTCTGTTCGCTTAGGCAAATGTACTAAAGAAATGTGAGTCACACACACGCACAATGATACGATTGAGTCACGCCCGTTCTTGCTATTCTATAACTATTGTTTCAGGTCTGTAGCGTCACGTGACAGAGAAAGAAGACAGTATGCGTCAGAATAAACGTGTGATCAGCGAAAAAGTAAAACCTCGATTGTATTAACTGCCAGTTTTGGACTATGTTGGAGTCATTTCTGACTCACCGATATTTCACTAATCGGTTTTATTCCGATATAGGGCTATGGCTCAGGACCGGCTTTCGTCGTATTTCGGATCAGAGTACCTATGCGTGTCACCTAGAAGTCAGGAATGAGAGTTAAGCAACCCCCTAAAATTCTTTGTCCGAATATCGTTTGTCTCGTACTCTATATAAAGCTTACGAAACTGATGTAATGTTTCCTGCTGTTTGCAGCAACTACGTTACCGAATGACAATTTCCTGTTCTAAAAAAAAGCTGCAGCAAAAAACTGTAAGAAGATGCATGTAATTTGAAAAATAATACCGGCTACAACCGCATTTGTTAAGGATGCAAATTCCCAAGGTAACTTACATTTGATAAGCCTGTAGAAAGTGCATTTCGAAACTTTACATTATTCAAATGTAATAAACTCTAACTTTACTTCCATCAAAGAGACATGGTGTATTGAAATGTTTGACGAACAGATAAAGAACTACTAAAAATATATATGTATATACATATAAATTAAATATATGGTATGTATATAATAAAGATTATATAAATTAAATATATACAGGGTACACAGGAAAATAATGTAAAAAAGCTCATATGATCTGCATGAGGGTTATATGGAAACCATAACCATATTCCGTAAAAAACAACTGATTTCTACGATAGAAATAGAATAGAACCGGGTGGATGTTAGCATAGCACAGTTGGCATGGCAGTGATTCGTTTCACAGGCAGCTCGCCAAGTAGGTCAAACTATTCAAGTTTAACTTGCGATTGAACCTCGATAACTATAGGAATCTACATATACAGTTTGTAAACTAGGAACTTATAGTTGTTCCTATTCAATTTAAATCGTTATTTAAATAGAGTTCATCAATGTACAAATAAGATTATGATCTAACAATTGAATTTAAAAGTACAATCAATGTTCAGTAACAACAATTATGGTTCTAATACTTTACTTCTGCAACAAATTCATATTGTACTTACCTTTCAAAATGAAGTATAAAATTCGTAATTACTTTCAAAAAGTACTGAGTATATGATTCCAACATTAGCGCAATTAATTAATAAAAATTCTTTCCTTATTGCATCTTTCTAGTTAATGAGAAATCTAATTGACATGTTGTCATTCTAACGAGCTATAATAAAGGAATTTTATAGCAACAGGAATATCGGCGGAGTGTAAATTGAACGAAGTACTCTATACAGTTAATTACGCATTTTTCATTTCCCCTGTTCATTAGACAACGTATTTACCAAAGTGCATAATAGATATTCACTGATCGTTCTTTCCGTGATCTGAAAAGAAAAGGAAAAGCAGCCGCGATATCTCCATTGCGCGACCATAACACCCCAGAAAATTATCGATATCGCTGACATTCTGAAAACAAATGACGCGATTTCCGTAGAACCGATGAGATAAATCGTTGAAGAAAACACATTGCGGAGAGTCGTAGCAGTAATGCTCCCTTTGTCGACTTTACGATACCGAAGCAACAGCCAAAATAAATGTTTGAAAAATAAACGTAGTAACAAGAGCTAGTACACTTTCATAAAGAGCAGGAAGTAATTTATTAATTTACTAATTTAAAAGTTGTATAATGAATGGCATAAGAACAATGATAAAATTACATACAAGAACGTGTGTGGACATTAAAAGAAATTCAAAAGTTTATTATACATAGATTTAATTTATTGTTGACATTTTTAAAAGTCGGAGACAGTTTGTTTCCACAGAGAATTTAATCGAATCAAAAGTAAAATAAACACTCGATTAAACTTTCTTATTTTTCAGTAGATAATGTTTTTTTACAAGTATCTCCATTACAATATTTTGAAGTACAAAAATGTATTACAGGTACTGTCTATCTGGCATGATGCACTATGCAGTGCCTGCAATATAAATTGTACCGGAAATACATCGCTGTTATTATTCGATTAATTCCTAATCTATATGTGGCATGTGAGTAAGATCAATTGCACAATGGCGTCACGTTCTGCACAACGTCTCGATTGCTTTACATGACAGAACTACGCATCTTTGTTGTCGATGCTAAACGTTTTCGAAGATTTAGCAAGCAATTTAACTGTATCGTACGAGCATCGAATAACTGCGTAACAAATCATTCGTGTTCATTGACTCTAGCGAGAAGCAAAACACATACATTATTTCGTGTCTTGTTTCCTTTGTTTATCTTTATTAGGCTGCAGATTTTCTGGCAAAATAAAAATTGCCAGATTTATTATTAATGTTTATAAGCTCCAACTAATACATAGATCAGGCCTGGGCAATTACCGGCCAGTGCGATAGTGGGGGTAGTCGATTCTACGTCATCGACTCTTGGAGCACTATAGTTGCTCAGGCCTGCTCTACATATTATACAAGAAAATTCTGTGGAATTGTTATTATTATTTATTCACTTCTGATTAGTACACGCCCACTCTACTCAAGTGGCAACAGTGTTTCTATGCAATCTGTTTATGTGACACCATCACATGACAAATTCCAAGCGAATGATACATCCGATAAACCTACAGAAATAGATACAATTCAATAGGATATCTATTGCCAATCAAGGAATGTAATGGGACGAAACATTGGCAAGATGCGAAGTTGGCACGAACTATCAATCGAACAATTCAAATCATATTAATCTCCGACATTATCGCAGAGTTCGTAAACATCGGATATTAATAATAGTTGCGATAAGACTGTACAGAGAAAAAAGTTCTTATCGGTCTATGAAATTGAGCGTAGTAGAAAATTGTTTATTAGGCGTCGACTGGACGTGCTCTCTAGGATAGACAGATTTTTATTTTACAAATTGCAAAATTGAATTAAACACATTTCCATTCACGGAAAATAATTTCATTCATGTGTAGATTATTGTACACGTTGACAGGATAAGATTATGTAATCAAATTTTGTATTGCAATTAATTATTGGTGCACATTATTCATTACTTTTTAAACATTTATTACTCCAGTTAATAAACAATTAATATTTTATATCGTATCTCTTATCTATAAACTGTTTGTAGTGGTAATATACACAAATATAACAAATTGTTAAAAACATGTCAATAACGGAACCAAAAAAAAGTTAACAAACTATGGGAAACTAAAAAGACTAACATACAAACATATTTCGATATTTTTAGGGGATGAAACGTTTAATAAATTAAAGTTTCACAAATTTTTATGAACAATAGAATTTTATATTTGTATCACTCCAATGATGTACATATTTAGTCAATATTTTACTTTCTTATCCTAATTAAAATGAACGAGAAAGTCGATAAAAATAAATAAATTTTCGATTAACTTCAGCATTTAAGTACTTACTAAGCATTTAAATACTTTCAGCATTTACTACTTTTTAAATCAACAAATTATGCTTCATTCACAGCGTCATATTTTAAAGAAATATATTAATATAAAATTTCCACTACATTTTAAAATTATCGATGATAAATGTAAATTGATATTTAGCTCCTGTGTCTTGCAATTGATGAAGAAACTTTTTATTTTGTCACTTTACTAATCACCATCAGATACGAAGCTGATTCTTCAGGTCCTATCTTCAATTTTACTTTATTTCATCGTGATCATTATTTTTATTTAGCCTGTTCGCAGTCTACTAGCGAATAAACACTAATATCCTATCAACATTCTGCCACTTGGAGGTACTCGAAACTGCTCGTACATCGAAGAGAAAGACGCGATTCCTGGTTTACGTCACAAATTGATATCGTTACTCGGTCACCTTGCGGAATCGGCTACCATAAACGCGAAAGGGGTGATGCTCCCTGGTGAAATGGAACACAAAGGCGGTGGTATTGGCGAGCAACGTGTTCCCTGGCGAGATGAACTCGTTATCCGCGGCGCAGATCGACCCGGAACGACCTCAGCCGATCGCACAGAAAGACGAGCACATGATCGAGTCATCAGTAAGAGTGTCAGGCAGGGTCTCGCTATCTAGAATCACTTGTAGCCGATAGACCTCGGCTTCGTATATAGTTGCAGTTGAAAAGCGGGGATCAGCCAGAGACAGAGACGAAGTGGCACGAATACGAGCTGTAGTCGAATATAAACTGGCCAAGGTGTCTTAAATCGGTGTGACCAGTTCAACGCGGACACACACGGACCATCTTCATCCCAGCGGACACGTAACCGTGAGTAGCCTCTACCTTTCATTCCTAGAATTACCGCATTTTTCCACCTAATTTACTCTAGCCATCCCCTAAGATCATGACATAACCTTCAGAAAGTCATCCCCTAAATTGAACTCGAAAGGTCGCGGCTTGGTCGACCTACAGTGACCTGAAGACTTTGGATTGTTTTGATGCAATTGCAGTTTCATCGACCAGCAAACTGGTTTTATTTATTTATTTTTTAAGTTGCATCAACCTTGTAAGGGTCAGCAACTACAGGTTCATACATGAGTTACTATAGTTGCTATAGCTTTTCTCTTTGTTCTGTGAGAACATCTAGACGTAAATGAATCTTCACGCGGACACAGATCACGTACATTTACGTGTCCGTTCGCGACATACCTGTGTCTTGAAGAGAAAGAATATTTGTTTAGCTCCGATCCCATTCAAATCACTTTTCCGTATAGAATCGAATGGGACATAGCGAATAGAATTTTGTCCGCCAAGGTGTGTGGAAATTGCTTTTTGTGTTGCATAACGTGGCCTGGTTGAGACACAATAACATTCTCTAGAGTTTTCTACAGGAGCTTCTAGACACCTTGTTGTGTTCGTTCATTCGAATTCGACATTTTTGCTGTGCATTGATGAGACTGCAACTATAGACTCTGCATTAAGGTGACCCAGTTTGAATAGTTATGTTTAAAAGGCGCCAAAGCGACTCTCATCGTTGATAACACAGATACCGCAGCGTGACATTTTTATGAATGAAACGTTTATCGGCTGCGAGATGCCGCGTACGGGAATTGTAATTAGTTGCAGAGTTGGGCAAAAATTTAATCAACGTTTGACGAATTAAATTTCTACTTCAATCGTTTTAATCGCAATTAACAATTAATCTCCTAGTTTAGTCGTTAATTGCGATTAACGATTACGTTCTTTTCAATTGTAATCATCAATCGGATAATTGATTAATGATTAACTGCTGAAACTTCGGAATGAAATACGGAATCAAAACTGTATGAATGAAAAAACTGAAAAAAATGTAAACTAAGTTTAGGTGTATTGTCATTTGGTCTATAATACAAACTCTGTTTACTTTGCTTTTATGTTTGAAGTTATTGTTCCTGGGAAGCTACGACCATCGAACTCGTCTCTCTCTCCCTCCTTATTACAATTTATGGATAGGATCTCTCTCCCTCCTTATTACAATCAATCTTGATTAAAATTTTAATCGATTAATGCCCAACTCTGGTTGCAAATGAACGAAACGTCGCTTATTATTGGCCTCTAATGTGATCGTTAATTATCGGAGACATTGGAAGCTTTGCAAATGCACGGGAGTCACGCGACGTTCGAAAATTTCATTTTCTTTTCCCGTTTGTCTGTCGTCAGCTTTTTCGACGGATAACTTGTGTTTGTTGACTACAGAATTATATAGGAACATGTGCTTTTTAGATTATTTAAGAAAAATTTCATTATATAAAAATTATGCTAAAGATTCTGGACAATCATAAATGGAATCAGAATATTATGAAAAATTCATTGTGACATTTCAATGTATGCCTCATGAATGCATAAATACATCCTATACTTTCAATTAGTATTATTGATAAGAAAAAATAGGAAAAGTGACGAATAACTTTTCTTATGAATATAATAAAAATTCTATCTTTTGTTCTGGCAGAATGAATTCTTTGGTTTTAAATACTTTGCATATAGTTCTTATTTCAATTATTAAGTTCTAGTTTATTCTTATCTGTAATGTAGTTTTTTCGTGGAAGTTCAAATCAAATATTCCCGCCGCAAATTCGTTGTTACCGAACGAGCAACATTCTCAGCAGTATTCTGCTGTATGTGATAGATGGCGTATTGGTACAACATAGATATGTTTAAAACTGAAGCGTGAAGATTTATAATTATCTTCCTGTAATTTGGATTTTCGTGACTTTATGTTGACTTCGTGATTTTCGTTTAGCTTTCCATAATTTCGCTAATTTCTAAATTTTATTATTTTTCCATTCCTCTATTCGACACGTACATACATTTTTCTATTATCATTGTCAAAATATTTAGTTTATTTTATATTAACCACTCAGGTTATTTACGACCGCTTTTATGCAACTGTATCATTTATCATATATATCAAAGTAACGTTATATATATTTCCATTGAATTGCGCAATGGTACGTGATATAATTACACTATTGGTTAAAATGTTTTCTACTATTTATACTTTTAATACAACATGTAGTGAAAAATCTAATAATAGCATACTTTCATATTCCGTTAAAATTATCAAGCTGTGTAAATGAATCAGCGAATAATTAACACTAAAATGTCTTATGAAAATGCCAGTATCGAGTTAATTCAAATTTTTCTCGAATATATATATATACTGCAGTACCTAACCCATAGGGTGATCAGAGACATTTATTCGACATACACGTTAATAATATTAAGATATATTGAATACAATATCTTTGAATCATGAATATATACAGTGGCCGGAATTAATATTCGGACGCTCTAAAAAAGACGATAACTTTTTTAATATCGTACTATACGATTTGAACTTTCTTGGGAAGTTAGAGCACTTAGTTTACTACAGGAAGTGAAAAGAAATTTTTTCAAAAATTGCAATAGATCGGAATTGTAGAAAAAATACATATGAGTATATCGGTGTTGTTGGTGTCGATCTGCTTAAGTAGTATAAGTTGTATATGTCTGATCGCATAAATTTCAGAGCGTACTATTTAGTTGAGAAAGAAGTGCAATCTTTTCCGTTGTAACGTAAGAAACGGTAAAATGCCGGCCGGTCGAGCAAGCACGTGATTCACGCGTGATAAATAAGCATTCCGTATACAATCTTCCTTTGGCTATCTTCGTGTCTTTCCCCACTGCTAGAAGACGGGGCTTATGACATTGCCACTACGTTTCAAACTCTATCCAATTTTTGCTGTATTATAAACTTCTTTCGTTACTTCTTTCTTATTTTTATATTCCACACGTTTTTGTTATGACTAAACTGCAGCTGTTTATCTAAATTTTCATTTTTTTGTAAGTAGATTGCCGACTTTTATGCAAAATCAAATTTTCTAGGTATAATTTATGGATATTAACCAATTGACATAAGTACAAATGAATTTTTGTATAAATTTTTAAAACAGACGTATTGTTAAGATGACGACAGACATATCATTGGTAATATCTGTTGTTAATACTAGGTAAATAATACTCTATTTGTTCGATCTGTTATAAATATATGTAAAAACCCATAAAAATGACCAATTAACGATTTTCAATATTCTTAAAGAATGATGTGAACGAAGTAACATTCTCCCCATTGAAAGTTTGATCATGTTGATCTTATTTTGAAAGAAGTCCGAAAATCTTCGTTTAATAAGATCCACAGAATAAGGAAGCAATTAAAAATTGTTTGCTGTTAATTGAAATACCATTGACAGCAATTACGATCTATTTTAAGCAGTGTGTCTTGTACCTGTGTATGTGATCAAGATTTATGTAATCCTCGATCGATCACGTGCAGTGCTAAATTGTTTTATTTATAAATGTTCTGGAAAATTTCTCTATTACATCTAAATTTTTCACAACAAATGGTGGGGAGTATAAGATTAATATACCGATTATATAACAATTTAATCACAGTCTACGCAGTCAAATTCTAAGAAAAATAATTTATATCTGGCATTATTTAAATCACTTCTATTTAAACAATCACATTAACTATTATTTTTACTCACTATTCGCTATTCAGTAGGTAGATAAAATTTTGCCTAACATTTGAATAAAAGATTTGCATAAAATAAGACAGAAAAAATATTTATTATTTTTAAGTCACAACTATTTAAGTTAAAAGGAAAAAGAGACTACCAAATACGAAATAAGAAATAATTTATTTATAACATCATATAAATGAGCTCTATTTCAATAAGAAATTAATTATTATTTACTATTCAATAAATAAGATTCGTATTTGTTTTATTGTGGGCACGCATGGGCGCGGATTTAATGGGGATGCGCGCATGCGCTTCGCCGAAACAATTCCGTGGGGAGGAAGAAAGGGGTTTCGCCACAAGAGTCGAATTCGGCTGGTCGAAGTAAACGTTTCGTTCGTGAGTGATCGTTTCACATTTGTTCTTCTGCAACGTTGTTTTGGCAGCTGTTTGTCATCGATCGATTGTATCGTCGATTTACTGGTTCTTCGATTGATCAGAATTTGTGCATCGAGGAAACGTTTGTGCTTGAAAAATCCTTGAGAAAACGTTATCGATCGCGCGAGTTTCCTTTTCGTCTGCTGCTTTTCCGGAAGGTCGCGCCCATTGGCGTAGGACCACACAGATTTCCCGGAGGAAAAATGGGCCTGAACATATTCACCCTTCTTAATGACAACCTGCGAATCGAGCGCTTCAAAAAATCGTACATAGGTAAGAAACAGTTCTCGTCCATTGGCGTAGACGCAGCATATTTATTTGTGGCTTTCGATGACGAATTCGCGTATTTTGAACATACAAATATCAGCGTACACACATACGTGTGTTCAATGCAACACATGTGCGATTGTTTACACTCTTCTTATTATTTTATAATAAGAATAATTAAGGTAATAATTTAGGTATTAAATAATACCTTTCGTATTGAGTAAATGTCACCTTCGTCGCTCTGGAAGCGTATTGGTTCTAGAGATGCCGATTATTTTCAAAAAGATCGATTTTTCTGAATCGATTATAATCGAAGCTTCAAAAATCGATCCACTAATAATCGTTTCCGAAATAATCGATTTTTTTTAGTTTGTGCAGTTAATTTATAAGTGAAGGCAACCGTGCTAATAATAATGTTCCCAGCTCTAACCAAAAATAAAAAATGTATGAATACTATCTGTGTAAATAATGATAAGTAAAAACGATGATAGCAAAACTTGAAGGAATAATATTTACAAAGTACGTTACATGTTACGTTCGCAAAGATTAAAAATTATAATACATAGATTAATATGTATATGCCTCATTACTGTTGATGAAAATTATCGTACAATTGAAAACACGAATTTATTAAATCGACAATAAAACAAATTGAATATAATCTTAACAGTAACATAAATTAATGAAAAATTATTAAATTTATTATCGCCAATATCAAATTTACACGATATTAATGCAATTAATTCATTATAGTTTAATAAATTAATAGAGACATTGCAAAAACATTTTTATTTGGTCGCAAAGTATAACATAAATAGATCAGTGTTTTAGCAGTGTTTTAAGGTTATAGTAAAATTATACTAACATTCTTTTGTCGTTGTGCTCGGATGCATTTATCAAGTGCATCTATCATTGCTCCCATTTCGGAATCGATAACGGTGACTACGACATCGAATCAAGGAGAAGGTCAAACATAATAACGCCATAGAATGAAGTCAATGTTTCGCTTATAATTAAGTTAACTATAACATTGTCTAACTTCCCGTTTTCAATTTTATACTTGAATATAATATAATATGTTTTGCAAATTGCTCCAAATTCACCCCTTTCAAGGAAGCACAACATTTTTGGGACACCCTGTTTAAGGGGGCCTCAAAATCTTTTAACCGCTTGGGGCTTCCAAACGGCACTGTTCATAGTCAACGCAAATCTTATATCTTATACAAAATAAAAAATTGTTTGTAGACAAAAATGGAACCTCACGCGAGGCTGTGATCTTTTATTATTGTCGCTTGCATTAAATTACTGTAATCAAGTTTTTCAGACTGACAATGAGTGCATAGTCCACACACTATCATAGAGATAATTTCTAGTCGGTGACTGACAGATTTTCCAGTTGTTTATTTTTAGTTCTTATGTAACGGAAATACATTACGATTAGATAATTTCGAGAAGAATATTTGTCTCGTGCGGCTGAAAATAGTTTCTAATCGTAAAATTGCTCAAACGGTTGAAAATATCAGTTTTACTTCTATCAGATTTATTTCTATCGTTGCGTTTGAGTTATTCAAACTATAAAATAGTCGATACGATTTTTATAAAACTTTTAACGAAGTGTAGACACCATTTTCTTGGCAGTTATAGAGTATTATAGAATGTTGATATGCATAGAAAATGTTCAGGCTTTCTATGTCGGGATTGCTTTCACAGAAAGAAGACTTTCATTAAACTCGTTATCATAGTCTGACTATATAGAAATATTTTTAAATGTGTCAAAAAGTTAATCCTAACAATAATAAATTCTGGATAATGTATGTAATCATTTTTCGGGAGGATATAATAATTTTCTCAAATTACAATGTACATATTATAAACAACATTTCTAGACATTTGCAATTATCCTTAATTTTTTTTAATGAAATATTAGGTAATGAATTAAGGAAATTAATTAGTCTCTATCTATGATTTCGGTGGAACTTTGAAGACCTAGATTTAATGAAAATTTATGAATTTCTTCATGAGCAAAGCGACTTAAACTAATGGTTGCAAGAAAATATTTGCAGATACATATTATATTTCGTTATTTTAACTTTTTATCTCGAACTACCTTCCGTTTGAGTTGCCTTGCTAATATTCTAATAAATTAGTAAAACTTTTCCAGCACGCGAATAGTTACGTCTTTGCAAATAAAGAGAGAACGTAAATATTTACAACGATTATGTAATGCTCAGTCGAGGACACTTCCCTTCAGGCCTTTTGAAATGTTTTCAAATGCATTTTACATACTGACGTTAATATGAATTAGCAATAATCACGAGAACATGTTACCTCATAGAAATGCATAAAAAATTTGAATAAAATTTTCAGTTGCATATTATACAGATTAATTTTTCAAAACAATTTAATTTGTGCATCCAGCCTATTTAACGTTGTTTATGATTCAAACAGTGCTAATCTCATTATTTATATCGCGCCACGAAGGCTGCCATAGTGTCAATGACGACGCAGACTGTGTACGAAACATTCATTCAATCGATTTTATTCCTTCTTTTTGTAAAGTACAGTTTCAATTGACCCAGCAGCCCTTCGCCTACATTTCCACTTGTGTTACGAGCGCTCTGTGCTAGTGACATGATCTATATCCTTAATCCGTTGCACAAAGAATAAACAGAAATACTTTGAGAGGTCCTTATGTAACCAAATTCGCAGAGATTACCTCTTCCGAGAAATCTTCAGCGGATTCTCTATTTTTGGTGACCGGAAATGGAATGTTATCATTCTGCGTTTAGCTCACAATTTATTATATTTATTTCTGCAAAATAATTTTGCTCGCTTGCTTTTCTCTAACTGTTGAAATTTGAATTTTCAATACTAATTGTTTATAAGTACGTTTATTTTTCAAATGAATAATATCCCTCATAAGTATAGAGACAGCGGATCATTATGCATTTATAGCAAAATTGAGTACATGAAATTCAAAATTGTTGAACAATTTTAAAGATTGAAGATGTTAATATATGATTTCTCCTCTATTAAAATCATTAAAGGAAGAAATAACATTCTGTCTGGTTTCTATCTCTTGCAATCGATGCAGACAATTTTTATTTTGCATAAAGATCCGCTATCTACTTATAACACATTAGGATATTAAAAGGCAGCTCATTTTACAATTATATGGAATTTTCTGTAATAGCGAACCATGAAACGTAAATAGTAGAATGAAAATGTGTAAAATAAGTCCTAAGGAGACTGTCAATTTTTAAGCAAAATAAAAATTTTCTAAATTCACTATAACAAACAGAAGGGAAATGAATATTTACTCCTTATTAAAACTTATCAAATATTATCAATATCATTATTAATATCATTTATAAATCATATTTTATGATAATATAAAAATCTTTACCGTAGAACTGCGCGATCAATGACGGAGTACGAAATATCAACTCGCAGCGATCGCGTCGATCGAATTATTTATTATACAGAATTGGTCTGTCGAGATCGATTTAACGTAGAGTTCGCGCATCTGCGCGTTTGCAGTTTTGTACAGGGCTGTAATGCCAAAGTGAAAACAGTGGAAAAGTACTGGAATATTATGAGGGTGTCACAAGCTGTTATGTGTATACTAAGGTTTCCCTAGGGGTCTCGAAGCAGATATAGAAGAACCTAGACTTTCCTTTATCCCTACGCCAGTGATGCAAGCGGATGAATGCAGTTTTAATATCCTTTGATCTTTGCACCTGAGATTTAAAATAGATTCCAACAGATTAAAAACCAGAATTTTATTTATGAATTAAGTAATAAGGGTGTAACGGTGACAGGGGTGATTTTTATTGTCGATAAGAGGATGAATGCTTCATTAATAAAGTTCTTAAGATAAATTTAGAAAATTGTTTATAACGCTGCCATTTAATTGTTTATTGTAAACATGCTCTTCAACCTCATATGTTCCACAGGGTAAAAGTTCATGCATTTTCTTTTTTTAGATACTCTGTACAACGTTTCATTAATTTCATTAATTTCATTATTTCCTGTTATGTGTTGTAAGATGTATTTTCTTTTAATGTAATGTTTCTTATGGTCTTTGGGCTCGGGAATTTTTAATAGTTTTTTTAAAATAGTTGGCAAAAGTAACTCTGACTTTTTATTAATTTTTAATACTTTCAAGATGAAATAAAACAAGCCGAAAAGAAAGAAAAATATTTTCTTTGTCTGACGCGTCGTTTTCGCGAAAAATGAATTCGAAGATCCGTTGGGTTCGCGTGATCTAGTGTCTGCAGTAAGTAGAATCAGTAGGTCATGAACAGACGCGTCAGTAAATTCGTATACTATTGGTTTGGCAAGAAAGTAATTTCGGTATTTTCGGTATTTTCGACTAAAATATACCTCTAGTAATGATAGATGTTTAAAAATTGTGAAGTTAATAGCTACAGTATATTTTGGGAAAAAGAAACCTAAAGTTACCGTGTTTTCGATATGTATACCAATAAAAATGCTTCTAAATTAAATGTGCAAGTCCGAGTGGAATAATTCTTAAAAAATAACTTTGTTTCGATAGCTACGAGAAATTGTTAGAAATGCTCGACGTTGTTGCGTCGTCGACTTGCAGACAGAAAATCATGCGACGAAGAATCGGCCGGTGTTAACCTGGAACGCACACGCTCGCGTGTGGAAGGGGCCCGAGGGGCAGGGGGTCCGGACGAGCACGTGCTCACCGAGTGATCAAACGTCGTTTTTTCCTCGGCTATGTAAGGTGACCCTACCTACTGATAGTGGGGCCCCGTGAACGAGCGGGCAACGCGCAAAATCCGAAGAATTGCTGGCGTTAGCGAGCGACCGAGACGGAGAATTTGCGAGAGTCAGAATGGGAACGAGAAATACAGAAAATGAGATCGTCCCTCGAAAAAGATCCCTCCAAAAAGGAAGGGGTACGTTGTGTACACAGTGTAACCAAAACAGAAATGTACCGGGTGTTTGCGAAATTTCGACACAGTCAACAAGAAGATGGTTCTGTAAATTTGCAATCCATTTCAATTCCCATTTTTGTGTATTTCTGCTTTAATATCCTGGTCGGTTAAATTAATAATGACTTTTTAAAAGTTGTTTTTTATATATCTAAGAATGAAAACTAATGAAAGATGTGTGCACGCGTTGTGTCATATTTTTATTAAATAAAACATGTATTCATACAGAACATTGCTTCAAAGAGATATAGCTATGATATTAGTCGAGTCTTATTCACTATAGTATCTTGGTACTTATACATAATATACATATAATACAGTACAAGGATTATTTGTAATTAAACATTGAGGCAATTTAATAAAGCAATTTTGCAGTTAAGTAGTAGAAAGTTGGTAGAGTATAATAAAAAAAAAGTTGATAGAGAAAGTATAACAGGTTAAGTAGGTAGAGATAATATAGCAAAAATTGTTAAAGTGTCACTAAAAATAAGAAATTTAATCACATGAAAAAATTTGAAGGGGTAGTAATGGAAAATTTGAACTTGGTATAATATATTTTATATGATTTAAGCAGTAGTTATCATAAACAAAAATTTAATTTTCTATTTTCCATTTATTTTTGGAAAACAACAAATCGTCCTGCTTTGGAGCAATTTCGGAAACACTCTGTACGTTGTCAGAATACCTGTCCACCCCACTCCAGTCGCCCAATGTCATGCGCCTGGAGTGATCGGAGTGGGGAGGACAGCTACTGAGACGTCGATTCGTGCAAGTATTAAAAGTAACAGAAATACAATAACATCAAAACTAAAAAAAAGAGACAAAAGTTTGAATGAAAGAAGGTCTGTAAAGATATAACGAATGGAAAGAAGAAATATGTCAGTGATATAGAAAGATAGTAAAGGATGGCGTATGTAGATCAAACGCTTCTGTAAGAGAAAGACAAATATACTGATTTTTGCATGTGTATAAATACACAAGCCACGTTAGGGAAATGGCCGTGAAAAACACATGAAACGTGGTGTGATAAAAGAACAAGAGACGTATTGGCTGGAAGATAAGATAAAAAGGATAGTTGGAGCTTGCTCCTCTAACACTATAAATATACTTGTTATATTATTGGACTCTGTATCTTTATGCAAATTCTTGTGTTCATAGCAAATTTCAAATTTCTTTTGTTAAATCATAGGTTTCAAAAAACAAAATAGAGGCTTTATTCGTCTTTGTTCGTCCATTCAATTTTTTAAAATCTGCATATATTACGAATGCATACATGCAGTCTGAACATGACACACAACCTCTATGAGTAACATAATACATTACGTCACAGTGTCCCGTGATTTTCCATGGACAAGAACAACATAAACTTTCCAGCCATTTTTTAAATCTGATAAATAAGCATTAGTCATTGACTTTTGCTTCTTTGAATAATTCTTAATTTATTTTTTATATCCTCTCAGTAAAAGCGCAATGTTTTTCTCAAATTTCATTTCAATATGTTCAACGATCGCGGACCCTAAAAATATATAGATCATTAGGAATAACTTAAGACAACTTTAGAGGACGTACATTATTTTACAATACAATAATGCATCTCTGCAAGTGCAATCGATTGTAGACCAAGAAAGTGAAATAATCGTTGAGATTATGTTCGTTTGCAGACTGCGCGCAGCCTAACGCTCACATGTCAGTCGGAAAAGGATTTAGGAATTTAAAGCATAACAGGAAGCAAATACAAAAATATGATAAGAGAATAAATTTCGAGTAGCAAAAGTGAATGAAAGAAACCGGGGATGGAACGACGAAAGAGAACGACGGAGAATCTTCAGCATGAGAGGGCGCTGCATGCAGCGCAAAGACCGACAAAGATAGAGGATCGCGAGAACGTGGTAGCCTCATCCAAAGAGCGACGAAGATAGAGCATTGGCGAGACCGTGCTAGCAGTGGTACTACCAGTCTGGTAGCCTTATCCAACGAGTTGGTGTGAGAGAGAAAGTGCTAACTAAAAGGAGACAGACGAAGAGGTAGTTCAGCAGACCATTGCACAAGAGCGCCTGCGTTCAGTCGTCCCTGCTGTCTTGAACACGCTCTTTCGGTTATCCAAACAGTCAGTTTTCGCAGCGTCGACGAACCCGTGAATATCTTTTCTTGTGTGCGTGTCTCGAGGTGGCCCGTGCCAATTCCAAGTTCCTGTACACACCAAAAGATTCCGGGCGACTTCTCACTTGGGGACGGACCCTCGGAAAACTAAAGGCTCCTCGAACCTTGTTCGTTTCTGAGATCTACTTCGCATGAGCCGGTAAACACGAGACACCGAACACGCAGCTGTTCCGCCTCTGCCTTTGGAGAATGTTCCTTGTAGCTCCGGTCGACAACAATCGCTGGGCTTACACGATGCACGGATTGGAGAAGCCTATGGATCACGTGTCCGGTAAATCCCATGATACACCCGCTTTGTCGATGTTTCGCGTGTCTGCGAGTAACAGGCAAAACAACGTGAGTCACGCGTTCGCTTGACAAATTTCTGTCACTCCAGTAACCGAGCAGGCATTCTCTGCGGGAAGTAGAAAAATGCTTGCGTAGACAGTATTCAATATGGATTTGCTGACTTTTAGAAAAATTGCTGATCGATGGGACTTGTTTTCAAACAGCCCCCTACATTTATGATACTAGAAATAAGGGGATTGTTTAATTTTAATGTCAATTATCCCAAAAGTTTAATCATACCAAAGATATATAATTATCGTATTTTAGTTGAGAATAATTTTTAAGTTTATTATGTAATTTGCACAATTTATATAAAAATATTTGCAGTATTTTTATAATGTATATAGCCTCATATAATATTTTTAACTAAAAGTGATTTGTTCCCCAAACACCATTATTTTGCCGACTCACAGCACGTTACGTTGTGCAGATTGTTTATATAGCTACTACACGTGAGGTATATTATTTTTGAGCAAAAACAGCACGTTCTTGCTGGAAAAGATCGTGACTTGTTTTCGAAGCGCCGGGAATATGTAAAACAGTAACTGAATCGCGAACTGCGCATCGTTTGCACTTAGCGGAATACATAATTCAAGATTTGTCTGCATTCTTTTATTGCTGTGCTATTTTTTTGCAGTTATACAAGAGAAACTGTTTTACAGTGAACCTTCCATTCGAATTTACTAACGTTGTTGTTATTGCAATTTTTATTCTGTGTACAACAATGTTGCCTACACGATTTTGTCTCAAAAATATTTGGCAATGACTATGCTTTTCATGATACAGTCACTTACTTTCTAATTTACAATTGCGAAAATGGTAAATGTGAGAATTCATTTTGGAAATTCTGCATTAATGTATATCGCGTGATAAGGTGTTGAGGTTAATGAAATTTATGTTTTGGAAGATGCGATAAATCTTTTGTGGGAAAGTTCGATAGAATAATTACTTTTTTTGTGTTTTAGTATTAGTAATTAGTAATAATAATTAAAATAAAAATCTACTAGTAAACCCTGTTTTTTATTGGCTCGCACTTAGGCAACGTCACGAGATGGTAGTGGGGGGAAATACAGACAAAAGAGAAAACGTGACGCTAGGGGAACTATAACTCGAGCAACATGAACTACAGTTAACAGGAGAACAATGCGAGGAATTCAAGACATCCCTTTTGATTACTTTTAATAGAGAAATCGTTGTGTCACCTATTTCTGCCCGGAACAATTACACAATCAAGGTCTTACACGACTGGAGTGCGAAGTTTATGGCAATTGTAGTGCGATTCAAGTGATGATGGTGGGTTTGAATGGTCTTATAATACCAAACACAACTTGTAAAAATCAAATTAATCGAGTAAACATTCAGCAATATTTTTAAAATAATTAGAAAATGCAATATAAATGTTGAAAATATGCAATTTAGGCATTCCTGGTTAAAGACAATGTTCGTAACAATATACATACATTATTTTAAGTCCTATGGTCTGAGAAGTATCAGCTCAACAAGGTCCAATTGAAGTAACCTGAGATACCATGACGTAAAACGTATGTGTAACTTCAGCCGCAATGTTCGTTTAGAGCATGCGTGGAAATAGTGTGGATGCATTTTCATAGGAACCAATGAACTATTAAAAATAACTTCGCAAAATATTCGCAGAGGTCGAATCATAAGCTTGAAACGTGACAAGAAAGACGTGTTGTCTGCATGATTCGTTTATTTTTTTATTTCGATGGCTGTAAATCGATACACCCCCGAACGTGTATCGATTTTAATCCACGGCGGATTAGACAGTTGTCGTTCTATTTTCACACTTGTGTGGGCGCCAGACGTGCAGGATGTGAAATATGAGATGAAACGTTGCCTTGAAACGCGGCTTATCGATTTATTTATACAATAACATTTCTTTGAGCGAGCTTTGGGTAGGAAAGCTGGCTTATGTTGCTACGCGATGTGCAAATTAGCTTGTTTTGCAAAATTAAAAGTGCTCATTCGGTTATCGTAGTCCTGCCCGGATAGCACAGAGACATCTCAAAGACAGCTGTAAGACTGTCTTTTAAGCGTCTCTTTAGACGAAATCCCCGAAAAGACATCTTTAAGACGTCTTATTTCAGACGTAAAAACGATGTCTCCAAATAGACGTCTTTTTGGAACGTAAGACGTTCAGACCCAAAAACGATGTAAAACAGACGTCTATGAGACGTTGGGTGCTACCTGGGTGCGGATTTGATGCACTTACCACAATAATTAATAGATTAAAAAATTACAATAATTTAAGAAGACTTCAAGTTCATTAGCATTATTAAAAAAAGAAAGATATTTATATCTGGCACCTGTGTTCTGCAATTTGTCTCTTGGAATCATACGTGTATGAATTAATTTTTTTTTTATTGAATGTATGAATTAATTAAGGTACGTTTATTATAATCTATAAATAGAATTTTATGCAGTTCTCCAAATATAGTTTTTATAAAAAATATCACCATTCTTGCTTCGATGTAAATAAATACAATTTCATTGAGTATCGATAGAATTATAATTTTTATCGTTTATTATTGACATTGCTTGAATAGTTTATGTCAATAACAACTCTCAACGCAGAGCTCTCGGAAACAAGTAGGGACTGTCTGACCGCACTATATTTATTTGGAAACATACTGGAGATTCTATCTTTAGTCGAGATATGTCGTCTTCTGAGAATAAAAAAGAGAGTGGGAGTAAGTAAAAATATTCCAGTAAATATTCTCAGGTTTTGCGAAATAAACATCGACTTTGACTTTCGATCATGAAATATTTATATTATATTTATATTATATTAATTGCAATATGAGCCGTTATTTTTGAAAGTGGCACGAATCCATTTATTTATTAATTTTTAAAAAATTCTTTTCATATCTATATCCGAATAAAACTACCATTAGTTGCAGTAAAATTAAATAATTAGTTGCAGTAGCCATTTAGTTGCAGTAAAACAATTACTATCTGCTTGTGAAAAATGTTACTCTTCCCAAGTGAATAATTTTTAAAACACAGTTGTAAATTTACTAGATTTCTAATTTTAACTCAACAAACAGAACTACTCAAACTGTCAGTGTACACCGACTTTGATTAGGCAACGATTTCCTATTGGTACCCAACCTAACATTCGTTATCCAATATTTTCCTTTTCAGAAGTCATAGTGTAATTAAAGCTCTCGTCGGTGTGCCCGTATAAGTGCACAGGAAAAATAAGAGTCGAATAAGTCATGTCAATACTGATTAGTAAAGACCATTTCGCAATAAATGATCGCTAATAAAAGTTAAATGACGGAGATTGGACTGCGTACTATTTCCTGCTGGAATGTACGCGGAAACAATTTAATCAATGTTGTCCTTTGCCTAACTTTAGCTTCCTGGTATCTTTTAATCCTGCTATAATGAAGATATTAAACGAGAAACCAATCAAGGTCCATGTACAACCCAACTCATTGTAGAAATAACTATTATCCAATCACGCATGGTCCACTGATCAGTTCGGATAAGCGTGATTCTACTATATCATTAAACGCGTAAATACGATCCGAACAGCATCGTCTTTGGACTCGTTTAAATCAGACAAATGTCAGGATTGTATTGCTAAAAGTTTAATAAAAAAGAATAATGATGGTGAGATCACTGTATTTAATTTTTCGTGAGAGAAGGTCCAAGCAATCGGCTGATTTCTATTTTAAATTCTGTTAACACATTACCGACCAGTGATTATTGCATAATTTTGAAAAATCTATGGTACATGGCTAAACACTTTTTAATGGAGCCTTCAATAGCAACAGCAATTTTCATTGTGAACTAACTAGTCACCCTCAATAACGTCATCTAATAGTTTCATTTAAGATTGCAATGTAAAAGAAAATTTCTATGCTTTTTTTTGGTACAGCACAATTATTGAAAATCCTATTAATAGGCTTCCGGTAGGTAAAGTGTTAAATTGCCAATATTTTCACCATTTTTTCCTCTTGACGTAACACGTGAGCTGGGAGCAGAATCGGCAGATTCGTCTCCCAACTCTACCTTTCCCTTCTACGACGCTTTCCGCCCACGTGGGGGTCAGTCACGTGACGATACCAGCAGAGGGAGGGTAACTTTTCCCCTCTATGCGAGTCAATTTCCCGGGTCTGACTGGAAGATTGAAGTGTTTATGTCCACTCGTCTCACGTGTCGACTTCAAAACAGTGGAATCACGTGCGCGGCTCGTGTTCCACATCGCACCGGCTTTTCGTGGGAATCGGAGACCATAAATCCACGTTGGCGAGCATGGAAATTTCGATTGAGACGCGAAATTGGAACCAGGGTGGGGGATAAGCACGTAGATGTGTAAACAATAATGCCACGATGTCCCCTGGAAATCACGCGGAACGGAATGCTTCGGAGGAAACAAACGCAGTTATCTCGCGAGCTTCGAACGAGCACATTCACTCGTATCGTTGGTGCTCCGATCGAACACTGTCTTTGATAGCGTCCTATGCACTCATTATCCGACATAAATAGACAAGGGGAGACGCGCAGTTGTTGTGGATCCCCGCGATTATCGACGGAACAATCATTCGCTTTCGACGAGCTCTCCTTCTTCCTTCAGAACTACGTCTATATTTTCAATAGATCGGCGTCTGGGTCAGTTACAGAACTTGTGCGAAAAATATCCTGTAAGTAGACGCATTTCGCGGCACAATTTCGTATTTTTTATTTTTCGAAATTGCAAATATCCGAGGAAATTAAATGTTAAACTTGCTCCGGTAATGTTGACCTTCACTTTTTTTGTAAGCTAGAGCAATTAGTTTACTACAGGATGTAAAAAGAAATTTTTTCAAAAATTGAAATAGATCGGAATTGTAGAAAAAATACTAAAAGTTGCATTTTACAATTTTTTTATGTGGACCTATACTTTTTGTGCAGCCGGTGGCCTAATGGCGGGTTCCGTGGCTACTCTCACGGTCCTATGGATCTCCCTTCAAACCATGGGGTTCCTTGGGAATTCCCATTCGATCGGCGCCTATAAGTTGCCGATGTCGTTGCAGAACTACCTTGCCAGCTACACAGGTTTGTCATTGTCAATATTTCTTCTATTTCTCTTGATTGTTAAACGGCGACTACGATGGCCTGCGCTCGAATTTTGGCGCTGCCTTACCGTCGATTTATTTATTTATTTATCGAATATCAATGACTGATTTTTTTCATTTTCTAAGAAAATCTGGAGTACTTGCATTTTTGACATTAATTCATATATTGTAAATGAAATTGTAAAGTACATTGTAAAATTCCTCGTATCCGCATCCACGATCTTTTTTGTCTAACATTCGCTTCACGTGGAAAATAATATTAATTAACAGACGTAAATCGTGTTATTATTATTGGCGTAATAACGATAAAGGTGTACAAACACGATAAGAAAGCGTATAGACAAAGCCATATGGTTTAATAATTGAACAATCTGGATTACAATGCATTAAAGAATTTATTGCACTCTGCAAATGACGAAGTTTAGTCGGTTGGCATCACAGGTACAAAGATAAAGGAATTTAATATGAGACGTCCATATACTGGTTTCGAAGTATTAAGTATGTCTGCACTCTTGATTGAAGAATCTGGAGGAATTCGTGTTACAAATATTTTTGTATTTTTATTGTTGAAACTCTCTACTTATTACTACTTATTTATATCAACAATGCTGGTCCAAAAAAAGTTTAAGACTGGTAATCGGGAGACTGCAGATTTTTATAGACACAAGTTTTATCAGATTAAAATTGAAATATCAGCCATTAACAAGTTAATGATAACTCATAATTTAGATAGCGGATTTTATGCATTTATGAAAAAATTAGAAGATGTAATTTAAAACAGTAAAAACATTAGAAAATACTGTTATATTATTTTCCACCTACTAAACGTATTAACGAAGAAAATAAATTTCTACCTCACTTTAGTTTGTTGCAATTCAGGTAGAAAATTTTTATTTTGCATAAAGATCCGCTCTCTACTCATAATTATACAATGGATTAAATTTAGAACGATTTCAAATAACAGATTGTAAATTTTTCAACAAATTTCAATTCTATTAAGATGAATGATTTGAATAACAGCACTACTATGTACAGAGGGTGTAAAAAGTATTCGTACGCCCTTTCAAATAGAATAGCTTTTTTATAATTGTACCAAACGATCTGATCTTTTATAATCAATTAGAAGCATTGGTTTATGAAATGATATGCAAAAAAAGATTTTCCAAAAATTATAATTTACAAGGTTACATGCAGAAATAAAAAAGACATTTTTTAAAACTTTTTTATTTGGGCCGCTAAAGAAAATTTAAAATATATGTTTTGTAGATGTATAGTAGTTACACACACGCTAAAAATTTCATCGTGATCGATTAACATACACGCGAGCTACAAGCGGTTAAAAATGATGAAAATCGTAGTTTTACACAACTTTTGATCAGTTTCTGCTTAAAATCCACATAATCGTACATCTTTATTATATTGTTACAATATAATATATTACATACTTATGATATATATTTAATAACCCTCGGAAATATGACACATAAAGGGTGCTTTCCAGATGGAAACATTGTCAAAGCATGAATAGAATACCTTGATCATTAACACGGGTCAGTTTCGCTGTAACGAACGTCCGAGATAACGAACGCAAGAGCAACAATACTGTTCTGTTTTCTCTATCTCTGCGACGATGTTTCGCCATTTCAAAATTAAAATTTGTCTCGGTACACCAAGAGCAAGCCGCGTGTAGGAACGCGAATGCGAGAACGAACATACAGTCTGTTTCCCGAGAGCTTGGATGCGATATCTCCCAAACTTAATATACAATTAAGAGAAAAACGTTAATGACATAAGCACATACAATTTTCCTTGATATGTTTTGAGACGAGTGCTTGTGTGAGCTAAATATTCTAAAATGATCAAAGAGACTAATAAAAATGATTACTAAACATGCATCAAAATATCTGCACGTGTCTCACGAATTTTTTAATAAGTGAGTAAACAACGATACGAAAAATCCAAGTGTCTCGATGACCTCCCTAATCAAGATTCGAAACGGGTTATTTAAAATATGAAAGTAGGAAAACAGGATCGCGTGCTGAGAGATGAACGTGTGCCAGAATGATAGGCATGATATCCCACTCTTCCACCTCGGCAGTCAAGTAGAGGGGGCAACTCTCCTTTGCCTAAGCCGGAGAGAAGAATGGGGATGTGTGTGCCACAACAAATACCAAGCTTTCTACCTGCCTGGTGATTGATTGAAAGTATAATCTGATAATGAAAATATCCATCCCACCCATCGGTGGGAGTTATGTGCAATTTTGAACTGCAAAGATAATTTGCAGGTAGAATCCATTTTTCTGGAGGTATAATCGCGTCCAGGCTGTCGTGAAAGAGACTGTACCGTGTGACCCGTCGAATTTACCGAGTGCATTTTACCGACGTTTTTAAAGGTATCCTTTCAGGTTTACCGATGTCGAACTACCCTTACGAGGTCGTCGTAGACACCGGTCATGTCCAAAATCGGCGTTTCCCTCACATTGACGAGGCGGTCTTGAACAACTCAATCAGTTTCGCGCAAAGCTTGGTCAATCGTATGAGCACCCTCGAAAGGAATCTCGTGAACGCTGGCATCGAATTGCAGGCAGACACGCCGGCGGAAAAGCAATTCCGTGATTCTTATCCTTCCGAGGATGCTTTCGAGAGAGGCCTCGATGCCATTGTGGCGATGAAAGCTTCGTCCTATCTCCTTCACCAGAGCTGCCGCAGGTAATACGCCTCCCCAGGCCCGAAGGTACCAGTCAATTCTCGTAGCCCTCCCCTGACCCCGCGGTTAGGCTTATTCTTCCTATCATCAAGCACGCGAGGGGCATGTTTCACCCAATCAGAACGATGCTTTTCTTCATTCTATTCAATTTCAATTCTGCTGAAACGACCAGCAACTTGAAGTTTCAAATGGAAAAAGATGGATTTCATTAATGTGGACAGTTATACAGGGTGTCACAAAATGTCGGAAAACATTGGAGGGGGTGGTGCCCGAGGTGATTTGAAGTAACTTAAAAATGACCAAATGATTTTTTCATGGACATGTTCATACATTTTTAATTTTCTGTCGTTGATATGCACTATGAAAACGAAAAATGCATAAACAATTCATGTGTGATTCTTAATTTAATTGTTTATCAAGCTACACGTCTGAAATTTTGACTTCGCTAACAAATAATGAATTATTTGTATGTATGCATTGCCTAATGCTGCATATTTCCTATCAGGAAAACAGTTCTCACGTTTAGTGTGGAATATGAAATTCTCTCACGAGCTATGTTCTCAAATGCAACAAACAGCTAATTTAGTGTTGCTTGCACGTCTGTGTCAAATAATAAACTTTTGAGAACTTTTGTATAAACACCTGCCAGGTGAAACTCTAATAGTGTCCAGTCACTTTTAATCATATTTCTGTTTATGAATTTAAATTTTACTAACAAGGGACAGTACCGAAGTGTAACACGCCGATTTTAATGAAATTTATACACGATATAGTGTGTTGAAAAATATTAGACACGTATTTCTTTTAGCTGCTGACATTCATGTTAAGGGAGTGAAAATATCTCTTAACGTTGGGGGTGAAAACCCTATTTTTGCTAATATCTCGGGAACTAGAGGGTCCAGGACAATGATTTTTTAATTTGTTTGTTTTCGATTAAGGAATGTAGTCATATAAAATTTTGGCAATATTTCTTATTAGTAATCTATGGACCAAAATAGGAGATACGTGTTTTTGGAATTTTTTTGTTTTTGCCATTTAACAATAATTATCCGTCTAATCCGAATATCTTCCAAAATTTAAAACTAATCCTGTAACAAGTCTTAACAGTCCTCTTGAACTTTTCGAATCCAGCCCGTGTCCACCTCGCGTTCGTCCTAATCGCGGACAGGTGCCAGCTCATTATTTACCACTGATTGAAATACGATGTAACTATTATCTCTTGCAGGTTCGGGTTGGAGAAGGACGATTGCGCGCGATTCATCTCGACGCTGTCGTTGCATGGTACCCCGTTGAGCTCCGCCTGTTCATCAACGCAGGTGGATTGCGACTCTGAAGCCAAGTACCGAAGCATCGATGGCAGTTGCAACAATATCGGGAACCCGACCTGGGGTAGTGCGATGACCGCGTACAACAGAATTCTCTTTCCCCAGTACTTTGACGGTAAGCAAAGATTCGGCAAAGATTCAGCAAAGATTCAGCAAAGATTCCTTGGACATCTTGGTCACAGGGCTTGAAACGGTTCCGAAAACAACTGTCTAATAAAACTGATATACAAAGGTTCTGATTAATACAAGCACGAAGAATCTTCATTTCGAATAAAATTTCAAATTCAGTCATTTTTGCCTTATCTTTTCAAACATGGTGCCAATGGATTGCCGACATTCATCCGATTAAAACGAGTCCAAACACGACATAAATCGGTCGACTGTTATAAACTTCATATATACCAATATGTATGTCCTCCATTTTATTATTCACATCGTCCAGAAAACTAGTCCAATGTACGTCGTGTTTGTACTCATTCTAACCGGAACAATCTCAACAATCCACCAGTACTACACTCAAAAAGGTAAAACAAAAATTACAAACACTACTCTGTTAACAAACAGAGTTTGCAACGAAAAAATCGGAAGAAATTCTCGGATATGTGGTTTGATATGCTAAATGTGACAGATTTTTTTTAGAATTTTTAGACGCGATTAAGTGGGGAAAATAGGAGAGAAACTGGGGCAAAAACTGGGTTTCTCTTTGCTCCCTGAAACTGCCATTACAGATAAGGTATAGGGCTGAAACTTGGAAGGGTTCTTTCTTGGCAAGTCGGCTAAACCCTTCAAGCTAGACTACTATATTCCAAATGAAGATTCTTCAGGACTGTTGTAAAAACTGAGGTTGATATTATAACAGTTTTCAAGCCCTGATTTTCGTTCATCCGTGTCCCGTGAATTCGCGAATTTACCGTCGATTCACCCGTTTATCCAAGCTGCGAGTCTTTCGGCTACCTGAGTCACCCGCGATCGGTCCACGAAGTTTTCCGGGTTTCCACGATCGGGTCAGTTTCCGTCGGGGTTCATTCGAACTTAGACTTTCGTGCCAGCCTAACCGTGTACCGCGATATCGTTATTTGTGTGGAATAATAATCGATACAATTATTTGCAGCCTGTGAAACGCTTGGCGCTTCCCTATCCTGTTTCCAGTCGTCCATCCCCTTGATTCTTCTGATCTGTTGTACTTGCTCTTTTTCGTACTATCTCTTTCTATGTGATATTTTCTTTCGGACTTTCGATTCTTAGGACTCTTATTTCATCATGAATTATATCCCTAATTGGGTATTCTGAGGATGTGAGACGTTCTGCTGATGATTTGTTACATAATCTAGGAATTGTGAAACTACAATGTTGACTAAACTAGAGGATTGAAAATTGCTGGTGCAGCGTTAAGTTTCTTCTAAAATTGTTAAAAAAGATATGTGTACTTAATTTTAATTCCTTACCTAGGTGTATGTAATCTTTTACTTTCTGGTAGCACTTACTAGTGCAAAGACTATGTCTTCGATATCTCTTTCAAACACACGTTGTCACGGAACGTGTTCATTTGAATCGAATCCTGCATATTTATGATGTTCTGATGCCGATAGGAATGTGATTGTACTTTGACTCTGATACGTGTACAAGGTGTCCTAGGTTCTCGAGATCAGGAAACTAAATTAACGTTTAGTTAGCGAATTTTGGGTCAAAGAAGACCCATAACGGAGGTCCGTCTTATACCCTAATTCAAACTACGCGTTCAATTATTTTCAATTTGATTTTATATATTGATGATAATTAAAATGTGAAATCGTGCATAGAATAATTGTTTCAACTATTTTTACTGATGATCGAACAAATTTACATAACAGATTACACTGTGCTGATTATGCTGAAAGTCTTGTCAAGATTGAGGAAAAGAAATAGATTTTTTGAAAAATCCTAGTAAACCAACAGTGTTTAAAACGTCTTTAGTCAACATTTATCCTTAAATATTAATCTTAGCGTCTATTTCATTCCATTGCAATAAACGAGTTTTTATTAATAATACCACATTTGCTATTCCTTATTTAATTTCAGAAATTGTCAGATGTCTCGCAAACATAAGTATTTAATATTTGTAATTAATAGGTATTTTTCTTGTCTGATACAAGATGAAAATATTTATGTAGAAAATTATACATAGTTTTGGGACATCTTGTACATTTCACTGAACCATTGCAACACATAATTTTCATTATATAAGAAACGAAATAATATGCATTGCGAATGAATTGCAGGATCATTCTTCTCGTTTCTGGTTTCGAAGCAGTAGCTCCTATATCTAGGCTTCATTAATAGAAAAAGTAGATTCTCCGGCGAAATTCTCTTCGTGATTCTCTCCATACAATTTTTCGAAAGACACAATACGACTGGTGTCGGAATGGATCACCTCTATTCCGATCCGACCAATTAGGTTCATCCACCGAGAACATTTAATTGTTTCTCAGACCAAAGCTCGAAACGGTTTCAGTGTGCGGTGACGACAAACCTCGACCTACTAACCCACCTAATCCACTCACGTCTCGACACCTTTGGAGGCCTTTGGTCTCCCACGTACACACACTTCATCAGCCACACTCGCACACACAAGTCACTATCAAAGCAGAGCAAAAGAAAAAAAGAATACCAACAAAGAAACCGTGATAAACGAACACACTCTCTGATCCCTGGGCGCTGATGGATTAAACGAAAAAACTCGTCGATTGGCTTAACAAAATATATTCTGTGATTTGCATTACAGTTGTTGTGCGATAAGGCACATAGAGCATAAAATGCCTGAGTGTAGCAGTGAATAATACTGCCTACAATAGGGTGCCCCGGTCGGGAGATTCTATCCAGCAGTAGAATGTGTATGTAAACTAATTCGGATATACCTAATAATGTATCATATTTATTATTGTAACACTAGTTGAACTATTTTCTGTTGATTGCGGTATACGGGTCTCGTTAAAGGTGTCCGAGCCAGGTGAACCTAAGCTGAGAGTGGCAGACGATTTATTTGCAAATTGTCGCGCCATTTTTCCTAGAGAGTATCGCCAGACTCTACCTTCCCCTTCTACGAGGCTAGTCCCCCACGCTTCTGCTGCGTCACGGTCCGGTCACGTGATGCGCTTCTGGCAAAGAGAGGGTAATTGTATTCCTCGCGATCGAGTCAATTCCCCTGATCTGGCGACGCTGCTTCTAAATCTTGCTGGGTCTTCTAGACCTTGAAATTGTCATGGCTCCAAGGCGAAGACTTCAGCACTCTTTCAGCTTCATTCTCTGGCTTGGGTACCTTCATCAGCCACCTAAATAAGTCACTTGATTCCTTCTGCGAGCGTTCTCGACGTGATCGTTTCTATGTTTCCGAATGTTTCTTTGAAGAATCCGATGAGAACCGCCGCGAAAACGCGTTCTCACCGCGTTGGTTCGTCGACAACGCATCAGAACAACCATGTCCAGTAGAACAAAGTATACTTTTATGCGGTGCAGCGCGCGAGCCATTTGCCGGTCGATTCTGGGGTCGAATCTACGTTTGCCAGGAGGACTGTGGTAGCTTATAGTAAAATCGGAAGTCAATTGCTCGAATCTCGGTCTCTGATGTGCCGTTGCGAATCGAACCAGAGGTTTTAGGCGCGGTTAGGTGATTCACTCGCACAGGGTTACCTCGATTCCTAACACTCGCGATCAGAGACGCGCAAATCATGCTCGCTCTCGCGCTGCACGGACACGTTTATATGCACACGAAATGAAACTCGTCGGAATCGGAGCGATCGGAGTTTTAACGATGTTGTAAATTGTTTATTGGACCTAAGTGTGAATATAAGTAATTATTCAGTTTGGAAACGTTCGAGTATGATCAAGTAAGAAAGGTTGTTGTTTGAATGATGTGTTACGGATGATTGGTGGGATGCACGTCTCGGTACAACCTTCTTCTTGAACGTAGTACAGATTCACTCCGATTCGACGACGTAGAATTGCTTGTAGTGCTAGTTCCCTAATGCTTTGTTCGGTGACCAGGGATTCAAGAACCGAGACACATGGGCCAAGCGAGGAAACCATTGCCAGGAGCTAGGAGCGTCAGCGTGGCTCTGTCGACTCCCAACGATCAGTCGGATGTCAGCAGAACGTTGATGGTTATGCAATGGGGCCAGTTCATTGCGAATGATATTTCCTATACACCGGTGCGCAAAATGGGTAAGTGTTCCATTCTTTAATATTATTGTATATTTATTATTTTGTTGTTTTCGACGATTTTTTAAATGAATCTTCTATCAGCACATTCATGACATTTTCCTGGTTTTATAAGGTGTGTGTACTCTTACCGATGGATATTATTTAATTTTGTTTTATTTTGATTTTCAGTGTCATCGGGAAAACCAATTTCTTGCTGTCGACCTGACGGAAACACCTTGTCTCCTCGACACGTTCATCCCGATTGTTCTATAATTACGGTACCCGATCAGGATCCCGTTTATGGCAAACATTACGTCCGATGCATAAACTATGTGCGGTCGTTGCCTGTGCTTCGACCGGAGTGCACCTTCGGACCTGTAGAACAGGTAAATATATATTTTCAACTATTATTGTTCTATTCACTATTAAATAAATGTTACGTTTAATCTACAGATGAATCAGGCCAGTCACTTTTTGGATGGTTCAATGATCTATGGTTCAACCTTGAAGAAGTCTCGCGAACTCCGTGCCTTCGATGGAGGTCGTTTACGGGTTCACAAAGACAACAATCGTCAGTATTTACCTGTTGGTGGCTCGGAAATTGGATCCGCTTGCAAGAAAGGCTGCTACAATTCTGGTAATAATAATATCCTCTTTAATAAATAATTTGACGTACTACTTTTCAATATTTCTTTAAATTAATCTTTCTTCTTATTCTTTCTATTATTGTTGAAATTAGCAACTGAATTCCCACTAATATAATTTTTTAAAATATTGTACATTCTTTCTGCATAAACCATTTCATGATCTCTGAGATTGAGATCGTTGAGAAATTATTCATAATTATTAAAGATTTCAGCAGAAATACTTTCATTTAGTCCAGTTGTTGTTTGGTTGAAGCCTAAGGGCAAAATATATACTGAAAAGCATAAGGAGAAAATTGTTGGATTATTTTTGTAATTGTTTATACAAATGATTCACTTGCACAGGTGACAATCGTGTAAATGCACACCCTCAACTGGCCGTGATGCATACTGTCTGGCACCGCGAGCACAACAGAATTGCTGACAAACTTGCGACATTGCATCCCAACTGGTCTGACGAGACGCTATTTCAGGAAGCAAGACGAATTGTAATTGCTGAAATTCAGCATATCACTTACAAAGAGTGGCTGCCCATATTACTGGGCAAGAAGTACACTCGATCAGCTGGGCTCACTTTCGGAAATGGTTACAGCCGTAACTACAATTCTGTGGATGACCCTGCAGTTAGCAACGAGGTTGCAACTGCAGCCCTGCGGTTCTTGACTTCCTTGATGCAAGAGGAATTGACGTAAGTTATATAGTTAGATTGTCCTTAAAAATGTTGTTCTTCCTTGAAAAAGGGGTGATTCTTGAGGTCATTTGAAGTAACTTTTTCAATAAATTTTCTTGCAAAACATTATGCAATATTTCATTACGTTAAGGTAAAGAAGAAATGTACGATGTTACACATAATATCTACATGATGATTGACATTGTTCTTTGTGAAGTGTTTCAAATTATTTTCTCTAAAATAAAATATAGAATTGTTCCATCGATAATCAATTTTTTACGAATTTGGAGTGGACAGTTTTCCCTGATAGTACTATTTTTATTTTCTAGCTTGACAGATAACACACGTCGAGTCAACAGCACTCTGTCATTAGTGGAGTATTTCTACAAACCTAGTGTAATCGAGACGGATCAAGTATTCGACGGATTTCTTCGCGGTATGGTCACTCAGACCAGCCAGAAAATGGACATGAACATAATTTCTGACGTAAGTATTACGTATTAGTATAGATTAGCATTTCTAGATTTGTCCATGGGGGCGTTAAATCCATAATTTCAATCATAAAAGAAAGATACAATTTATTAGTGTCATTTCAATAATATTTAATAAAACAAAAAACAGATTATTAACAGAAAAAATTGTATATATTTTATAGGTGACAAGCAGATTGTATGCCGAAGGCCAAGATAGCTTAGGTTTGGACGCCATTAGCTTGGACATTCAACGTGGTCGTGATCATGCTTTACCAGGCTACAATCAATATCGTAAATACTGTGGACTTCCAACCGCGAAGAACTTTGATGACTTCCTAGATTACATTCCATTGGAGGTATATGTCAACCTCGTAAATTGCGTTATTATATCAACATTTGTGTTCAACATAAACTTTGGTATTTGTATACATATTGACATTGTACATTTCCTGTCCTTGATAGATGTTGAAGAAATTGCGGAAAATTTACTCAAGTCCTCATGACGTTGATCTCATCATTGGTGGGAT
Source organism: Lasioglossum marginatum (assembly GCA_028455795.1). Taxonomy (NCBI): domain Eukaryota; kingdom Metazoa; phylum Arthropoda; class Insecta; order Hymenoptera; family Halictidae; genus Lasioglossum; species Lasioglossum marginatum. Next base: position 112,603 of record CM052257.1, on the reverse strand, counting down.
GCTTGAGAGACCAGTAGAAGATGGCTTGCTAGGTCCTACGTTCAGCTGCTTGATCTCTGAACAGTTTGCAAGAACTCGTCGCACTGACAGATACTTCTATGACTCTGAGTTTCAACCACAGCCTTTCACAGCTGGTATAAACATTAACATTTTTCAGAAAATTCTTGCGTAAATAATCAATTTTTCAAAAAATTTCCATTCAATTATTCTCATTAGTTTTCTTTTTATTAATATTTTATTCGCATTAATATTTTTATTCTGTTCTTTCTTGATGTGAAAGTGTATATTGGATACGATACACACAAGTTACTTTGGTTAAAATTAAAATGAGCAAGTAGTATGATTGATTATTAATATAAATTATTATTTGTTGCAGAACAATTGGCAGAAATACGCAATGCAACATTGGCAAGAGTGTTCTGTGACAATGGCAACAACATCACACACATGCAACAAAAAGTTTTCTTCAAACCACAAGCAGGGTAAGTTATTATCGAAACTAGTCTTTCTTACATATTTCTTAAAGATGGCCCACTTCCATTTTAGTTTCATTTATTGATAAGTTTAAGTACATTAATATTACAATTCATTCGTATATAAAATATCATTGCTGTATTCTAGACTCATATGGAATTCATTCCAGTTCCTAATGTTCACTAATTTCTACGATTATATCTATGTCTAATATCTGTGATCAAACTGTGTTGGTTTTATCGACAGATATTCCAAGATACAATATTTTTGAATTTTATTAGAAGTTGTAAGATCACCTATTGTTAAAGAATTCTTACCACATGATTTATTCATTTTTTAAGGCACTTTAAAGTAACATTTTCAGAAAATGCTACTAAATATGATGCAGTACTTTAATATTTTCACCAGTTAATGCTACAAATTTAAAAAAAATGCAAGTTGTGTTATCTTCTTGTCACACAGTTTATGAACTTAGTACAATTCGGATAGCTTTGAAGGCTATATACTATATAGAGATAGGAATGAAATCATCGAGATATGAAAAACATATCAACATCTTCTAACAAATATATTATGTTGCAGGAATGAGTTAAGGTCTTGCACAGACTTCGAAGCGATCCCTAGCGTGGATCTTTTCGCCTGGGCAGAAAGAGCGAAGGCGTATCGTTGAACATCCCCCTAATTGGCTGGTCACATTGCCACATCGGTTTGCCCGTGCTGCACGACGGGCGTGACGCAGGCTGCGGTTTGACGTTCGGATAACAATAGTTGAAGAACGTCGACGATTTGGTGTCAGAGCGTCGTCGTCGCGCAATCGGAGACAAAAGAGGAGAGGTGTTTGCTGAAGCCGCGTGTGCCAGCGCAGATGACGAACGGGCACGATGAAGGGGAATTATTATTTTCAATGAACAAACGCGGTATGCACCGGGAAGCAGTCGAGAAAACAAACGATATACACAAGGTGCATCCACAAAGTGACTAGTCGATTAAACGAACATGCGATGGGGCTAACGCACGCCGCGTGGAGAAATGTTGCAGGAGAATCGATGAACAAGTGCAGGGAATAAAGACAGAACTGCAGAAAAAAGACTACTATATATTAAGAGAGTTTTATTTTAGAATAGCATTAGGAACACAGTGAGACAAGAAAGATATCTGAGACCGTAGACGTTGATTGCTATCTTTGAATTTCATACGCTTAACAAGTACTTGTAGACTTTCACCTGATCATGTTAATCGAAGGGGACCGTTTTATTGGTTTGCTCCACTTTTCATTCTTTATCAACGACAAATAAACAAGAATATTTGGTTTTTGTACATATCATGGTTTTATTTCTTTTTAGTGGACGAGAGACAATTGGCGAATTTATTTTCACAGAATTACAGCATTATTTCTCTGTAAATGACTCGTATGATCTTACTTTTATTGGTATTATACTTGCTACTTCGTTGACCGTATGCAAATAATAATCAACCATCGCGTCACTACATTTAAGGTTCAAATAAAATGCATTCTCCGTCATGTTTTTGCACTCCATCTTGAGGTTTCTGATCTATACAGCAACGATTTAGCAGTAAATATTTAGTATGAAGAAGAAGCAGAAAGTTATCCGTTCGCAGCATTGGTAATAGAGGTAGGTGATAATGATTTTATGCAAAAGATACAGTTATGCATGAATACATATTTAAATAATGTGTTTAATTCTTCTGGTTATTTTGTTGTATTTCTACATATTTTACAATATTGCTTATAAAGAAATATAGAATGCATCTTAAAATCTTAATAATCGTAAATTGTAAAAAATTGTATGTTTATATGTATAATTATTACACTATTATATATAAATAATATTTCGAATAACTTATTACACTGGATGAAATAAGTTGAATTGTTACTGCCACTCTTCCGGGATTGTATAATTATTTGATTTAATTTCTGATAATACAGCTCACTCTTTTGTAACAATTAACAACGCGTGGTTGGCTCACCGCCGGCTAGTTACTATTTAGTCACAGTATTACATGAACGTCATTGTTCACATAGTCGCTATACTCTTTCTCAACTTTCTCTCGGGGCCCTCACTCTTATACTCAGTTTTTTGAGGTTTTCGAGTGCCAAGTGTTTCTCAAGCAACGTTTCTATTTAATCGTCAAAGAAACTTCCCAGATAGCATAGAGACATCTCAAAGACAGCTGTAAGACCCCTGCCGCAAGACATTCGGACGTCCGAAAGATTTTTAAATATTTTTTTTTTAAATATTGAGAGCATTCATATCGAAACAAACAAATTTTTTTTGAGTTTATAGATCTAAAAAATTTGTTTATTATCATTTTTATTGTTAAATGTTAAATACTCGCTTCTAAAAAAGGTGAATAATTTCAATTGACTTAAAGATGGACAAAGAGCATTGTTAAAGACTTTGCTCATTACTTCATGAATACGTAAAATTATTCTTTTAAATTATAAAATATTTCGGTAATTAGTAAAAGATATTCACCAACTTTTTTATGAATCATTCAATGCCTCTTTGCAGACCTTTTTCTTGCAAGAACATATTTTAGAGATCACAAGTAAACATTTGTTTTACTGTAATTATGAATGAACATTCACGTGTTGCATAATGCTTTCTACAATCACACTTATTCCCCTTTCTCAATACCGACAACCTGTAATTTCGTGAGTGAACTTGCAACTGTTAACAATATTTAACGATCGCGTGCAATGGCAGTAGACCTCTATTACCATAACTTTCTCCCAGTTTTGATTGTCGGTTTCTTGCTTTCGGTTGATAGTTTTTTGACATTCCGACTGCCCCCGGACACGTTTAATTGTAAGAGAAACCAATGCGTGGATGTGATAGATGTAACATTGCAATAAAGAACTGTGAGAATTGTTGGGTAACACTCTTTAACACATGCTTCTAAACTTTCAATATGTGTCTCTTGTACATTTATGCTTACCAGAAATAAACTCATTTGAAAAAAATACAAATTTTCATCTTCCTCAATATCTCGTACGTTAATAGTAACAGTTATGCAGCTGCATTTTAAGTACAATTATTTTAGAGATTTTTCTGAACAAAATGATATTGTTTAATATTACCAGACTGCGGACTTGGAGAATGTTTTAATAAAATTAAATTTTAGTGAGGTAGCTATATAATTAAAATTTTATTTGGGGTTCTATATTATTAGTAGACAGCGGATTTTATGCATTTATGACAAATATGAGGTGTAATTTAAAACAGTAAACGCATTAGAAGAATATTTATTGTCGACCTATTAGACATATTAAGAAAGAAAATAAATTCCTGTTTCACTCCAGTTTGTTGGAATTCAAGTAGACAATTTTTATTTTGCATAAAGATCCGCTGTCTAATTATTAGTGAATTTTAATAAAATAGTCAATTCGTTAGGAAGGGAAATATTAAATTGATATTTTAACTAATCGGTTAGAGAGTATTTTGATAAAAAAATTTTTTATTTTTTATATAGTAAATGTATGAAACAGTGATTAAAGTGAATTAAACACTAATTAAGTATGCAACGAAATCATTTGGCCTAAAACAATAATTTGAAACAGGTAACGAGATTTCGACGAGAGTCGAATGTCTTTATTTTAATAAGCTGCAGCATGAGATGAAATATTTTGTCGCACGAAAACGGTATTATCGCAAGAAACCATAATGTTTGGAGAACTAAATTTATTTTCGGTATATCCACGACGATTGAACGAACTAGTAACAATCACATTGTTTAGGCTACTCCTTCGTGAACATGGAAGCTAAGAAACAGTGTTTTAAAATAAATCATTATTATCTTTAGAATCCTTTAAATAGAACACTATTTTTGAATAACGTTTTACAAATAAAAAATCTCCAGCTTAATTTAGATTTCAAATGTATGCATGATGCATACGTCTGGTAATCACCTGTACGGGAAATGTTGTGTTGAAAGGGTTAAATCGCATGGAACAAAAGAAATGACTAGATGACGTTCACGAATTCTACGTGTCTCGAATATCAGGTATGTAACATGATGATTAACATAAGTGAAATCTCATCCGTACTCTCCGGAAATTAGTCTGGGGGCACGGGGATCTGTGCCATCGTCGCGAATGATCTTGAAACGCGACGAAACGAGCGTTAACAACATAAAGAAAACCGCGCGGCCGCAGGTGCACACCCGACGGATCAGTATAATCAGTGTCAAGTCCACCGGACCCGATCGCAAAACACGCGTAATTATGAGATTGCGGGAAAAGAAACTTGCACGCGTTCCGAGGCCCAATTTCGCGTTTCTTGCGGTTTCGAGTACGTCACGCAAAAACGGTTTCGAGAACCGTTGATACGATCTGTCGGGAGGCTGACTGGCTTCCTTTCTTCTTCTTCCTGGTTCGCCGCGGCTACCTACTCTAGGCACCGCAGCATCTCTTCTGGCATTGTAAATTTCGCGGGTAAAAGTGAATTAGTATGCGTTCACGGTACAGCATAGTTTAACGTTCCACTTCGGGACCCGTTGCAGGGCCCGTTCCGCGGCCCGTTCCGCGAAACGAACATTTTCGTTCCGACTTCTTGGCAACGAGATTATTATATTAGATTGGCGAGAAAGTACACGAACGTCCTAAATGATTCCACGCGTCATCGATGGCAATAAATCCGCTTTACCGAGCTGGTATTTATGGTCGTCACGTATTTGATTTTCTTTTCTCGTATTGGATTTATAGGGTTGTCATGGTTCAGGCTTTTGTTTATTCGGAATATAAAAAAATTTTTTAAATAAAAAAATAAATTTAAAAAAAAAAATACCACGTTTTTAAGACGGAATAAAAAGTATAAAATAATTTTTCCTAGCCCCATTCAGATTCCTAACCCGATACAGATAGTCCTGAAAATTTGTGAATGTGAATTTTTAATAGCTATAAAAATACTTGGAAGATTTGAAACGAAAAACGTGGGGCGCAAGACTCAAGTGAACTATTCATGCATCAATTATCTATTGCATGCGCCCCACGTTTTTCGTTTTAAATCTTACAAGTATTTTCATAGCTATTCAAATTCACAATCACAAAGTCGACAAAAATTGGAAAAAGCATGAACATCCGCAGTCTAATTATAATAAACCGAAAATAACGTAAACTCGTTCTAGTTACTCGGCTAGAAATTTTTTGATTTCAAGTATAGCTTCCCTTTCTTCGCACCGCGTTGTTGTTTATGCAGCCGAGAAAGTATCAAGGTCTATCGAAAGGACACACGGTTAATTTATAATGCACTTTCGACGTTCAACGTGCAAACGCTTCCACGCTTCGTTTGCTCGAGTCACAGCGATGCAATCGATCGAAACTAGACGCGGTTTAATTTCGTGAGAATACGGCTGAACACTCGTTCCTTCACGCTAGGGACACATTAGAATTGTAACGCACCCTTACGTAATCCGCTCTCACGAGCAGTACGAGCAGTTCGAACGGTCCGATGATTGTGTCCATATTATTCGACACATTCTTTTCACGACGAGTCACTCCTTTCAAAACTGGGATTCCCCCGTGTTCGATTATTGCGTAATTAATAGAACGGCTTTTTTTTTAGATTTCAACATCGGAACCAACAAAAATTTGAACGGATTAAAAAGGTCTATTACATTTGACTGACGAATCGATTTACTTCTTTTTAGTCTTTTACAATTTCGTGCTTTGAAAACGTTATTATTACACTGCGGATTTTTATGCATTCATAGCATCGACGAAATTTTGAAATACAAAAAAAGACATTAACTTTAACATTCTTTAATAGCATTTCTAATTTAGTTTTCTTATAAGTAGATTTATAATTTAAAACAGTAAAACTATTAGAAGAATTTAAAAATACTGTTATATTATTTTCCATCTATTAAATATGTTACGAAAGGAAATAAATTTCCATTTCACTTCAGTTTATCGTAATTCACGTGGAAAATGTTTATTTTACAGAAAGATCCGTCTAGTCATAAGAAATTTGTACTGGGTGGCCCAAAAGTGACCAGACCATTTTAAAATGGAATAATCCTTTTCATTTTTAAAAAACTCACATTTATTCTTTTATAAACGAATTTTAAATGGCCCAGTGATTTGTGGATCACCCTGTATAAAGATTCGCAGATTAGTCATTATCAATGGATTGGTCCACTAATTCAGACTGCTTTTTATTGTGCATTTTTTGTTTTGAGTTAATGATAAAATCTAAATTGAAACCAAGATATGAAATTAATGAATTTTATAAATTTTTAAATTTTATACTATTTCTATCTTTTCTGTAGCGCAGCAATCAATTAACGTTGTCACGTGAAATACAGATGGCGTTCAGCAACAGGTGAGAGCCTATTTAAGGGATGACTCGACATAGTAAATGAATCGGAGTTGTTATTTGACAGACACTGTTTACATTTCCACTGACCCACTGCGCATATATGGACATTTATAGATACATCGTTTAAAAAATTAATCCCTGTAGGGATTAATAATTATTTACTTGTCAATACTCTTCTCGTGCCCATAAAGAAATAAACCAAAAATATCTACGAATTATTTAGAAAAATATAATTATTACAGTATATACCTATATTCAAATAATGCATAAATAAATCATTAGAATAAATCCTCCGCAAAATAATCTCTACCTTGCGATTCTCTAAATTGCATTAAATAAAAAAAAATTAGAATAAATCATAAGAAATCGTTGGTAATATGATATATAATTTTCAGGATGGTGTAAAAACAGTTTTAAAATGTCTGCAAAAATGATAGACATCAAAAAGTTAAAGAAGAAAATAACATACAATAATAGTATCAACATATTATTGTCAACTTATTAAAATTATTGAGGAAAGAGACAACTAACAATGACATTTCACCTTGCAGGAACTAATGGTAAAGTACATTGCAACTGCGACTACCGAATCAAAATGACGCTGCACTCACAGTGCAAGGGTTAAATGTAGTGCACGCAACGGCATTGCCGGTGAAGAGAAAAAAGGAACAAATCATTTTGCAGGCTCAGCGACGCTTCTACTGAACCGAAACACGAATGCACCAGTGCACCATCGAATATGCACTTTGCAGTGGTGATCGTGTTCACCAGTTTCCCGAGTTATATCACAAACAGAATGACAAATGACATGTTACCTGAATTGGCGAACGAAACACTAACGTTCAATTACCCGAACATCCTGCAGCATAATCGGTTCGTACAATCATTCTACTTTAGTTTGATTTGCGTTTAATCTACGTTTCCAATGATTCAAGTATACAGAGTGTCCCAAAAATGTACTTCCTTAAAAGGAACGGTGTATTTCTTTCAAGGAAGTACAACATTTTTGGAACACCCTGTAGGAATACCTAATTGTTTTTATATACGACCCTTTTAGATGAATTTTAAGTGACCTGTGTTGAAAAGAGGTCCTTTTCTTTCATTAAATGTGAATTTTAAATATGCGTTAAAAAATATAAAGGTATGCTACTTCCTTTTTTTCCATAAGAAAAATGTTTTGAATTAGTTGTAATTTTGTAATTTTCTTTTATAATTAGTTGTTGCAGTATTATCTCGTACTAGTAGATATTATTATTAGTTTTTACGATAAGTTGTTGATGCAATATTTTCGTACGTGCTTAGCTAGATAAGCATCACATCATTTTCTCTAATAATTAGTTGTTGCAGTATTACTAATAGGTATTATATTATTAATCTTTAAGATAAATTGTTGATGCAATATTTTAGCTTACCATATTTAAAAATATATTACAAGAAAGTTGAAGTAACTTTCAGGATCATTAATTAAACCTGTCAGAGCCAATTCTACTTTGACCTAGTGCATTTTGATTTTACACAGTGACTTTGCATTAAGTAATTTTACAATTAAAGAGTTTCACAAATATATGTATCACTAACTGGATCCAAGAAGCGGGGAACGGAAGCTAACAAAAAGGAATCCGTTCATGATGAGCCCAAATTAAGGAAAATGATGTCCCTCCGTGTAGCTGGACAAGAAAATGATGTCTGAAAACGAGATGAAACATCTTGGGACGTATCCACTGAAAATGGACACGTAAACATCACAGACAGAAGAAGGTTGCACGAGAATGAAGACATACGATAGGTCGAAAAGATACTTGGCCCAGCTAGAGCACACACATTCAAGAAATTCTCTTGCATTTTATTGATATTGGTTTTATGTTACAGATTTTTGTGGAAAACGAAAATGTTCTAAGTCGGCTGCAGGAAATAGAAAAATTTAATTCTAATAAGCTTTGTATAATGACTTCACAATTTTGTATTTTGTCATAAATAAAATCTACGTGGGTCTTTTAAATATCAGTGATTCATGGCTACGGATTTTAGAACGCTCTTTATAGAATGGCCCACAATTGGCCACTTTCGAAGATTTACCGAAAAAAAGATAAGTACTTTCGAAGTACTTAAGGAAAAAATGCGTGCACTGTGTATCTTAAAGGGAGAAACAACAGCACTCGGGTGTTTCGCAACCATTACGTAGCAAGTCGTTTTTGTTTGGAATGAATTCCATAAAACCATTTTTTCGATACAGATATACAGAGTAAAAATGGAAATGTGGAAGCATAAATATTATTTTAGAAGTTTCACAATTCTCACAACATTTCTCATTCATTTTCGTTACTTCGTTCCGTCTCTGATTTAATCTAAACAAAGATGACGATGTTGATGCAATGGAACCTGCTTCTGTACACTTCTGTCGATGTTTTTACGATTTCTCAAGAATTTTGCAACTCGAGGATCGAATGACATCATTTCTGAAGTATTTGTAAGTATAGTATTTACAGATTTTTCCTCAGTTGAAATGTAAAAAGAATACAGTCTCTAACATGATGCTTATGGGAGGCCACCGTGTGTTTATTATATAATAATAATTATTTCCTCCATTATTTTTTTATTTATCATTATTTTGCCAAGATACATAATGTGAACAATTTTTGGTTAGATTAAGATTTTTGTATTTGCACCTCTCGGTGGAGAGTCATGGAACAGAGCATACGATCTATATAATTTTAGAAGTGCCCATTTATGGTATGGCTAATTACAGCATACACTTTTATCAGTTTGCACAACTTAAGCAGAGTAAAGGCTTCATTATTTCGAATTTTTGGTTAGATTAAGATTTTTGTATTTGCACCTCTCGGTGGAGAGTCATGAAACAGAGCATACGGTCTATATAATTTTAGAAGTGCCCATTTATGGTATGGCTAATTACAGCACACACTTTTATCAGTTTGCACAACTTAAGCAGAGCAAAGGCTTCATTATTTCGAACATGAAGGCTTGCAGATTCACTCTTTATATTAATGAATTTGCGAAAGTGTCCTGAGATTTACAATTTTACACATAAATTAAAAAAATTAATATATTATAAATATTCTGAGGAAAAGAATCCCATTTCTTGATGAAAGAATCCCATTAATTGATAGATCCTCTAAAATGACTCAACCTCTCGCACAATAGGCAACATAATTCATAGCGTCTTATGCAAAACAATAAATACAGAAATAGTATTGTTCCCGAATATTAATGGGAGTAACTATATGTACAAAGCTTGCTATTGACGAAGCAAGGGAATTATGCATTAGCACGCTACGGTTGTCATAACATATAATTTAATGACCTTGCACTCACCTTGCTACCTTAAAATCCATCGAAACACACATTTCAAGCTATCGAATTAACCCTTTGCAAACGAATGTCGCTCTAGCAATAAAAAAATAATTATTCTCTAACAAATAGTAGGTACTTAACGTGTTAATTTAGCATATAATTTTTAAATTGCATCTAGGTCATTAGCGACATGTTTGCTGCAGTTTTTTTTATTATTACATTTGACATTGGGTCGGGTAAATAATGTCTAACGTCGATAACAACTAACGAAATAAAAGTGCAATAAGGATAACAATAACAACAGAATAACAAATGAGAGAACGTAACACAACGGAATGCTGCCGCGATGACGACACTTGAGTAAGGCTGAGATTATAGTGGAGCGACGAGCATCGATGATAGCGGCGCGGTGAGCAGCGCGGCGAAAACAAACCAATAAATGTATATATATATATATATATATATAGTGGAGCGGTGATAAGAGCTGTGAGCAAGGCGGCGCAGATGACAGCGGCGCAGTGACCAGCGCGGCAAAAACAAATCAATGTAATTAAATTCAAATGTATATAGTGGAGTGGTAATAAGAGCTGTGAGCAAGACAGCGCAGAAAGTGGTGCACATAGAAACGAAAATGTTTGTTTCTGATAGTAACTGAAACAATCGTGGTACAGAAGTATTCACGCAACGCACCGCTTTGCTCAGCGCACAGCTCTCCTCGACGCAACGCTCTTCTCGCCGCTCCACTATAATCTCAGCCTTACGAATATCACGGCGATATGGATGTTACACGCTCCCTGACGCTCCGATATGGAATTTTTCGCGATGAAACCATGACGTCGCAAAGCAACCTAAATGAGTGGAAAATTTCCAATCCACATCAAGGACACATGGAATTCCATTCAAAATAATTACTCGAAAAGTTGTAGCCATCGAGGACTGTTTGCAACAGCGATCTGACAATCGTCAATTTGATGACCAGTCCCACAAGCACGGCCACCTACGGTCACCACTTGGGAAAACCAGAATATTACTTCTTTTCCATCGTCAGAGTCCGCTGCAATGATAATAATTTTAGGTGAGAATTAAAGTCTTGTATCTCATAGATAATTGCGTGTGCCCTCGATGTGCTCCCACGACGTTAAGACGGTGTTTAGGGTCAGTTTAGGTTAGTCTTCATCGTTCGTTTCATACAAAAAAAATAAGAAAAATGCAATATCGCCCATGAAGGGTTAATATCAGCAGCTAATAGATTGGCGAAACATCATAACCCAAGGGGGCTGACGCAACAAAGGGCAGCAAGAAACCAAAGCCGTCGGAACTAGAAAAAAAAGAAGGGGACAACAGTCCTTTCTAAATCAGCGGCGCAATAGCTGCCGGCATTGTGCGCGATTCAAGTTCCGAGTATTAAAAAACCAGGTGTACCGCGAAGCTTTTGGCAGCGTGGGGCACCTCCCGATCAACGATAGTGCCCCTGTACTTTCTCCCACCATTTATAAAGTTCGGCCCGTATCTTGCGCTCGCTCAGTCGTTCTAGTATCACGTGTTTGGAATATTGTCCGGGAATCGGCACCGCCAACCGTATATGACAAGTGAACTTGTCTCTGCCGGGTCGAGAGACCCGTGATCCGTGTGCCAGACAGGCAGTGTGATCCTTCCGGTTCGTTCACGAAATCCGTCGGAGGAAGAGTCTCCTCTGGTTGCCCGATGTGAGTACGCATCTTGCTATTTCAACGTTTCTTAGACCGAGTGTTGCAACACTATTCGCGATGCAACAGTGCACAGTGATCTTGAAAACGGCAGTTCATGGCCTTTCAATTTTGGCACCAACTCGGTTTTGACCACCCTTTGGCAATCCTGCAAACTTTGAAACACACGCGTAGTCACACAAGGACATTAGCAGACTGCGGATCTTTATGCGGAATAAAAGTTTTCCGAATTACAACAAACTGGAAACGCAGGTTTATTTTCTTTTTTAATATGGTTGATAGATTTTTCAAATAATGTAACAGTATTTTTAAATTGTTCGAATGATTTTGCTGGTTTTTTTTCTATTAAATTGTTGATTTATAAAGGTCGCATTACCATCGAGGTCATTAGCGACCACTTTTGGTATACAATTATTTAGATTACATTTTTGTGAACTTATCAACAACGCATAAAGTCCGCATTAGTATATCTAAGATACATGAATTTTCTAAGGTACTAATAACACTTAATTTACATATAATTCTTTTACTCCACGATCGAAATCCTCGGAAGTGACTTTAAAAATGTCCTCAGCGTAGCACGAAGTGAAGAGAATACCTTGGACTTGCCATTTAAACGTTTGCCATGCGAATACACGGGCGAGTAAAGGTTAAATAATGCCTAAGCTGAGCTATTAGTGCACTTTGCTGAACACGTTGTTGTCTTCCCTTCCCAGGAGGGTTTCCCAACGACGAATCAATATTTTATCTTCTAGGTTTATAGATTTCCAACCACTGACAAGTCGAGTATGTTACTTAAAAACAAAAATTTTAGCATAGGGAAGCTTGAAGACATCTTGAAAGACTTGATAAGGTTTTCTGTGTTCTATATCTTGCCAATGAAAGCAAACATATTTTAATTGTGTTTTCTAAACTTTCCAGTTTGGGATATATTTTAATTTTATTTTTAAATGTTTCCAGTTTGAGATGCATTGTAATTTGAACTTAAATATTTTGTTTGTGGAAAGTAATATTCTACATTTTTTAAGTTTCCAATTTGGGAGGTATTTTAATTCTATTTTCTAAACTTTCCTATTTGGCATTTTAATTTCTGAAATATTTCATTTTCAACGTGAAAATTTTCAAATTATTCTCATTTCCCTTTTTTGGGGTAAATATCTAAAAAAATAATTAAAGTAGGTAATTCTTTTAAATTATCCATCGCTCGAACGGCGTTGCGTCGAAAAAAATTGTGTAAGAATGAAATTGGATATTTTTTCTAAACCATGTCAGATAATATTCGCGCAAGATGGAATCGGATGTATCGACAATAAAAAATTTCCCACGATTATAACGATCTGTCGATAGTGGCGTGCGTGAGTGAAGTCGACAAAGCACGATGGTTAGTGACGTACCGTGCGAAAGACTGACACTTACTCTCGGTGTTGTTGTCATCTGGAACCCCAGTATCTTTAACATTTCCTAGACAATCACATAGAAATCGTTGCACAACATTATACCTAATTGTTCACTGAAATCCACAGAATCATGATCATAGAAACCTGGATTCTTTACCTAAGTCAGTGAATGTCTTTTTAACACTTCATGTCCTAAAGGTTTGTAATGACTGTGCTACATTTAAGAGAAACTTAATCATCTTTAATTAATATCCTTAATATTTTTAATCATTTCTGGTTCCAAGAAGGTATCTGACTCTTACGTTTCTGGTTCCAAATAAGTATCTGACCCTTTCGTTTCTGGTTCCAAGAAAGTATCTGATCCTTTCGTTTCTGATTCCAAGAAAGTATCTTATCCTTTCGTTTCATTAAATAAACTAATACTTAAACAGAATTAATAATTGCTCCATAAGTTCCCGGTTAATTTAGCTTTCGTTCAAGCAAGCAGAACCTCACTGTTAATTGATACAGTCTGTGTATCCAGTTTAATAACGACGAAACTTAGAAGTGACGCAAACTTTCTCAGTATCCAGCTAATAGCGACTTTAAAAGACTATAAGCAAAAGAAATTACTGCATATCCAGGTGACATCTGTTTGAAAAGTTCATTTTGTTTAGCGCATAAAAGATTCACCAGTAATTGGTCCTCATTAAAAATTTATGAGACTTAGATATTCCATTACTTTGAATTTCTGTGCCATTTTTCCACGGATGAGTTACAACATTGATTCATTTTCAGACGCAATTTGATTCAGTTTGATCAAGACTAAATTATTGTTAAGATAGACCGATTTCAACAGAGCAAAGAGGAGTTAAAGGAGAAACACTAGTTACAACATAAAACAATATGGTTGACATACGCAGTGGCTAGAGAGCGTACTATAACCACTCTTAGTTCCCTTTAGATGCGTGGGATAGTATACGATGTAATTGTTACTGTAATTACTAGATGTCATAAGTAGTTAATTATGTAAACACATGAGACGGATGTTTGAAATAAACTCGTTACTTGGTTGGTGGTGTGGGTGTCTCATTATATTCACCATATGAATGGCTCGTAACTATATTCTGTAACTGATTCTCATAAGTTTCAAGATGAATGAAATAACTGAACTAAGAGGCAACAATGAGCCTTCCTCATCGTACTTAACGAATTGCGAGGTAAATTTGATTCATTTATAGCGTAATAAAAAATATTCGAAAATTACATACATAGTCATTTGATAAAATATGTTATCGATAGCTGAGAATTTTCTAATCATTTTTCTTTTGATGTTGACAACCACTTCAATTTTCATTGACAAAACATAATTATTGAACACCTTTGTACACGTTATTGAACAAATTCTTTCATCTCGTTCAACCAAAAAATAAATAAATGTAATAAATGAAATAAATAATAATCTTGAATGTGTACACTTCTTCAAAAAACTTAACGAAACAGAAAAGTTTTGTTAAGAAACGTTGCTACTTAATATCAGTTCCTAGTGCAAGGTCATCTGAAGGTCACAATATGGTAAGTCATTGAATTTGTGTTAAAATTGTGTACAAAACCATTCAAAAAATTTTGAAATATCGTTTTTCAGATATCATTAATTAATGATGCAATTGTTTAGACATTGAAAGCTGATTGTGAAAAACATTTCTTTATCAGACCGTCGAGAGTGCCCCAAAAATCGTGGAGACTAAATCGTAGACCTATACAAGATATAAGTTGTCGATAAATTCATCTATTGGGTTGTAAATTAAAAAATTGAAAGCAAAAATTCAGATATTTATTCATAGATTTATTCAATAACATATTTTCCATTTTGTTCTATTACCTTTTGCCATTTTCGAGGTAAGTTCTTGTGTTATTCAATAAACATATGAATAAACAACTTAATTTTATCTTCGATTCTTAATTTGAAAACGCTACGAACCTTCTTTCCCAATACTTCGTACAAAAATGATAAGAGTTAACTTACTTTTTGTGTTACTCTTAACACAAAAAGAAGACTTTTCTGAAACTTAACATATTGTATTCTAATAATTTCATTATTTTAAATAGCTCCATTGATGTTGTATACTTTATCTTTTTTTTCAAGATTGAACTAAAAACATATTTATGAACTTTATATTGCTACTAAACATGTAGTGCAAGTGGATTTAGTGTGAATACTATTTACTAGATAGTAAGTGAAATTGAACTTTACGAAACGATAGTAGAAAGATCAGGTGTTACTAGATTCCTGTTTTATGAACTCAAAACATTTTAGAAACCGGTTCACGCGAACTGGTGCCAATCGGCTGAGTTCAATCAATGTCTATTTGTTAATTTCATTCAAGCAAAACAAGAATTTTTAATGTTTTCGATGACCTTCTTTTTATGCAACAGTAACCTCAATACTAGGGGATACATACGTAACACTACATACAGTTAGGAGCATAACTGATCACACTTTAAATCAGAATAACTTTTTTATGAATGGACCAAACGAGTTCAATTTCTCTGTAATGCTAGAAGAATTAGTGTAGTAAGGCTAGTACGGCTAAAACTTTAGTACGGCTAGAACCTTTCGATTGGAATGAAATCGGTTTAAACGATGAAAGTAAAATACAGTTGCTTTCGTTTTTCAGAGCTTGTGCGGATGGATCGAGTTGTTTAGTATGATGGATTAGTTTGAAAGGTTTAGTAACTATATTTTTGGAGCAGGTAGCTTAAAACTTTACTTATTGAAAACATTTTTAATTTTTTAGTAAAATTGACAATCGTACGAATTTTTAATAGAAAGAGTTATGATTGTGCTATATTTGAAATAACTTCAATAATTCATATATAGAATTATTCATATTTGTAAAACATTATTAAGTAGCTGTTGGTAAGCACAGTGTTCAGAAATAAGCAACTGTTCAAAATTGCACTGCTATGCATAGTAGGTCACAGTATGTAAGTAGAAACAGCGAGTGATGGTCAGACATGTTGACATGTAGTGTTTTATTATTTAAGTAGTGCAAATTCATTCGGTACTATGCGTACATTGCCACTGAAGTTTTTTGAAAAAGCTATCGGGCACATTCCATTTTGCATTTTCGATCTGAATTTTTCCTAATGTGGAGT
The DNA here is from genome assembly GCA_028455795.1 of Lasioglossum marginatum. Taxonomy (NCBI): domain Eukaryota; kingdom Metazoa; phylum Arthropoda; class Insecta; order Hymenoptera; family Halictidae; genus Lasioglossum; species Lasioglossum marginatum. The sequence goes on along the minus strand of CM052257.1, from coordinate 96,235 downwards.
CATTATTGTTCAAATAATAAAATAAAATATGCTACATCCGATGAAATTAGAATTCAGAAACAAATTGGATCATTATAAATATTATAAGTAGACTGTGGAACTTCATCCAAATATTCTAAAAACTTTCCACCTGAATTGCAACTAGAGTCAAATAAACATTTGTTTCTGTTTGTAATACGTTTAATAAGTTAAAAATAATATAACAATATTTTTAAATTCTTCTAATGTTTTGTGTTTCTTCTATGCATTTTTGTGACGAATGCACAAAATCAGTAAATTACAAGTGGCAAGTTATTATAAAATTTGATATATTTAATGGAGCTTGTTTATTGAAATTGTTGAATGTTCAAATCTAATTTCAGAGTAGATGGGCAGGCTGCTTTGTCAACTGAGGGTTCACAGTGAAACTTTGATACTGGTGGACCAACTTGGCTCATTGTACGACGCATTATAACGTGGTCCATTCCATCAAGATGTGACAAGCATAGTTGTTAGCAAGAGAAGAGGTTTCCAACCCAAAAAATTTGTCTTGAACAAAGCTTTGTGAGATTACAGTGTCTTATCGACCATAAAAGACATGTTTCTTCGCCGAACTTCTAAAAGCGTGGAACCACGTCTTAAAGATGATAGTGCCTTCAGTGATATTACTGCAATATATTTATAAATTTTGCAACATTATTATAAATATTAGTACATTTCAGGAATTAGTTCAGTAAATAAATTCATTTAAAATAGAAACGAAATAGATAAAATTGTTCATCTTTGCATCACATTACTGAATATTATTTTTTACACGAATTATATGTGATAAACAAATTTTATCCAAACAGAGTAATAGGTAGTAAGGAATTGTGGATAATTTTCGTAATTGAATCATTGATTCTCGAATAATTATAAAGTTACACATGAAAAAACAGGAAGTACGGAAACTTTAAGGGTTGATTTAACTTTAAGTCCTTCGGACTGAATTTCTGCTGACAAAAGTGATTCTCGTGTTGGCCAAAGTGCACTTTGGAAACTTACGAAGTTTCATTGGCACGTTGACAACGACACCATTCTCTACATATTTGACATCGTTTTATTTAAATATTATTCGTAGTAGCTTCTCAGAAAATGTAGAGTAAACCTAAGCATGATGTATTAATTATAATTAAAATTAAAATGCATAAAGAATGTTCATAATTGAAATGTATAGAGAATGTTCATAATTGAAAAGCTCAAAGGATGTTCAGAATGGAAGGTTCAACTGTTCTCCAGAATTAAATTTCTGAAAAGCTCAGGCTGACGAAGAAACCCGGTTTTCAGATTCGCATAAAGCTCAGGAGACCGTACAAGCATCACCTGTTGATCGCTGCCGCACGTAAGGAAGATAAAATTCAGACTATATCCGTAGTCTTCCTATAATTTCAAAGTGTATAATAGTCCAGGATAAATCTACTTTTCTGACAGGGGCGAAGACCGTCGCTTTGGAAGGAGCGGCGCATATCATCATGTGCATCACTGTGAATCAGACTGAAGAATCGGGAGTGGATGTATAATTAGCATTGTTTCCCAGTGAATAACGCAATCCAGTAATAATATGCTATTACGAGTTGTAATTATGTTCTCTTAACAAGTTTAACACCGACGAGAGCTTGTTTACCTCGATAATAGCACTTCTTTCCCCTGCATACAGCACTCGGCGATGAAATGACTAATTATAGATTGCCTTCCTCCGACAGTGAATAAGGAAACCTGCGAGACTCTGCTAATTAACCGTGTCTATCATCTGGTAAACGCGAAAATCGTTCTATCATTGAAAATAATCATTGTCACTCGCACTTAAGTCGTGTCGGCGTCGATTTGACTGCTAATCGATTCCATGAAACCCATAGAAATGTCATTGGCTGGACCTGTGAAGGAACAGGGAAAAGGATGTTTCTGCGAACAGTTTAGCGACAATGTCGTGTGCTCGGTTTTTGATCGAAAACGATGTTGCAACAGAGAAAAATTTCCGTGTTTTCCGAGTCAATTGGACATATCCGGTGGCTCCAGCAATTTACCAACTGGTCATGACCGATTGCGGGGAGCTGTCTGGCACACTTTTTGCGGTTGGACAACGGAAAATGTTTCCTAGATAGGGACGATGTGTTTGGCATTTTTAGAACCGGTGACACTCGTTCGCCTTTTCTTCTTTTTTATTTTACACGTTGAATTTTATTTAACGAATTTAGTGCGTCACGAGTTTCTTAATATTAATTGTTTGTTACTTGATAATGAAGTTCACAGATTACGCTGGGACCTAGTTAATTTCAGTATCAATAAATTGATATTAAGTGAAAATTCCAAAATAGTATTAAAATTCCAATAATGCAATGAAATATTATTTAATAACTTTTAAAAACATGGGAATGACACGTTGTCGAAGACATACTTTCTTTACTGCTTAAAGACAATTTTAGACATTCATAAAATTTCGATGAATTCAGATATTTAAAAAAGATATTTACTGAAAAATAAGAACGTGTAGAAATTTCAACTTAAACGGATGACGAATTCCTGAGATCTACTGGGTGCTAGGTTGGCAGTACAGTCATTTTCAGTGTTACAACTTCGCCGTTTCTTTGAATTTTAGTAAATCCTTCTACTGCAGTACTATTCTACATACACAAAACTTTAAAAAAGAAAGGAGAAAAGATTTTACTAACATGCTATCATAAATTAACACGTGTAATAGCAACCTTTTTTTTCATTAATTTCGAAGCAAATTATTTTACCTTTTAATTTGAAACCTTGGAATGAAATTGTAGGGATTAATTTTTTGTTTGACACTAAAGGGCTAAAAGTCGTCTTAAAAGAAAGGCACGACATTCACATTTAGTAGATTGCTCCCCTCATTGTAATTGGGCTACTTTGCCCTACTCTTGTAATTTGTCTAAGAAAAGAGAAGCCAATCGCTCTACCTTCGCCGTGCTTCTAGTGTGAAACCAGTTCAATGTCTGACACAACGAGTGGCCATGAAAGTAAAGCGATGAAAGTGAAGTCTACATCAGAAACGTGCACCGCAGCGTAAGATTCCAGAACGCGCAATAGTTCGTTCCACGGGTGGATACCCGGGAACATTTCGTACAGTTCACTTAATGAAGTTGATACAATTCCGTGGGTAAATACTCGGACCATTTTCACCGGCAACTGCTCTGTTCTTATTAGCCACAGTGAATTCGAGGACACGACCCAAACCAGTTACATCCGAGGAAGAAATCTTCGAAGGGACTTCCAAAGATTCCTTGCGTCCACTGCAATTTGCGAACGAGCGTAGATGGAATTAGACTCCGGATCATTAGGCAAAATAAAAATGTTGTGCACCAATTGTACGACACAGAAGCTGAATGTCAATTTATTTCCACAAATATTTTATTTAATCAGGCAAAAAAAGTTATATGAGCACTCTTAGTAATTATTAGACTCCGGATTTTATGCATTTATAACAAAAATGAGCGAGTGTAATTTAAAACTGTGAAAATATTAAAAAACTTTAAAAGTATTAATATATTATCTTCACCACACTAAAATTATTAATGAAGAATATAAATTTATATTTAACTCCTGTGTGTTTTGCAATTGCTGCACAAATTTTTTATTTTGAATTTTACTTCTTTTTATTTAAAAGAATCCTCGTTCGCGGAGGGTTAACACTTTGTTGGAAGTGCTGTGCAGATAGAGTTCTAATCCCACGAGTGGTATCGTGGTCGGAAAATCAAATGCTTCGCGGTCCTCGGGCCGAAGTCTGGGAGCATCGATAGAGTTATTACACAATATCGTCGCGCGGCGGCGATGAATCAACGATCGGCTTTCGCGTTCTCCCTTCCTGCTTGATCGTACGCCACGATTTCGCTAATTAACGGCTGATGTTTGCGCAGTTCCCGGCCAACTTGAAGCAATTTCATGAAGTATCGGAAGAGTATCTTTCAGGGGCGCCGGGTGTACACCGGAGAACAGTTCCGATTGAGTCGGCGCGATAACAACCGTTAAAATCGCGTAACCTTCACGCGAGCAGTGGCGAGGAGCTTGTATAACCTCGTGATTCGCTGGTTGCAACGATTGCAGCCGCGTGGCTGTTGCACCCGCAATTAACGCGCGAAAACGCTCGCTGAACTTCCTCGTTGAAAAGCCACCGAGGAAAGTCAAGATTCTCCTACGGAGTCGTCTTGTATGAAACGTTTAATCGTTTGTGAACGATCGTTGACTGTTTCTGCTGTGATACATTACTTTTATTATCTCAATCATTTCATTGCTATTTTTAAATATATATGTATATATTGTTTTATTCCTTTCCCGCGCGTAGTCAGTTATTTTATCCCACAACTGTGATTTTCACCATATTTAACCACTTGTAGCTCTTCGGTATGTTAATCGATTTTGATGAAATTTTCAGCATGTGTATAACTAACATAGATCTACAAAACATATATTTTAAATCTTCATTAAGAGCCCAAATAAAAAAGTTTTAAAAAATCCTTTTTTTATTTTTGCATGCAACCTTGTAAATTGTAATTTTTGGAAAATCTTTTTCGCAGATCATTTAGTAAACCAATGCTTCTAATTGATTATAAAAAATCAGGTCGTTTGGTACAATTATAAAAAAGTTATTCTAACCTTTAAAAGGTGTACGAACACTTTGTACACCCATTGTATATTACATCAGACAAAAAGGTTTTTCGCTTTTAATATTAGACTTGGAAAATATACTTCCCTTGCAACATTGTTATCGCCTGAGAAAAGTCAATAAAATATACATTCGACATGGATAACCACTCTCTTACGTTCTGCGAATGGTTAACACAACTGTATGTAATAGTATGTTCTTGAAGCTATCAAAAATACTATTATATTATAAGATACATATCTAAGATATTTTGTAATTAACAAAATTTGTGGAATTTTGTTTCAGAAACATGACGGAATGCAGAGCACGATGGACCGTGACCATAATCTTCGCCACCCTAATGCTACAGCAGACAGTTCTAGCGGGTGGCAAGAAAAATACTGGAGGAAATCAAAAATCGACCACAACATCAGGTAAAACAAGGAAACTTTTAAGACTAATTAATAACTTGCAAATTATTGCCGATGTACATGCAACAATGTCATGATTGCAGTTTTCTTGTTATTATCAAATTTTGCAGATTTTTATTGAAAAGTCCTACACATTACACAAGAACAAATATATTAAGTATACAACAAGAAATATAAAATTATTTGCACTTCCTCCGTCACTTTCGTTTGCAAAAATCTATGAATAAATTAGGCAGATATTTAATTAGCAACATATCTCGCATCATTCATGGAACAACAAATTTTAATTTGAAATCGGTGAATAGACTAAATCGACGATTTAATAGTGATGTAATGGTGAACTGTTCCTGACTTATTAACTAAGCGATTATGCCAGAGATGTAATCTGTATTGAAATAATTTTCAATGCCTGTAGCTTTAGAATTTGTTACTGTATTAAACTGCAGAAGCTTATGCAAATTTGCATTTTCGAAAACGAATTAAAAAACATTAAAGTCACGAAAGATTTCTTGAAAGAACATGAATCTGCATTGACCGTTGTTCAATTTTGTATCCTGTAATTTTTTGAAGACATTCATACAAGTTATAAACACATAAAGTTCTGCAGTTTAATTGCAACTTATAGTCAGAGTAACAAACATAATCATAGAATGGAGATTCGACAGAAATTTATGAGAGGTTCGTGTATCGATCCAAATTTTTTATTGTTATCTATGTTCTACTTTGCATCTGAAAAACGCGCTTGCATTCCTATGCAAGCGAAAGGAATATAACTTCGGATCGTAAACCGATGTTTCTGTTGCAATCATGTTCTGGCAAATGAGTCGGCCGCTTTATTGTCGCTTTCAAGTCACTTAAACAGGGTTTACTCGCGCCGGGATAAACGTGATACAATTTTTACTGTTATTTAATTACACCTTCGAAAAGAATTTGTTATGGAAATAGTGTTGCAAAAAATCGATCGGGTAGAGGGAAGGTTACAATACTTGCTCAGGTATTTATTGTAACAATATTATAATATGAATAACGTCCGATCAGAATTAATAATCAATTAGGAGAAACATTTCACTGTAATCGGATTGTAATGAATAGACTGCGGATGTTTATATGAAATTTTCAATTTTTGTAGACAAATTTTAAGGAAGTGATACCAAATAAAATTCTATTTTCATTGGTAATAGCATTTGTAGATCCAACATAAATAAAAATCGTACTAAATTCTGTTGAACTTAATACTCCAGCATTTTTTGCAAATTTTTATAAGCCATAAATGCATAAAGATTCGCAGGCTAATAATGAATATGGACTTATTCTTCATTAATTCGTTCTATTTATTTTATCTGTTCCTGTCACAAACAATGCAACTAATATAAAAATAGTTATGCTTATGATGCGCATGATTTTGGATCAATTGTGTTGTAAAATACAGTTCATCGGAATTATAAAGAAATAGATTTCATTTACAATTTTTCCATATATGTGAGATCATATTTTACTGATATTTATCTGAGGCTACAACGAAAATTTTTTAAATTTATTTTGTAGATTCATATCACTCAAGGTCATTCAAGATCAAACTTGTAGTGAAATTTTTGGTGTGACAGTCCTCGTTTTGATGTGAAAGTTCGAAGGCACGAAGTAAAGTACAAATAAAACGATCACACCTTTTCTGCATTTCCCTACAAGTTTGACCTTGAATGACCTTGAGTCATAGGTCGTTGAATTCGTCTTGAAACGCGCTATTTGATGGTGGATAAAAAAACGTATCATTCCATTTAAAAAAAGAAAGTTGACTTTCATCTCACCTTGATGTGTCCACCGGGAAAAATAAAAGTTCCATCACATGATGTCCCCCTCGGTATTAAACAACTTTCATCTGAAACATACATTCGGAGAAATAACATTCAATTTAGTTTCTATTTCTTGTAATCGATGCTGACATTTTTTATTTTGCATAAAGATCCGCAATCTAATGATTATTATATAATAGTAAACTGGTGCTTCTAACTTGAAAAAAGTCTTGAATTTGTTTGATGCAATTTGAAGGAACTCATTTTATATTGAATGGTGTATGAAGACGTATTAGTGGGACTGTAAACAGTGATAACAGCATTAACAATAATTAAGGCAACAGGCAGAAGCACGAAGCGAAAGAAAGAGGCAATTGGTTCCTTGTGCAACAACTGGAAGTTAATGACAGGGTACAGTTCACGAGTTAGAAAATGTTTGCCCGTGTGACATGCTGGAATTCAAGTTACGTGTTCGAGACAAGTTGTACGCCCACAGCGTGGAAATACATACGAGTTTAGTTTCAGGGGTGACACGAACAAAAATTTCCCCAGAAACTAGATTTGCTAATTTATCAGTGAACTTTAGAACGTAATAGAATCTCTCTGTGTCACACATTTGGTGGATTTTCAACGATTCCAACTAATTTTTTCTTATTAAATGAAACTGCAATCGTTAATTCTATTTGCCATACTGCTATGACGGTAGCTAAGGACAGGTGCGCATTTGCAACTTTGTTGCAGCAACTGCTTTACTACCTGAATAAAACATGCTGCTTTAAATGTAAATTGGCGCTGGCTACTGTTTAATTGCAGCAACTATGCAGTTACGACGCCTTTTATTGTCGCATCAACTCAACTGTTGCCTAAGTGGATAAAAGGAGCTTTACTTATCGCGTGTACGATTAGGCTCGTGACATAGTTTTTGGTCTTCTCTTATTTCTTGTATTACCTCTTATCTCTTAATTATCTATTTAAATATTGCCCAACACTGGTCCTCGGCACGGCGCGATTGTGGCCTAGATTGATCTTTTATCTAGCGCTTTTATACTAGGATTGATCTACGCTTTTACTATAGGCGTTTAAAAATATCGCTCTTATCGTACGGTAAACACCTGTAACTTTTGAACCAGTGAATTCCTAACATTGAAACTTGGATTTTTGGCATTGTCTCGCCAAAATCGACAAGATTGCACAAAGAAAAGGCAAACACTTTTGGTTCGCTCAACTTTAAACACTCATAACTTTTGAACCATTAATCTCCTAGGATCGAAACTTGGATTTTTCGCATTCTCTCGCCAAAATCTGCGGGATTACATAAGAAAAAGACAAAAATTTTTGGTTCGCTCAACTCTAAAGAAGATCGCCCGGACGCACTAAAAAGGAGGACAAATCCGGGGAAAGCCGGCCGAATGCCAATCCTATTCACGGGTCACCCCGTGCAGAGCCGTCGTTCTCCCTTAAAAGCGATAAAAATCGCACGCAATGCACTTCGGTTATCGTAAACGCTGTGAACACATAAAATCCGCGGTGCAATCGAACTCGGTCACAACACGTTGCACGGTGCAAGTTCAGTGTTACCCTTTTTGAGGAACAGTGTGCGAGGTGTTGTAAAGTTCGAATGACAGGCTCGTGCGTCGCTTGAATATTAATACCGGTAATTTGGCGACGGTCCAAACGATACTGAGCGGTCCTGATTGAAATTCGTTCGGTGGTTTACCAGGCAGCGTGCACAGTCACCCGTTCATTTACCGAGTTACCCGGCTGCATCGATAAGATCGGCCGTGTTGGTATAACATTTACCGTTCTCGACTGAAAGCAGTGAAAGGGATCGGCAAAACGGCGGAGCGAGCTTGTTTCACGATCTATTACGTCGACATTGGATCCCCGACGGCCGTCATGTTTGGTGAACGTTTTCTGATCCGATGGTATGCACGATAAACAGGAAAAGGAAATAATCGCGAACCGGGCATAGTGCATCGATGCATAGCTGCTGATAGGTATCTACCGAATCGGTATACTCCGGCCCTTTTGTCGTGGGAAAATCCTCCGTGTCCTTCTACCAATACTGAACAACTACGATGATGCCATTGGTATCCGTGGCATTAAACGGCGTGCGTCTTTGTCCTGATTAAAGTGATCCTACTTACGTATCGACTACCGCACGGTTCCGGGTAAATGTCGCTTGGGTAATAGAGACGGGAATGAGTAAGCGAGCTAATCAGAGCAATCGGTCGCACGCGGAAAAAAATTCGAGCGAGGCAAATTAGCTTCCAGAGATAATCTACTTTGGTCGGCCGCTTCTATTTTGTTGGAAAAATAGGGCGTGTTTGGGATTTATGGAAATGAAACTGATACAGGTGGCGAATTTCATCTTTGTGGTCTTGTTTGTCGAGTTCTCAAAGGAATTCAATTTCATTTGGACTTAAAAGAAGTGAAATTTTGATCACGAGTCTGACTTGTCATTTCTACTGCTTAATATGTCCCTTGATGTTAAATGAACAGTGGCAGAAAATCAATATGATAAAAATATAAATAGTTAATACTGTAAATTCCGTATTCGAGAATAAACCCCTCAGGCGAAATGCGAAAAGTTATTTTATTAACATATTCATGAAACTATTAAATATGGAAAACATGAAATTCTGGAATCAGTTATTGATTATTTATCAAGTGGAGTTGGAAAACCAGTTGAGATTATTAAATGTGCTGGAGAGAATCCAATAAAAAATAAATGTGGTTTAAAATATAATAATAAATATATAATATAAAAATATAAAAATATGAAACAATGAACTGTCTCTTCAGTATCAGTGAAAATTGTTTTAAATTGACACAAGAGGGTTGCATGGATAAGGGTTAAAATAAAAAATCCAATATTTTCAGTCTGTATGAATTTTGTTGTCTACTTATATTCGATTTTACAATAAAGATAATATAAATAAGAATTGTCGGATATTTACTATTTAAATACGAATTTAATTATTTACGTAGCTATTATTATTTATTTCCCAGGACATAAGGACGATCTTTCGGATTTGGAGGACTCAGAGACTTCGTACGGTTTCCCTTTTCTGCAGAATTCATATCATTCTATGCGCTATACAATACCACCAAGCGTCAGCTTCTTCCCAAGCTTTACGGCAAGTAAACCGAGCGGGTGAGTGTGATGGAAATTTTATTTTGTATGGTTGCAAAACTGTGAATGTGTTTGAAAATTTTTTACTGTCTAGCAAGACTATTTTGAAGAGAGACCATTTTTTTTATTAATGTAGAAGTATTATTAAGCGACAGGGAAAAAATATAAAATATCATTCAATTCTGTTAAAGTCTGTTTTTTATTTTTTAGAATTATTATATTTTAAGACTCGTTAAATTAAACGATTCGTACTGCATCGTGCATTTTTATGCATTCAGTTCCAGAGTATGTGTGTGTATGTAAAATTCTTATTGAACCTCAAAATAAAGGAAGAATATTCATAGTATACATTTTAGATTTTTACCTGAATTTTGTATATTGTTTCAGCTACACTTTGGGCTTCGTCCAGAATATGACAAGCGACGTTCATCAAGAAATCAGGTGTGGCGATAGTTATCCACGTGGCTGCGATGCGTCCAGACACAGAACGTACGATGGCTCCTGTAATAATCTCTACCATCCAACATGGGGCATGGCAAACACAAGATATGGTCGCCTGTTACCCGCGAATTATGGTGACGGTAAGTTTTCTTAATCTTTCTTTTCAATCTTGAAGGCTAAAATACTGCTAAAAAGTGGACGATGATTTTCATTTGCAAACCAGAGGAGTACATCGTGAATCTTTGAATTGGAGACTTCCAAGTTTGAATTATTCGGTGCTTCTTTGATCATATTGTTTGCAATGTAAACTCCACCATTCATACTTCTATTAAATTAAAAGTAACGTAAACAATGCTAATAAATTGCACTCGGTATAAAATATGTAGTTCTTCCTATGATGCTAATCTGCATAATGGAAAAACAATTTTAACAACTATGTGACTTGAACATAGCAAATAAATTGAATTGAACACTCCATGTTCGCAGTTGCACTGAATGACGTTACAATTCTCTCAGTTCACTACGCACTAGTTACTTCCGCGGTCATTGTAAAAATATCTCTCTCTCTTTCTCCTTCCTTCCTTCGGAAGTACACCCGCCAGGTTTTGTTTGGTCGTCGTAAACAATTATGCAGAACCGAACGTTTATTACCGTGCAGCGAATTTTTTTGAGAGGAGTCTATCGATTTCTCTTGTCAAATTGCCGCCGATAAACATTTCTAATGGAACGGCCACTTCTTACAGCACTCTTACACCCTGTGTAAGTCGATGTGTTACGTCGATCATTCACTTTCTTCCACGCGATCGACGCAACAGTTTCCTTGAACTTTTTCTGCGTTTCCGATTAATTGGAACGAAAAAAATCGTGAGCTATTAATTCGACGTTATCTACAATGTTCTCGTATATCTCCGTGGTATTTTATTATTGTTTATTTTTGCCCGTTTTCTCACTTATTCCCACGATACCGTTAACTTTCTAATTTCGTGGCATTGTAGTATAGATACTCTTAATCCTTTGCACTCCGAATTATTTTTCAATTTTGTTGCCAACAACTCGCTACTGTTTTAAGTGTTTTATTTGAAATTTACTTCAGAGGATAGTTCCTTGCCTGATACTTATTTTATACAATTTTGTTCACTAATTATATTAAATATAGCTCCGAAACTTTGTTGTAATTTATATTCGTGGAACTTATATTTGTGTTTAACCCCTTGCCCTACGATTTATTCTTACGGTTTCAGTGATTAGAATTTTTTTTGTAGATCGTAATTTCCTAAAAAAGGAGAATATTAATATAAATTGTATTCCTATGTGTTCTCCAATAGCCGTATATTAACAAAATCAAAATAGAATTTTATTTCGGTTTGAAGGAAATTATTAACATACATTTTTATTAGAATCTGTTCAGAATCTTCATCACGAGTCAGACACGATAAGAACCCGGTTTATTTACATTTTTCTTTCTCCGATGTCGAGTCACGCTCGACAAAGAAGTGCAAAGGGTTAATCAGTTTCTGGGAACATTGATCAATGGCAGATCTTCATGCAAATATTCAATTAAAATATACAATAAAAGTTTTCATCATAATTTCAACATAACAATTCTAATACTGTTGAACTGTGTTGCTTTCTAGTGTAAATATTTATTTTTAGAAAAATAGAATGATTGTATTTCTTGATGTACCAATTCTGGTAGGTGATCGGACTGAAATAGTAACAGGATCACCTTGTTCGGTAAATCATGTAATCTAACAACAATCACGTAACCCCGCCAATGCCGCAGAAATTGTTACGTTAATTTCTTCAAGAGCACAGCCTATAATAACTCATTGGTCAAGTCACGCTTCGCTTCTTTTAAGTCAACGGAACGTGCGTTCTAGATTGGAAGTCCATTAGGCGGATCTTGATGTGAAATTTCCAATTTCTTCAGGCTATTGCGCCATCGTTAAAACATTCCGATCAGGCGTAAATCTAAGTGGAGGAACGTAGTAGGATACGTTAGGATAGGATACGTAGTATTTAAAAAAATAAATAGTAAAAACATTTTAACTAATTCAAACCACTGTTATCGTATTTTCTACTCATTAAAATTGTTAAGGAAAGAATTGAACCTCCCGCGTCTTGAAATCAAGGCAGATAATTTTTATTTTGCATAAGAATGAAGTATTGGGTTGAAATGAAACCGAATTTCTTTATTCAAGCGATGAACTGTCATTAATAAAATATTTTCTTATTTATTCTTTTTGGCAAAAGATCATTGAACAAAAGGGAAAATATCTTACTCATTCAAATACTGCAAAAAGCAGTATAACTTTTTCCTCTTTACACAATAATTTTCGAAATAACGCTCAAGATAATTTATTTAGATAATGCCCAAGTCTGTTTCGAATGTTGTTATCCAATTGAACGCACGTCGTAAGTCCGCGTATTTGTGTAAAAGGGATCGTTTAATTATATGTTGTTTTTCGTCTTTGACAACGCTGTTGCACCGGCAGAAAGAAAACTGTAGCACCGTTGCACCACGCTCGTGTTTCCAATTTTTTCATTTCCAGTTCTACTTTTCGTGCTCAGTGATTTCATTACGAAAATGCGGGAGACACGGCTCATGAAGAAAAAATTTCATATTGGAACTGGAATTACCCTAACGTGACAGCATAATTCAAGCAGATATGCTTTCGAATGAAATTAGATTGCGACTTTGCTGTAACTGTGACGTCAGTTTCCGCGTCTTGATTTATTATTGCTTGCAATTCTGTTTTATTAGGCACGCTTCCGTTACGTTTCTATGATACTTATTTGTTAATCGTCAGTTCTACAATGAACTTGTACATACAACTATCTGTACATATTATGTTCTATACCTAATGTATACCTACATATTAGTGTATATGTATTTAATTGTTGTAATAGTATGCATTAGAAATACATATTAATATTAATATGAGTAGAGCTACAACTGCTTATAATTTAATACTTCTAGCTAGACTTATATTTAAAAATTGATTTTTTTAATGCAAGATTGTCAACTTATAAAGTGCCTAACAAAGCAGTTCTAACAATTTGATCACCCACTAATAAATAAATAAAAATTGAATTATAGGATTGAGAAGATACAAATTCTTTATCTGCATAAAAGTTGCAAAGAGAGTTACAAATACGTTTTGATTCACACATTGTGCAAGCAAGCATAGTTTTGCCTTGAATTAACAGAGTTACAACTTTTTCGCAATATTTCGTGCTGTCGAATTGTGTGAGTCATAAGTAATATCGTATTCAACGTGGTTATTATTTCTCTTGAAATATCAGTATGACTCATTCTTCCTTAGCTGGGGAAATAGAACCTCGAAATAGTTCTTGAAAAGTGTTCTTGTTCGAATTATGCTAATCGCAAAATTTCTACAAGCTTTTAGTTTTCAATTGAGAAAGAAAAGAATATGGAAATATTCTTAACAGGACCTATTAAGAATATTCTTAACCAAAGATAAAAAACTGATAATGGCCCCCTCTTTCCCCCTCGAAATCCTTGGTCACCTGTTTTACACTTTTTTAATATCTTTTATACTTTTCGAGATATTCGGCTGGAAATTCTTCAAATGAACACCCTGTATACAATATATATATATATATATATATATATACATATATATTGTATTATTATTATAAATGCATAAAATGAATGGCATGTAATGAATTCAATTTTGGATTGTAAAGAAGATCGGATCGGTATATAATTAAGAGTCATTAACTAGCATGTGGAGACTTCATGTTTCAACGCTATTAACTTTACGCAGGACGTCACGACCTTTCGTGCAATTAAGTGTTATCAGAGTTCAAGATAACAGTTTGTTACAGAAAATATTTACTTATCAGATTGTTTCACGTTATTTAACATCAGATAGTGCATTGCATATTCTTATGTTTTAAGAATATTTATAAATACCAATAAACAATCAACTTCTTTTATTATCGCTTTTAATGCTCGGTAAGTGTAGTGTTTATTAGTTTTTATCGTTTCTATCATTCGTTACATCCATTAACTTTTCCGTGTAAATGCATAAAATATGCAGTCTACTTACTAAAGAAAATGATGTAAATGACGTGTTCAAATCAAATTCTGTAACAGTATGTCTGAAAATTGTATGAACTTTCTGACACATAAAACTTGCTCCTCTGGTGACGATCTCTCATAACAAATACTCAATTCCACAGAAACTCGTTTCGATTTCAACGGAACAAGCGCTGTCGAACCTGATTTATGAGTTCACACTGGAACTGGTGCACCTTCATTTTGTAAGCTGTACGATGTCTGGTTAAATGTCCAAACACGGAACGCGGAACACGGTCGGCTGTGTTACAAAATAATGATCTAATCAGGAGACATTAAAACTCACTCCGAATTTTTCGTAGAATTATTTATTCTTTCATCTAGTATCGAAAATAATACTGTTACAAGGTATAAATTGACTTAACGAAGACAACCGAATTAAGGCAAACGAATAAAAATGTAATAACAGGTTGTTTGAAAAATGTTAGACCTCCTGCAAATGTTAATCGAAAGTTAATCGATCTTCCGAGTAGGAACATTCTTCCAGCAGTGTAGAATTTCTGCGATTCAGGCAAAACACAGTAACAGGAAGTTAATTGGAGAATTATGACACCTATATTTGAATGTCATGAGCTAAGACCGCATTCATATCAAATTCATATGAAAAACTCTCAAATCGTTGACGTTCGTTTCTAGAAAGTCGAATAAACGCGAAACCTGTTTTTCTCCAAATGATCACAGTAACTAACGATTGTATAAGAATGTTCCATGATACATTCATCATTCTTCGGTATTTCCCATTCTTCGTGTTTCGACACTTCGTTACGTCGGTATTTCCCTTGATCATGAGAGAAGAATATTAAAATCGTCATTGTAAATTTTAATACTGTTGCGGTGCACGGAATACCGAAGCAATTCGAGTCAATATCTTGTCCGTTTCGTGTTCCAATTTTTCCTTTCGGTTGCATAAATAATTTATGACTGCGCGGTGAAAGAAAAGTCCTAATCGTAAAAATTAATAATATATCTGTCAAATCGGATAATATTAATCTATACGTTCGCCTGAATAGTGCAAATGTGATTTATCGAGTTTTAATATAACATGATTCACTAAACATTTTAATTGATAATTTAGTTGATACCTATGTGGGATTAGATTTAATAATCTATCTAATGAATCTCGGCCATTTACACATCGTTAATGATTATGGTTATATAGACAAGTTATTATGATTAATATAGACAAAAATGTTGCATTCGTAATTTGATTCATTGCCAGTATTATTTATACAGCAAAATCGGAAACTCAATTGAATAAATTCATAAATTCATATTCGCGTTGATGGTGACAAATAAAATGACGGTGGGCGACTTTAACTTTAACAAACAAAGTGTTATTTAAGAAAATATAACAAAATATTAATACACTAAAATATGAAATTATAATGAAGTTTTTATCTAGAGAAGGAAATAAAGATACAATAGGAAAAAGATATAATAACAACAATAAAAACGTTTGAAGAATTTTTAATGGCTATTGTACTATTTCCAACTCATTCAAATTATTAAGGAAATATATAAATTTCTATGTAGCTTATGTATGTTGTAATTAATGCAGACAATTTTTACTTCGCATAAGAACCTGCAGTCTAGTTTTCACGAATCTTGAAAAAATTCAATTTTATTGTTATGAGATATCTCCAAACAATTTAAAACATTTGTTTGAAGTAATAAATAGTACGATCAATAATTATAATGATAATTCCAAGTTTTTTTCTTATATGCTGGGAACATCTTTCCATTGACTTGTAATTAGGTATGTATTAACATAAACGTGTATATTTATTTTATCCAGGTATTCGATCGCCTACGACTTCAGTTACTGGTTCAGAATTACCACTTTCTCGGCTGGTTAGTACTACTTTGTTCCCCCCTCTGGATGTTGACGATCCAATATGGACATTGGCTGCGATGCAATGGGGACAAATAATTACACACGACATGGCCTTGATTGACGGATCCACTCAATCAAGTAAGTCTAAGTTTTCACAATTACTATTACAGGAGAACAACTCCCATTATTTATATTTGCCTGTAAAACTTCATTTTTCCCCTCAACTTTCCCCCTTACAATTAAATTCCTTTACACATTCTTCCTCTTCCGCCTCTCTTATCCTAACTTTATTTCTACCTTAAGGCGGTAGACTCGTTTCCAGGATTGCAAGGATGCGGGATTCGAGTTCTCATTTCTCACTATCTAGTCCTTATATTTCCTTAAAATGTTAATCATAAATTGCAGAATTATACAATTTAACATCAGAACAAAACTTAGAACTTAAATTTACAAACTCACTTTATTTACTTAAAACTATCAAAACAGAACTTAAATTTATTTCTTTGGACGTACGTTAAAACTACTAAACAATTGAATAGATATATTCTTTTTTATAAAATAATGTGAAGCAGTCACTTTCAGTGTTCTGTAGATTTAGTGTTAATATCATGGTAGAATTGCATACGTGTCTAGTGGGTCATTCTTAATTTCTCTGTAATCAGAGCCGCACGCAACACAATGCTGCACCCCTCAAGGACAATTAGTAGATCCGCTGCTGCTTCACGGCCAATGCTACCCGATCATTATTCCTTACGATGATCTCGTTTACCGCAAGGCCAACATAAGATGTCTCAACTTCGTCCGTAGTACGACTGACCTCGACCGTGGCTGCTCCTCGCAATACAAACCAGCAGAACAGGTTTGTTGATCCTCGTACTAGGTTACTTTGCTCGCTTATTTGTTACTCCGAGCCATTCTTGCGTGCATGGTTGTCGGAAATCTAGTCACAAAATTAGGAATAAGTGTGGGGCTCGCAACCATTAATTATACTATTGAATGTTCGATTGAATACCGGTGAACGAAACTTGCGTTTTTCCTCAATTATCGATTGCGTGTCGACATAAAGGTTGCTGACCTGTCTGGAGAAAGTGATTGGGGCTGCGTGATAATTAGTTGATCCTCGTAGAATTAATCTGGTGTTTCGAAAACAAATGATTTTTTTGCCATGGTGCCCTAATAATTAACGCCACTTTAAGATCGTAATATTACGTGTCGTAGAACTCGCCTTTACGTTGGTTACAACGTCGTATTATAAACATTGGATGGCGACGATATGTAATAAAATGTCGGTGACCTTGGAACTGCGAGCGAGTTTATGGCATCTTTTATTGCCACTAAATCAATCTAAATCAATCGTCTCCCCTTAATTTGACGCAATATAACTGTTTATTATGACGTTATTGTGAGACGCCACAGTATTGTGACAGTTTTTAATTCTTCTTTTTTAAGAATTTGATAAATACGATTAAATGAAATGGCGGCTTTTGAAACAATTTGATGGCGATTAGCGGTTCAGTTTTGTTATTAACTAACCACTGTAATTAGCTTATCCTCTACGGAGTGTGGCAACTTGAAATTGCACGTGGAACGTAAACTTATTCGCGAAATACCTCGTTTGGACCGTTTAATAGTTCATTTGTCTACATGATTAATAACTGTACTTCATGTTCACCTAACTACATTTTCATTATCATACGACGTTGTATCATGGACAAACAGAAAATGACTATTCACTACACAGATGATATAATTTGTTATTTAGAAAATAGTTCATATTATAGAAAACCCGGTATTATATGTAGATTGTAATAAAAATTCATTTTTCACTTTGGTGAAAAAATTGTGTCGAGTAAGATGATTTTTACCACAATATCATCGATAAAACAAGTAGAAATTCTTTAGAAATCTCGTGAAAGTCTCCAAATTGGATTATAAATGAAATAAATAATGAATATTTTGTAGGTTTTGCAATTTTTCATTAACTTTGAATAAAATTGAACAAAGAGCCGATAGTTTGAAACAAGAGCGACAGAACTGAACAGCTAGCAGAGACAGTATGAAGAGAGCAATAAATATAGAGTAAGGAACCTAATGGATATAGAGTAGGGGAACTAACTGAAACAGAGTGGAGGAACCAACGTGGATAAAGTAGGGGAAGGGTCCTAAGCTGTAAAATTGATGTTGGACGACACTGGTCTAATCCTTTGCGTTCGAACTGTAGTTGAAACACAAATGTCACAGTACACTTCCGAAAACGAAAATAAAAGTAGAAGCAGTAACCTATCATTATTTTAACCATTGTAGTTCGTAATTTGATAATATTAAAGAACAATTTTTTAGTTGACCGTAGTTACACACTACATGGATCTTTCTTTGGTGTACGGATCCAGTGATCAAGTAGCAGCTTCTTTGAGAGCTGGTGCTGGTGGTCGCCTCAATGTAGATGTTCGGCATAACAGAGAATGGCCGCCTGCAGCAAGCAATAAGAGTCAATTATGCGAATTTGTGGACCCTGACGAAGTGTGCTACCAAACTGGTGGGTTCAACAGCTATAATAAACATTTAAACAAGTCACTTACTTAATGAGTTCAAAATTTCATGGAAACAATGTAAACAATACAGAAAGCCAGCAAGTCAGACGATTCAGTATGCATATAACATTCACTAACCTGTCGCACGGTCTGATTTATCCCAGACATGAACTACTTGCGAAGACCGTAACTTCAGACACCTTCATAGTATAAAGTAAAAATCTGGCAAATCTCCATTTCCACATTAATATTTTTTTCTAAATTATCCAAAGTTCTAAACGAAGCATTTGTATTTTTTCATTGCTAGAACATTTTTGTGTACAATTTTTGATAGCTTCTACAGTTTTCAATTAACTGTTTTTAATTGATACAGAGAGAGGATCTAAAAGGCTTGTATAATTTTTAAGAACTCTTTCTATAACTTAACAAATTTTTCCGAAAATCTTGTTAAGAAAATATGATTAAACTTCCTCTAGAGTTATTGAAAAGTTGATCAAATAAGTGGAAATTGTGAACAAGGAATATCAGTACAAGATGTTTGTACAATATTAATAGTTAGTGATATGAGATTTTAAAGAACTGTTACGTATTGAATAAATATTTAATATTTTTCCAGGTGATACTCGAACCAATCAGAATCCGCAACTCGCTGTTCTACAAATAATACTACTCAGGGAGCATAATCGCGTGGCAGATGTGTTAGCTCACATAAATCCTCTCTGGACAGACGAGACGATTTTCCAAGAGGCGCGACGTATAGTAATCGCAGAACATCAACACATTTCGTATTACGAATGGCTGCCGATATTCTTGGGTACGATTCTCTCGTTACACGGAATCTATTGCACACACATTGTACTGTGTACATTCGCGAAATGTAATTCCGAAACCTCATGCTAAAGTCAGTCAATAATTATACGTAGTCCCTTTAGTACTGTTCTACTCTGTTACGATCATATTTCGGGAACTAATTTCGTCTCGTATGCTGCATAACGTGTATGCAATGTCGATAATCTTCCGTAGAACCAAAAGGAATTTCGGACCTTTTGAAAAATTCAAGTAAAATTGCTCTACTCTCTAAAGAATAGTAGATAACTATTGGGTTGGAAAGAAAGTTAGTAACTTTTTTCTTAGGGAAAATGTATTTGGTTTTTCTGCACAATAATTGTAGAGAATACGCAAAACTAAGAGATAGTAACACGATATAAATGGTTCCTATAATACTATGAATTTTCTTGCAGGTATTCAGGGTACTTATGGCAACAAGATTTTATACGAGACAGATGACTACGTGAACGATTATGATCCGAACGTAAACCCAAGTGTTCTGAACGAACATTCGACCGCAGCTTTCAGATATTTCCATTCCCTTATCGCCGGTTTTCTCAAGTAAGTCTAAGCCTAAGATTAAGCTTAGATATTAACACTAGTTCTCTCTTACTCACTTTCTGTAATTCAATTGCAGTCTAGTGACCAAACAGCGTTCGACAACGGGATCATTGAGGCTCAGCGATCATTTCAACAGACCAGGCGCCATCGAAGAATACGACAATATGGACGGGCTGACGAGAGGCATGTCTTATCAGCCTGAAAAAGCCAGCGATCAGTACTTTGACGCAGAAGTACGTGAAACGTTTACTATGCTTCGTTCTTCTTATTCTTCTTGTCCTAAGTCACAAGGATAGTCATAACTATCATAAATATCTATACAGCCTACTTATTTAATAAAATAAGTAATGATAGTTCGAAATTTTTGTGTTGATTTCAGATCACACAATTCTTATTCAGAAACGGACAACCCTTAGGGCAGGATCTCCGAGCGATCGATATTCAAAGGAATCGCGATCATGGCCTTGCATCGTACAATCAGTTCCGCGAGTACTGTGGTTTGCCAAGAGCGAAATATTTCGCTGATTTTACTGATTATATCTCATCTCCGGTAAGTGAAAAGAGCATCGCAATAAACATATTCAAATTGCTAATGGATGTGTCATTTTAAAGTATTCGGTTCAAACTATTAGTAATATAAAAGGTATCCATTTTTTATTTGTGAAGATTAGAGGTGTCATTCTTTGTGACATGAGGTTAGTAAAATTGTAAACAAAATGTGAATTGTAGAACACTTTTTAATGGAAGACCCTATATTATATGAGTAATTTCATGGTAATAACTATTCAAATTATTAGTAACATTATAAGCTGTTCACAGGCCAAATTGATTCACCATTCCAGTTTTTTGACATTTTATTGCCAAATCACTATTTAACATTTCTCTATGAATTATATTATAATATTAACACGTCTCTATGATCCAATAATGCGAGACATATTATTAATTAATTTGTGTTATTGAAACATTAATCTTGATGCACCATTTAGGAATTTCCGTAATATACTATAAACAAGATATAATTTTATAGAACACCATAAAATTTTCATTATAACTATACACAATATCTATTAGTATTATTATTCAAGACTCATGAGAAGATAGACAAATACAAGTCAATCATTAACACGTTTGCTACGAGTAACGCCACTTAAAATCATTGTATGCATAAAATAATTGCAAACACCATCAACACACTATCAATCATTTCTCAAGATTTCTCAAGTGAGGCACGTTTATACTAAGGTATACATTATACAGGGTGTTCATTTGAAAACTTTCCAGCCGAATATCTCGAAAAGTATGAAAGATATTAAAAGAGTGTAAAACACGTGTCTAAAGATTTCGAGGGGGAAGAAAGAGGGGGCAGTATCAGTTTTTTAATTTGGTGGCGTTTTCAAGGTCATTTGAAGGTCAACTTTGTTTTTTTAAATGGAAACCTATATTTTTTATTATGCGATCTTATTGTACGTAAAAAGACCAGCAATTTTCGTAGGATACTTTTTTTTATCTGCGCACAATTGTATTCCTATGAATAATCGCGTAACGCGGCAGTTGACGTTGTTACGATAATACGCGCTCCTCTGTTTACAGAATGTAGAGAAGCTATCCCAATTATATGTCAGTCCTGATGACGTTGATTTAGCCGTCGGTGGAGCGTTAGAGACACACGTGCCCGGAACACTTTCTGGCCCGACGTTCTTGTGTATCCTCAACAGGCAGTTTTATAGAACACGCGTGGGTGATCGTTATTGGTACGAGAGGGGTGACCATCAATTAGCGTTTACTATAGGTGAGCGCTCGCTTTCCCCTTGATGATTCAACAATTTTCCATGCCGACATTAAATTGGAACCTTTGGTTCCTTAACACTAGGACCCATTAAAATGATAGGCTCTAATATTTGGGTTACCCTGTGTTCGTCGACAACTCATTTCACCGGCATTGTTTTCATCGACATGATTTGACCGACACTGTGTTTCTTACTTCCGATATCTATTAGTAAACTGCAGAAACTTATTCAAATAATAAGGCCTACAACAATTACAATTTTAATGCTCAGTATGTCTAGTGTTAAAAAACGAAAGATACTTAATTTCGACCCCTGGTAAATACAGTCATAGCCGAGTACATTTTCTTCATCGCTTAATTTTCCAGAACAATTAAATGAAATAAGGAAGGCCAGTATATCCAGATTGTTCTGCGACAATGGGGACCACATTAAAAAGATGCAGCCAAAAGGATTCGAGCGAGTGTCTCCCAAGTAAGTGTCACCTCCTGTCTCGCGAAAAATATTACGATCGCACTGTTGTGTCACGAGCTTTTACTCATTTCAGAAATCCCATCATGAGCTGCAGGAACCTTCCATCCGTAGATCTTTCGTTATGGAAAGATTACGCCCCGGAACTGACAAGTCATCAAAATCTACAATTCCCACAGTTTAAAAAATGATGACGATTAATCGTTGAAATCGAGAAAATTGTTTAAATTATTTAAAAAAAAATACTGCAATATAATTAGCTCTACATGTAATTATAGAGAGCCTAACTGTAAAAAGTATTATTAAGGGGTGGTACTAGCTTGTTGTACAAACTGTGCGCCTCCGATGGTAGTATTAATAAAGTGCATTATATATATATATATTTTTCCATGTTGCGCTATTGTTAATTGTCTATTAATTTTTAATAATATTCTTCGAATATCCTGACTTTTGGAGGCTGAAATATTGGTCATCAGGTTTGCAAAATTTGAATAATCGCATTAATAAAAACATTTTTGATTGGGAATATAATATAAAAATATATTTCTCCTACTAACAATTCATTTTAAGGGATGGTGCAACATTTTTTATCTTGGCAGTTGCACACCCAGTTTCATTATCCATTATCCATTTCAGGAATTGGAAGAATTAATGAGCAGGAGCGCCAAAAAATTGCCACTGAAGTACAATATGATTTTTACCGTTTCAAATACTAATTTCCAAAAATAAAAATAGGTAGAGCTTCGTTAATCCATAAGGAATATTTTGGTACGATACGGTAAATCCTATTTTGTTATAAGCTCGTATAAATTACATTGTCCAACATCCAAAAAACGTTTCGATTCTCACTATGCGATTCTTATAGAATTTTTCGCGCTGATTCCGAATCTGCCCTTAATTTTTCTCCTAGACGCACAGTTTTGGAGAAATTTGAGTTTCTAGGAGAATCGAAAAGTCAAGAAAAAGTTGAAATTTGTTGGGCCGTGTTATTAATGATTTTTTTCAAGTATTTGATGGAACTAGTTAACTTACCTTAATATTTTAGTTACCGAAAGTCTAGCAATAGACGTTGTGATATATTCATGTTGCTAAATGATCGGTTTCTAAAAGAAATTCCTATTAATATAACATATGTATATGGTAACGCGGTTTACGAATAAGATGATTAAGAAACTATTAGTTATTACTGGTCGATTGTTCAAGGACCATTAAGTAACCACCAGTAAGTAAAGCGAGTAATTAAGAGCATGAATCTTATTAATTAAGAAATTCCTGTAAAATTCACTACCGTATATTGTATACAGTTTACAAACTACAGGGAAATGATCAATATCTACTTTGCAAGATTAGATCTCTCAATAAAAAGAAGTTATTGCAACATTTTAAAGTAAGTGACTGTCCATTTTAATGAAAGTATAATACATAAATTAAAAATAGCTTTTTTGAAGAATGTTAAATTTTAATGTATTCTCTGAATCAAAACAACGATAAATTATATATTTAAACAAAGACTACACGCAAGAATAATTTTTATAAATGTATATTATATCCAGGAATGATACACCGAGCAGTGCGACGGATGACAAACAATTTACGTGTAACACGTGAATGAGAATTGGACAACACGTGACAGCAGCCTTACCTGTTGTAATCGTCATCTGAGTGAACGTATGTACGCATTATCTGTGTGTTATCGCAAATAATGAATTGGCACATTGAGGCGAGTAGCTTCCATTTGTGATCGCTGAAACAGTTGACGCTATCGTACAAATATCGATACGCACAGCACAGCGATCGATAAAATTAAACTTTAGATGAAAATAACGACATAAGAAAGTCTTGAAATAGTTGAAAATACTTTTTCAAATACGTACTTCGATCTAAAGTTAACTATTATCCCGGTGAACAAATTGCGAATTTCATACGTTTTCAATATGTCAAATTTGAAACAGGTGTCACGTCCGGTGGTTCAGCCATTAATAATAATTAATAAATTCAATCATGTATAACATACATTTTCTGAATTTCTTTTTGTACTTGCTCTACTAATGTTGCACGGGAAATACAATACCAATATTTATACTATATTGCGAGCGACAGAACCAATAGCATTAAGGAAAATCTATAAGATATATTTCGCAGTTGATTATATGGAATTGCTAACCCATGTGATTTATTTTAAACTTAAACTCGTCCTGAATTTGGAATATTATTGAACAAATTAAGAACACAGCGAAATGTATTTTATTAAACAAAAGAGATGATTCGAAATATAAATTGCGAGCGAATATCCGTTGAGGCCTGTTCATCGCTGAAGAATGTGAAGATAGTCCAGAAGAAACTAGAAAGGACACTACGTAGAAGAAATGGACAAAGAATCGATGAACAATAGACTGGTGACTAACTACCTAGGAGGATGCGTAGAGCCACGTAATCTAGCCAGGAGAAAGATAGACACGAATCGAAAATTATACATTTGGATCGAAGTGAAGTTGAAAATTAATCAAAGGCGTGTAAACCCGCCGGACCAATATCATCATCAATCCTTCAAGTTGTCGTCTGCATTTTGACCGGATGTATAATTTTCGATTCGTGTCTATCTTTCTCCTGGCTAGATTACGTGTTTCGAAAAGAAAATTATTAACTTTTTAGAATAAAGAATATATAAAATATTGCAGAAGCATATATTAAAAAACGTCCAATTTTATAATCAATTGAGAATTTAAAAACATAATTATTTGAAAGACTAAACGTGAAGATTCATCACACTCAATGTATATGCATATGTAGAAAAGTGTTCAAGCATGATTTAACAATGTAAGAATGCATTAATTCGTCAAGTGATAATTCCGCGTTTTATCAAGGCATCGTTTATATGCAATGTTTTCGGGCATAAAATGCAATGTACGACTTATTTCAGTTCGTTCAATAAACTTTCTTATCTCACATACGAACGTTTTGGGAATATTTCCTACTGAGAATCGAATATCGGATCGATCTATAAGCGTTCGGATGAAAAACGTTCACAATCCGAGATTGTAGAAGAGTGCTTATCTCGACGTGCTCTGAACGCGGCAAAATTTTCGTGTGTTACATATCAAGGAAAACGATACGTGACAAACAACTGTAGCGTCTTCAAAGAAAACTATTATCTACCGTCAGCATTATTATTGTAGATAAATCGTTCATTTTTAATTCGTTATCCTCAACGAAATTTAGTAGAAAATTAGCTACACTTTAATTTTACTTATTTGCACAAAGTAAATCTATTTTACAAACAATTACTTTACGCTGTACAAAGAAATACATTGTTGACTCAATTGAATTAATTAGATTGGAAAATTGACATTTAATTGAGTGAAAAATGTTTAAATTTTCTGTATGTATATTCTTAAAAGCATGAAATGTAATCAGTATTTGCTTCACGTCAAGAAAAATCGTAATCGGTTAAAATTTTTCAACAGATAAAATCTGTTTTTGTATAATGGACGTGTCTGCCCGTGCTTATCATCGGAACTAGTAATCGTCATTGAATCTGTTATGTTAAAAACATAACGATAGATGAACATGATTTATGATTTAATAATATCACGATTGAATACAAATTCTAGCACATTTTGAAAAATAAAATTCATAATATTTCTCACGTTATTTTATATTGTCATAAAGTAGTCAAAGTAGGGAAATATCACAAATGACAAATGGCAACTAAAAAGAAATGGAAAGAGGCAAAACATTATTATCTGAAAACAAAAGATCTCATATGATTTCAAAAGTGTTTAAAAATTAACACAAAAGAAATAAGAATTACCACAAAGGATTGTGCAGCAGAATTGATATTAAAAGTCAATCAACATGATTGTATCAAATATATCTTTATTTCTAGTTTATTATTGCCATTAGTATAAAATATATCTGAGCTGACACATATGTGTCTTTGTATTATGTAACAGTTGTTCGGTGTTCAATGTATTGGTAGTTAAAGTTGAGTACTCTCTCTGAAATGTTGTTCGATAATGTTAATCGCTACAAAGTTCCATGTAATGAAATCTGTCTTTGTTCGTTGTAAAATCTGACCTTAATTTACAATATATAAATTAATACTCTATGTTACTTGGACTGAAGTATCAAAATGATTAATATAATCATGCACTTCGGCGTACATAGTATATTATATTATAAAACTCTTGTTGATTTGTTGTTACTGCCCCGTGTGGTTGTTTTTTCGAGTATTACCCATCCTTGTGTGATAAAAACAGTATTGTCCTCTACCATGGTTATTCTAAGTTAATAAACGTACATAGCCTTCGAGTAAAAGTAATATTAATACATTAATACTGTATTAAATAATAAAATTTGTTCCCCTTGACTTTTCTTTGCAAGGCAGTGTTGGCTTGAAAAATATATTTGTGATTTTATTGTGCAGATGTTTGATGCATTCCGGAAGAGGAGCATGATCGGCAAGACTTTCTAAGAATGGTCGTTTGAAAAGCCTCTTAGCTTCTTCGCGTTGTTCTGGCGTAACAAGCCTGTCATCCAGATGTGCCAAATGAGGGAACCAAGATATTATGTATAACCTTGTTTTAAAAAATAGTTACCATTTTAATATTTGTTGGTTTGCTACCTGGTGTGTTGTACACGCATTCTCATTTTCTCATACCTATATTGAAGATAGTCGTAGAAGGTTCCACCGTTCAAGTAACTCGGCGCTGCTTTGTTACCCATGAGG
Organism: Lasioglossum marginatum; assembly: GCA_028455795.1. Classification (NCBI taxonomy): domain Eukaryota; kingdom Metazoa; phylum Arthropoda; class Insecta; order Hymenoptera; family Halictidae; genus Lasioglossum; species Lasioglossum marginatum. The sequence continues at coordinate 68,967 of CM052257.1, read as the reverse complement.
GATAAATATCTGAGGTTGGGCATACTCTCGTAGAGATTCTTCACAAACGGATACAACTCCTCTATATTGTTATGGTTTAGCCACAGAAGTTGCAGTTTTGGCATATGTGGGAATACAGTGTAATCATCTATGGTATTGTGATCTAGGTTTAGCGAAGTTAGGTTCTCAAATTCTGCTAAGAATTGTAAGTTTCTAAAAGAAGAGTAAAATATATTGCCGGATATCAGATCTTAGTTGTAAATATATTCTGACAACTCTACATAATATATACATACCGACTAAACTTATTATGACTAATATCCAAAGTATGTACTGTATTTGCATAATTTTCAATTATGTCAAACGGCATGTAAAATAATTGCTCAAACGCAAGCGACAAAGAATCAATGACATCTTCATTTGTTTTCTCTGTAGATAACGACTTGGACTGTCTACAATGAATGTCTACAAATATTAGTTTTCCTAAAGAAGTCATGGCAAGTTGATCCACCTCGTTAGCTTCTTTTTGCAATTCTAACTCATCACTGTAATCCAACCTGCAAAAATGTTATCGTAGATATATGAGCTTAACGGCGCAGTCAGCATTATTCGCTTTAAATTGTTTCATCAAAATCGATACTTTATAGAATTCTTTCCAAAACATATATTTCGCTACATAACTGAAATTCGTTTCAACCCAAAACTATTAAAATACATAAATATTTACATCTATTTCTACGCTTCTGCTCATTTCATTTATAATTTTGTTAATGGATGTTAGTAACACCGACGAGCAAGAAAAATAAGTTTCAACGCAAACAATGCTACATTTAATGCCTCTTACGGCATTTGTACATAGCGAAAAACATTTTTCAGATATACAACATAGAAACATACGAACCGTCAATGACCTATTGCAAACATTACCAATAGACAAGAATCAAATTTTAAAGAAATAATACTTACATTATGCTGCGACTTGTGTCACCTTAAGGGGCAGTAACTTTTATCAGATAATCAACGCGTTAGGATCATGCAATATACTTTTCACTCCCTACATGTGTTAATATCGTTTACCCTAACATAAGCTAAGGCTACAGCTTGCATTGACAAATAATACTGCGTAAATAGAAGAACTTGTAAGACTTCGGTGTAATATGCAATGCTGCATATAGTGATTGGGTCAACCATAGTGAGTCTTCCTAAGGTGTGATTGATACTGAGCTTCCAGAAACCGCGGAGGTACCAAGTAAAGTTTATCGGTTTATCTGATGACAGTTGTCGATAAGATACGAACGAAAACGGATTCGCATGGAAAACGATATCTGATACATTTCAAGAGTTCGGAATAGAAACGGAACAGTTTGAGGTTAGAACGTAAACGTTATATAATGTTAAAGCGTCAATTAATACGTTAGCGGCACAGACAGAATACCAATCGCGTTAATTGATGACGTACGAGATTAATTGCAAGAATTTCAAGTACATACCGAATTTTCCTGCATATCTTGTTTTCAAATCTTCCCACCGACTAGATTACACGAGGCCACAAACATTCTATACTACTGTACACTGTACACTACTGTGGTGAGATGGTGCTACCTCACTCTCAGTGTCAGTATTCTCAGTCAACACAACTATCGAATTGCGTATCGATTAATCGTTCCGAACTGTTACGTTTGCCGGTCAAATACTCTTTGTGCGTTCGTTATTTTTAGCAGTTCTCTTCATTTCACGATAAATGGAGAACCGCATAAATGTGTTACGGATGACATCAAAATTACGAGGTATGTCTTTAAATTTATATTATTCTACGTTGTAATTATTTAAAAAGAAATTAATATTAAATTCTTCCTTTTCAGTTTTATGATATAGATCAGTTTTATCATATATAGATTGCTTCAGTCTATATTTATTGTTTTCACTTGTTTTCACAGTTAGGAGATTGTTTAATACATTAAAACACAGTATAATATACTAATTGTAAGGCGGAATTATTCGTCCGGTGAGTCAATGTTATCAATTATCAACAATAAACTTCTTCCAAAAGCCATCAAGGAAAATTAATTTCCTTACTCGTATAGATTGCCATGAATAATCACCCTGTATTTTCTAAATAAATATACGTACCTGTGAATTATAATTTATGCAGGTAACGAAAAGTGTATGAGCGGAGTGTTAAAGAACTTTACATCGAGAAGCTTCGTTATTCGGTGTACCTCTGTTTGCATTATACAATAGAATACAATATACAACAACGAAAAAGTCGGAGAAATCAATTCCCTCGTGAATGCTTTCAATCTTCTTTTATTATACACTCAGAGTTACATGACAGACTATATTAAATCGCGACAACAACGTTATTGTTCAATAGCTCGAAGCAGAATGGTACAAACAAACCCGAACGTCCCTCGTTCGTATTTGAACACGTGGTGGACTATACACTTCTTAAGTTTCTAGAAGTCTCGAAGCAAGCAAACAAACAACGTAGAGAAAATATTCATAGCGCGAATGAGTATTCTTTTTCTTGAAGCGAAAAGATAAGAAAGTCAATAGAGAACAAGCGACAGGGTCCAACGGAAGTCAACATCCACCACTGTTCGAAAATAGCATACATATATCCAGGGCCGCGGTAAGGAAAACTTGGCACCCTATACAAATTTTTTATCAGATTCATCATAAAAAAAACTTAAAGAAAACACAAGCAAGTTAACTTATAACAAGTTATCCCCAACAATGAAAATTAAACAGATAAATATCGGTGCTATTAGTGCCCCTTTCCTTAGCACGGCCCTGTACATTTTCGTGAAACACTCACTTTTGAAATTTCTGAATTAAAACATCGAAATCAACATTATACTTTTGCTCGAATACGGCTGCTTAACTCTCCTTCTCTCCTCCATACATGTCCACGGAAAACATAGACTTTTCTGCCCGTATAATACTGTTCATCTACTTTTTATTTAAGACACATTTCTCTTGCATTGCGAATATACATATCATCTAGAAGAGTTCCATTGAAAAGTCGAGGCAACAGACAGCTAAATGATTTTTAAACTTCGAACATGCGCCGGCGCTCGATCCTCCGAGTCGACGCCGATTTTAAGATTTATAAATCTCTCTGCAATGATCTCGAAAAAACTCTCTCTTTCTCTCTTTTGTTCAAATATATATATATATAATATTTTATATTCATTTATATTCATTTAGATTTCTGTATATATGTATGTTCCTTTTTGTATTCCTCCAGTAAAACAGCGTAGCGTGGAATGTCTCTGTGCGAGACACACGGTTAGGGCTCGGTCCGAACGCAGTGATAACAACCCTTCAATTAATTAAGCCGACTTGCCTGAAACTTATCAGACACGGTGCCGATGATTACACACGAACGTCACCTTTCGCAGTACCTTTCGTCAACGCTGGGTCTAAATACGAGGGCGTAGTATCTCGAAACAGGGCTTGAAAACTGTTGTATCGACCTTTTTTTTAAAGCTTTTATTCCGAGTAATTAATCTGTGTTCAGGACCTAAGTGTCAGACTATGCCAGCTTCAGACTCGTTTCTTACGTCAGCGTTTATATCAGTTCTATCAATTCTAATTGTTATTCTTTGGGTCCTATATCGATTCTGGAACATTTATAGAACCAAATTCTGTGACAGTTATAGAATTCTCGTAACAATTGAACGGGCAATGAACAATATTATAATACAGAAAATGAAATCATAACACACTGTAGTCACAAATTATTGTGTATGTATACCTCTTGTTCATAAGTCAATAAAATCTTATTATTCAATAATAAAGGATATTTTTAACAAGGAATCTTTGTGAAAGATATGGTTATAATAACATTGTTACTCAGAGTAAAATAGCGTTCCTAACTTAACTTCTTACTGTTCATTAATGAGGACATTATGAACGACATTGAAAAGAAAAGTTAAAAGAAAATACTTGATAAATTATGTACTACTTTGACAATTATTGACAACATTAAAAACCTCAAATTAAAACTTTTATTTCTTAAACTATAAACAATTGGTAAATATATATTTCTTAAGTTTATCTTTTCATATCATTTTTCCTTGCATGAAAGAACATTTATATTGAGAACTACTATATTTTACCACATAATCGTGCAAATAGATTTTATTCGTAATAATTTTTAAAAAATGTGTATAATCAGTAATCCGTATCTATAGTATATTATGATTTTATTGAAAGTAAACTAACAAAATCCTGTACAATATTGTTGCAGGAATTGGGTCTATAGTCTATAGCCATGTTAGCGCAGAACCTAAAAATTCTAGAACTGATACCGGGTGATAAAAGAATTATGATGAGAACTGATTCGGTCTGAGTGTTAGATTCTTCCGAATAAAAATATCGTTCGTGTCAGAGCGTCTGTGTAACAGGTTGGGATGCATGTTTTCAAGCCCAGTGCCGACGAAGTTTATCTGAAACTGTGAAAACGGTCCGCGGACTGGAGGGAAACGTGATTCGACTAATTAAACCCGTCGCTCCTGATCGAAAGTGAGACGGCTCGGTGCGAGACGGGTCAACGTTCAATTACAACTTCTCTTACATTTAAAATATGTTACGGATACAAACATACAGTGAAGATATAGCTTTTATCGCCGGCAGCTGTCCAAGCGCGGCGCAGGGAATTTTCTGTCTGTGAGAAAATGATTAGCGTTCTCGCCCGAACGAGCGAACACCGTGTCGTCCGACCCTGGTTTTTGAAAAAGGGGCCGACGCGATTATTTACACGCCGAAGAGGAACGAAAGTTTCTGCGTTAAATGAATCGCCGGCCGACCGACTCGACAATGGGACCGAAAATTAATTGTCTGCCTTTCTATCGGATTTCCTTCTCTTGTGTTTCCTCTCTCTCTCTTCCTTTTTTCATTCCACCCCCCCCCCCCCCTTTCTTTTATTTCGTTGTCAAACAAGAAGAACTTTCGACTGGGCCGTTCCGTGAGCCGGGCGAATTGACCACGAGAAATCAGAGACATGGACGATACAATGCGACGCAAGGAAACGGTAAGATACGTCTCTCAGTTTCGCGGGAACAACGAGTTAGAACGAGGTTTTCCCGAAAATAAAGTTTCCTGGTGTGGTCGGCTCGTCCGAGGAGAAATATTGCTTCCAGAGGTTGGTGAATTTCTCCCAGGTTATTTCCTGACCCTATGCAAATAGAAATCGTGCGGTAAAATTAGTGGTTTTGCTGTGGCGCATGGCGATTGTCTCTGCGGAGGTACAAGACTATTGAATAACAGAGTCGCTAGATCAGAGGAATTTACTCGTATTCATGGAACACAAAATTACCCTCTCTCTGCCAGTATCGAATTAGTCACGTGACAGTTTGACGGAACGCGTGGTGGAAACGTAGGGATATAGTGTTGTAGAAGGGGAAGGTAGAGTGGGGAGGCAACTCTTAATCTGTGGTCAAAATCAATGGCCACTTTTTAATTCGTTGCTTTGAATCTGTTTGTTGAAACTACTTATAATTATCACAGAAAATTGTGCACATATTTACGAATAATTTAAGATAAAAAATTTGTTAGAATATTGGAACCCTGCTGTGGACATCTGAGTTTGATTGCTTCGACTCAGTTTGGTGAAAGTACTTATAATTATTACAGATAATTTAAGGTAAAAAAATTGTCAGGATGTTGGAAATTGTTAAAATTGTACAGCGATGAATATAGAACATTCTGCATCCTTATAACATCGACTAACAAGGGCGCACTGAAACTGTCATTGCATACGAACCGCGTGTCGTATGACGCTGAAACTTGATCTAATCAAGGCTATCACTTACACATTTCAATCGAAGAAAAATTCGCAGAGGATGTAAGAGCGAAAAATGTATTCAGCGAACTTCTCGTTCACGCTTTATACGAACAGTACTGGTCAAAATGATAGTAGGATGTTTGGTATGTTTAAATATTTCGTACAATTAAAAGAAGAAACTGTACATTTTACACACCCTACATATTGGATATATCCTCTAAATTGAGCATATTAAGTTTCAAGTTTGTATGATACAGAGGAAGGATGAAGGAAAAACATGTGCTGAGCTTGGTCTCGAATATACGTTCAGTCTTATAACTTCCGTAATTATTTGAATGAAACCTTTTTCAAATGAACCCTGTTCATAGAGAATGTGGCTTTCAAAATTAGAAATTCAATTTGTTGACGTTTCAATAGTGCTGTACCCGCGTTAACGCATTTTGCCACTTACAACTCCCAATTTTTTGAAAGCCTCTCTAGCTTCGGGTTCCGCGATGCCGTGATATTTGCAGACGTTACAGAACTCGTTCTCATCGATGGATTTATCACCTAATGGACATTAGCGATAGATCTCTTTAATCGGTGACCAGTTCGGTTGACCTAGAAGCCGCTCCAGTGTCTTCCAAGAGAAGCTCGCTGGATGTTAAATTAAAGTAATGCCTCGATAACTGTCACGTTTCATCCCCATTACCTGTTAAAGTCTTCGTCAGAGCCTTTGTCATTTGACTAAAAATGTTTTTCACTCCGTCTCTCTAAATTCTTGATATGAAATAAATTTTATTCAGTTGTGATTTGCGGATAATGTTAATTAATGCATTCATTATTTGAGTCGTTCACTGACCACAGATGTTACTATAAATAACCAAATAATGATTAATTATGTATTCGTAATTTTCATTATAAAGTGATGCGCGAATAATGCTCAACAATGGAAGATCTGCCACGGATTCGTGTCACGTCAAGTCCCCGAATTTACGACAGTTATCGAGGCATTGTTGGAGTTTTAAAACGATGGTGATTAGAAGTTAGGAGATTCTAAAAATGAAGAAGACGTTGCTCACAAAAATTGCAACTTCATTCGGCAATTCTCCTACAATTCCATTTTGTTTGGAAGCTAAAGATTATTTTGCCAGTAGTTTTATTTAATCTCTCCATTAAATTTATAGATCTATTGCAAGTGGTATTGTCAGTTATCGTTCAGACAGTAATGCTCTTCTAGTTGCATAAAGCCCCGGTTACATAAAACTTTTGCAGCTTGCAAACGTTCTTACACAAGCGTTACGTTGCCATGAAAAATACCTAACGTAACCTTCAATCTTATATTACTAATCATTAGACTGCGGATCTTTATGCATTTATAGCAAAATTGAGTACAGGTAAGCCTCCTACAACACGTCATCCTATAACACGGTTTCGCTCTAACACGGTAATAAAATTACGAAAACCTTTGTACAATACACAAAAAAATGTTTGTCTTTTATAGGTTTTCGGAACGTAACCCCCCTTTTTGTACTGGCTCTGGCTCTCGTATAACACGGTTTCACGCAACACGGCATTTTAGGAACCTATCTACCGTGTTATAGGAGGGTTATCTGTAGATGAAATTCAAAATTGTTGGAAAATTTGAAAAATTCAAGATGTCAATAGATGATTTCTCCTCTATTAAAATCATTAAGGGAAGAAATAACATTCAAGTTAGTTCCTATTTCTTCTTTCGCAATCGATGCAGACAATTTTTATTTTGCATAAAGATCCGCAGTCTACTAATCATAATGATACTATCTTACAGTTTCGAGGAATGGATAACAAAGCACACTTACCAGATACATCAAACAGCTGGAACATCAGAGCCATGTATGTTTCCTGCCAATCGGATGGATTCGACGGATTGTTCGCATACTCTTCCCATAGCGAGTACCATTCGTCTCGACTAACCTGCAAAATGTTAGATGAACAGTAAAATAACTGAACAAAACCGTAATTCAAATATCTTTATAGTATAAAGTATAGTTAATTTTTAGAAAGTTATACGCACTCCTAATTATGGAAAAAATGGATGAGTAGGAAACAAAATTGTAAAATCATTAGAATAATTAAAGAAAATTTTTCATTTATTTTCGAATTACTAAAATTATTGGAGAAAGAAATAGAAAAATTTCCATTGTACATAAAAATTCGCTATTTTAATTCTTCACACTAGTCTCAAGTTCTTTGACTAATGTAAGTAAATATTGCAATTTTCTAATTGTTTACCTGGCCATCCTGATCTGCGTCGGCCCCTTGTCTCAATCCATCCCACATTTTGAGCAAATTGTCCTTTGTGCTTTGAACTTTAGGATTGTCCGCAGTCCAGCCCCTGCACTCACTGATTCGCTAAAATTTGAAACACCATAAAATTTAGTACACACATTCGTATACACGACTTCACCAATAAAATTCCAAATTTATTTTCAAAGAAAGAATTACTTAATTTTCTTGCCGGTAGTGTATAATATTAATATAAATGTCACTACTTCAATTAGTGTTTTTTCTAATTCCAAAAAAAGTTTTGATCATATTAGACATTAAAAGAGATATTTACTTGCACGGCGAGGTCTAGATCCTTCTTATCGATCGCGCCACTTTGATTGCAATCTAAAGAACAACACGACACAGAATAAATTATCATTTCTTAAATAATATTAGAGCTTTAATACATAATGCAGTTGAATAGATATTAAATGTACAATATATTTATTCGTATTAATATTTAATTAGTGTCTTGTACAGGGTGTAAGAAATTATGTTAAGAAAGGAGTCGCAAAATTAACCTTGACCTTGAATTACAAGGTCAAAAGGTCAATAATTTTTTTTCAATGTTTTTCTACATATATGTGTACATTATTTTCCTTTGATATTAGGCTGCATTCAACCAGCATTCAAACTTGAAGTTAATTTCAAACTTAAACATTTTTTGCAGTGTATTTATCGTTTTATCTAAAAATATTTTAGATAAAAACAGTTATTTAGATTGCTACCTTTAAATGAACCACCCTGTATGAATATGTTAAAACCTGTTAGTATAGCATTGTAACTCTGTGAAAACATTTTAAGAGGCAAGAGACAGCGAAGACTTTCAGAACTCGGTATGAATTCAATAACTTGTCTTCGACGTAAATATTTACTCGATGCTAGTGCATTACTGCCATCAAAAATGGACTCCACGTAGTATACCAGCGTACACTTTGTTATTCCAGTCAGAGCTTTTTACGTTTAAATGTACATTGATTTCTTCGTGTCTGGCAACCTTCGAAATGTTTCATAAGCTTTTCATTTTAAAATATTCAGATCGTCGATCTCTCTTCTGTCGAACATGAATCCAATCTTTAATATGTTAAACTCTTGAATACTTTATCGGATCAACTAGGTCAATCACGATTTTGAAGGGGGCAGTGTTAATTTTGGAGCTAAAACAATTTCCTATCTACGAAGTTTTTTTGCCGATAACAATTTAAGCTCGGTGCAGTACAAACTGCAACGAAAACATTTCAAGCTTCCCGTGTGTTGATCCGGTGCTTCGGCAAACGGTATATAAACAATGCAACTTTTTTCATCGCATGGCAATATATTTTTAATTAAAAGCATTTTTCGGATCAAGCGTTGGGTAGAAATAATTTCGAAATATCTGATACAACAAATTCAACGAATGGTTGTTGTACTGTTAGGCCGCTATTAGACGAGGCTACCAAGTTGCGCCACCAGTGGCCTCGTCTAATAGCGGCCTTACGTGGATGTACCTGTATTAAATTCGATTAAATTTTCTGTCATTATTTTTAAAAATTTTTATGATCTGTAATTGCATACAAGTTTTATTGAACACAAACAAGCAATTCCTTTTCCATGAATTCGAGCCATCAGGAAAAGAGAAAATCAAAGAGAAAGGTGAGGTGGACTTAGTAAATTCTGATTGAGATGCTGACATAAAAATATAAATAAAAATATAATAAAATATAATAGTACAAAGTAAAATAGTATAGCAATACAATATAAAATATTTCGCTTCTAGGTGTCATGGTTTCCATGACCATGTATCAATTTTCACGGATACACAACTTGTGTACTTTCTTTGTCTAAGTTTAAAAAATGTAGATTTGTTACTGTTGAGGACTAAATGGTGTTTAATTTCACATGATCTTTCATCTCTCAACTGCAGGATGTTCTATTTCCAAAAATGTGTGAACCCTGCGCAGCCTACTTAAAATTATCCACTTCGAGCACACCTGCTGTGTGACTTACTGTAATTGAAATTCCGGGAGGCATGCCGGCAGAGCGAATCCGTTGCCAAATACCCACTAATCAGACCCGCATCTATCAATTTCGCGCGAATATATGAGAGCAGCATAACATCAGTTCCGGACATCCTCGCCAATCCAGAAATTGAGGAGACAATACTAGGTGAGAAAGAGGTGGGTGGAGATTTGGCACGGGACCAAAGGAACCGGAGATAAAACGTGGAGCGTTTAACATTACATCAAGCCGGTGTCAGGTCCATCATCGCATTAAGTTCACGAAGCGATCGAGTTAGCATTTATACCGCATTCCCAGGGCTATTAGGCTCGCCAGGTTAGACGTTAGGCTATCTTCGCGTAGAACCTGCAATAAACGATCAGGCTGATCTGAGCAAAGCTTGTACATTTTATTGTTTCATAACGGAAGTGTTCATGTTGAAGTAACAGATAACCAACGATACAAGCCTCGAGAACCAAATGTTAGATCCAGAATTTCTAACAAATCATGATGGGGATCGTTAGTGTGCAACGAAACTGGGTTCCGTGTAATTAACAAGGTTCTACTGTTACTATTCAGGGGGCTCACATCCCCACTGTTCTCTTCTAGGCAAAGGAGAGTTGCCCCCTCTACTTGGCTGCTGAACGGAAGTGGAAGAGTGGGGTATCATATCCTCTGGCACACGGATTAGGTCGGAAGTTCTCTTCTATAGTGGGAGAACCGTCGCATTGGGAGTGGGGGTTCTCTGGCGTCCGGCGGAGTAGAAGTTCGTCATCCCTGCCATACCCCGTCACACCCTTCGTCATCCCTTTCTCACCGCTTCAGAAAAATCGTTGAAGTTTCAATTGAGGAAATCGCAATTATTTTTGCACCAACCTAATTATTAGACTGCGGATCTTTATGCAAAGTAAAAATTATCTGTATTGATTGCAAGGATTAGAAACCAAACTTAATAATTTTAATATCATATATATACACCTTCAATTTTTAAAATTTTTCTATAATTTTCAATTTCATCTTCTCAATTTTGCTATAAATGCATAAAGATCCGCAGTCTACTAATTATGTAAACTATTTTTACTGAATTTCTTTTTAATAAAAAGAGCTTTAACAAAATGCTTAATTTCATAATCATATACACAGTCCAATATTTTCTGTTTAGGTTCAATTTTCAGTATCATTAGAGAATAATTCTTTTAAAATTTTAAAAGAATCTAGAAATAAGACATTATAAAATAAAATAATTCATTCTTCACAAGTTTCAGTTAACAGGAAGAAACCTCACTATTTTATGCATTTATGATAAAAATGGGTACGTACAATTTAAAGCAGTCGTATCAGAAAGATTTAAGGACATCAATGTATTAGCTTCAGCTTAATATGATACTTAAAAAAACAACTGTGCCTTGCAATCGATACAAATATTTTTTATCCGCAGTATTCAAGCGAATTTAAGTTATGAGCAGATTTTAGGAAGAAATATGGAACCGAGGAACCACGTAACCAGCCCTGCCTGTAGCTTTTGCCGCAGCCCTGATATAAACGCTGCCTCGCACCGAATCCATCGGTGATCATCGGCGCAAAACTGTTCGGCGCGGTGTCCCGCGTTTTGCCGCGGTGCTACCGCGTCGAAAGGACTCGATAGCACGTAGGCAAAACACGTGACATGGAATCGATGTAATGAAATATGGCCGGGGTGCATGTGTGCGGCCTGTGGGCCAGGGGAATGGAATTTTGGCGGCCGTCCAAAGGGAGGCCGCGGCGCAAGATATCACGGCAGAAACCCGCGGAAAAGACGAGTATCTGTCGATCGTGCTATTCATCGTTCACCGGTGCGGCGTGGCTCTGTCGCCATTTGAATCCGACGTCATTAGTTTTTGCAAGTCGTCCCAATTTCGTGCTTCGTGGCACAACTTCTCGGCTTCTTTTCGGCGTCGACCATCTTTCAGACTCAGGGTCCATAGACCTCTCTCCCTGTTTATTAATTCCATTATGTCCCTCGCCGGAGCTCCGTCACCTTGCTCCCTCCGATCAGTTCTGATATCTTATTCCATGTAATACCCAAGCTTTTCATCAAACACCGGTCCCCGGTGATTAATTTATCGAACGGCGTTAATATTAATTCGGCGCCTTTTCATTGAATCAATTACAAAACCATTTTCTATGCAAATATTTTTCTTTTGGGATCTTGAAGAGGTTTATAAAATATTGTGTACCTTATCACAACAGATGGCATAATTTTCCAGCAATACTTGCTTATTTCACTTACTTACGTTACCTATTATATGTATATTCATTAACACTAAAACCTACCACCCCGGTCAAAATGACCGGTTCCAGATTTATTATTTTACAATTATTGAAATAATAAAAATGATTTTATTAGAATTGATTGTATAAATATCTTTAGTAGAGCACATATTATAATAGGATAAATGTGGCAGGGTATGGCAAATTGAATTTTTAAGGTTAATATACATTTTTTAAATTATTGGAAGCAAAAGAAATAATTGTTACCGCCAAAAATAATAATCTTGAAGACATGAAATGACATTCATAAAAATAAATAGACACGAAGACACGCTCTAGGGTGACATGTATTACAGACAGTAAAATTACGACAGCTATCATATTTGGACATAACATTCATGGTGATACTGTCAGCAATGATTCGTCGATATTTATTGAAATATGGGCAGGGTATAGCTAGTCGCGATGTCCAGAAAGCACGTGAAGATACGTGATTCGTCCCATCGTCTCTGGGTTCTCTGGGTCACGGTGAAATACCGTATCGACGACGAAGAACAGCCTCGTGGGATATGTTTAGCAGCCGATCGACGGCCAAAGAAGGGAAGAAAGTAAGGGGCTAATGAGTGCCGCGAAGCGTGTACACGCCTGTGACCTCCACGCTCCACACGGATGATGGCTGATCAGTGATCATCAGACTGATCGCGTAGGGGCGCGGAACACAATCCCCGATTTGCGTGGACGCAAGCATCCGCCTCGAGACCTGCTCCTAAGTTTTGCAAGCTAATTGCGCGTGATAATCGCTTCCGGGTGCGATTTACGCTGGCATTCTCTTCCGCCACACGTGACATGCATTCGCGAATTCCCAAGTAAAAGTTTGATCATAATGGCGGATTCTCATTGGTCGAGAGAATTCAAGTGAACCTAAGCGACCCGAAAAATTTGAGATTCTTAATGCTCGTATGACCGAGCTCAGATATGTCGGTCAATCCTTTCCTCTGTTACCCTTTAATGTCGCAACGCCTCTTAAAGTTGATGAGAGTGATACTATCCTCTTGTTAGGATTAGAGCGTTGCTAGAGTTGTACCTCATTATTGATCAATTTTATTATAATTTGTAATTTAACTTTCAGATCGTGGACACTTTCGACAATTTAATGACAGCCGTAGATAGGCCCATTAAAATTCTTTTACATCAATTTGGTTTTACATCTCTCTGAACTCACTTCGTTGAAATTTAATCTTCTTGTTAGACTTAATAGTAAAGTTGTACCTCATTGTTGATCAATTTTATTTTAGATGCTAGACACTTTTGACAATTCAGTGGCGGTCATAGGTAGGTCCATTAAAATTCTTTTATATCAATTTGGTTTTACGTGTCTCTCAACCTACTTCATTGAAATTTAATATAAATAATAATTTAAACTGCCTGATGAGAGATGAGAAAATCTTCAAAGATCTTCTTTTACTGTGAAAAACGAAGAAGTATCAGGGACACGGGATGCTTAATATCTGTACTGAGAACTTTGTATAAGCCTGCAGAGGCTGTAAAAGAATTGGATTTTCGTTGTACTTTCCTTATAAGAGGAATAAGAAAGTTTTAATAAACACACGCCACCGGCCAAAATACTTAAATGAAGTTTAATCGGATACTTGTCCCATTTGAAACTTCGGGGAAGTCTGAACGAAGCAAGTGTGTCCACTTGGTTCTAGTTCTTATAAAAAATTTCGCAAAACTGTGTAGATGTAATCAATTTAATAACGGGTTTCTGTTTTTATAGATTGTCTTTACAAATATTTCTATCGATCTTTATAGATTTATAAATTTTATTTTATAAATTCATGTTCTAGACCGCTAAAAGCTAGTACAGAAAGTACTTCTAGGTTCCAAAACCAACAAAATTGCTTCGCTTCGTTTTTCAAAAATCTTAAACTGTAAGAAACATATTTAACAAAAGGATCAATAATCGTTAAAACGTAGCAACCTAACCTAACCTGAGCTAATACACAATAATTGTTTTTCTTTCTCATTGCAGCTGAGACGGGTTAAAGCGGAACATTTTCTGACTTACAAGACATCCATCTTCTAAGGTTTTCCTTGCTACAGTTTCTACACTCTCGAGAAGTACTTTACTTTTTTTTCTGAAGATTTTATTTTTTTTAAGTTCTTCCTTGTATTTTGTATTTCTTTCAGTAAAACAACATATGGTAGACGTTTACAAAATAAAAATTTGCCCGAGTCAACTGCAGGAACAAGAAGATCAATAAAAATGAATTTCCACTCTCAAGAATAACACAACAACATCTTCTAATGTCTTTACAGGTTTGTATTCGACCAATCCAATTTGTGATGAACATCCCGCAGTTAAAAAAATATGTTGTTCGAACTATAGCTCAAACAAGTTGATCTCTAACTATATAAGTGAGATGGTAAACGTAGGTCTCGTCTAGCCATTAGTTCGGATAATGGTCATTCTATGTCCCTTTGGTGAACCTTCGTAATCGCGATCCTAACTTTCTGCGCATCTCTTTTCACGAGCATAACATCGTTCCACATCAGTTGCCATCAGGCAGCAGTTCCCAAACAGGAGGAAGACGGGGCTCTGTGTGTTCTGAAAAGCCCGGGCACGCAGAAGTGCGTCCAACTTGTATGAATGATGATTGGCCTGATGCATGCGCAGGCCGAAGATACGCGCACAGAGGCATAACCCGTAATTTCAACGGGGCGAGGCATATCCCCTTAACCGCGTCCATTGTTTATCTCTCCTCCTGTTCGCACCATAAATAGGCGTCCGTCCTGGCCTGGCTCACTTTTGCTCGAATGGCCAACACATAGGTGTCATAGAAAGACCGAACTAAATGTCCCCGTGCAACCTTCCTTCCTCTTTCATCCCCCAAAAATACCCTCGAGATGATGAACCTGACTTTCGTCTCTCGGCCAAACCGTATTTCATTTTCCTGAAGAGCCTAGGGCTGCCAGCCGCGATAGCTTCGAAGGGGATGTCGAGTGGTAGAAGATCGTTACCAAGGCTTCCCTGACTCGGGAAATGATACGGGGAACCCGCCAAGACCGTCCAGAGAACAATCGGCCGCGCACGTTCCGTTACCGGATGAACGGACTCTCCGGTTCCTCTAGAAAAATATTGACTGACTTGCCGCGGCCGGCGAAACTACGGCTTATCAGGCACAGAGTGACGTAGCCCCGCTGTCTGCGAAATTTTCCTCAGCCCGTACAAGGATATCGAAGATACCAGATAATTGCCACGGAATCGGATTATTTTGTACCTCGGACTGCCGACTTCTCTGACAACTGCTACACGTGCACAGTGGGCGAAAATACCAATCTAACGGGTCAAAACGATTTCAGCATTATTTGAAGATTTATTTACTTTATTTACTGACGGGACGTATAATTCCCGTCAATTTTCTCATGGTACTGTACTAATTTAAACGCTTTGAGACCCATTCGGACTTTGAAGTCCACTTCTATGAAGTTCGTTCTTCAATTGTTGGGTGGTAGCACAAGCTTATTTCTCTTTGGAAGCTTGCTAGAGACAAGTATATAAGATGATGCAAGGCCTAGAATTTACTGCTGAAAAATGATGAACGTTGGTAAATCTGGCGAAATGATTAAAAACGTGTTCTTCCCACCATGAAAACCAATCTTTGTAATGTCAAGTTAATTTTCTAAATGCTTCTCTGTTGTTTAATTTTCTTAACAGGTATTCCTGTGTTAGCAGGTACACGAAGTAAATAAGCCGTGTTTTTAATTTTGTTCAAGACATTTTTTGTTTAATAAAATATAGTAACTGAAATTAATTTTGGTAAATCATCTTTTGGTGAATAACACATAAAAGTTTCGTGTGACTGAATAATATAAAATAAAATAAAAAAGAATAAAAAATAGCTAAAATGACTCGACAATTTATAATCATTTCTTAATTCTCACAAAAATAATGTTGTGTGACGAATAATCCTTCGAATATAATTATTAGACTGCGGATCTATATGCATTTATGAAAAAATTGGTTGGGTGAAATATAAAACAGTAAAGGATTCGGAAAATTTAAGAACATTGTAATATTGTTTTTAATGTAACAAAGTATGATTAGGGAACAAAATCAATTTTTATTTTACTTCTGTTTCCCACAATCAATACAGAACATTTTTATTTTGCATAAAGATCCGCTGTCTAATAATATCATGAAACAGTTAATACTACATATATTGTCATATTCAAATATATTTTTTCGAATCGAACAAAATAATTTGATTGTATTAGAAGATGTTACCATATTTCGAACAAACATTTTCTTAATTTCAGGAGAGACTAAAAATCTCATAAAATCCTCACTCTATGGATAGTGTTCAACAGTCAACATAAACGTCTTATCCCAGCTCACGATGATAACGTATTGTGTACTCACCGAAGAAGGTATTGAAAATGTAGAGTAGCTTCTTTTTGCGGAACTCGGACAGTGGCATTTTGTCAATCTGCAACATAGAGAAACAAGAGGGTTGAAACGTGTACGGTCTTATATGTGTGTAACATGCTAATACTCATTTTCCATTGAGTGGCGATCAGGGTCGATTGTCTCGAGCGACCGACCCTTATTTTATCTCACCGGTAAAAAGTAATCGCAGCTTGCCTTTATCGAGCTGCTTTGTACGTAGCCTCGATATTTACAAGGCCACCGTGAAGACACAAAGTTGGTTTAATTCAATTACATCAACTGGCGTTCGTTGCTAAATGATCGTTCCTTCTCTCTCTACTAATTAATCTAAAACATTTCTTCTTCTTCTTTCATTCTTTACCAGTGTTTAGATTTCATCCAATATGTTTGTAGATTTTATAAATATCAGAACGTTTTAGAATCATTGTTTTAAATTTATTTATCTATTTTGGAACAAAAGTTCGTAGCGTTTGTAAATTAAAATTGAAAGCTAAAATTCAGATATTTATTCATAGATTTATTCAATAACATATTCTCCATTCTGTTCTATTGCTTTTTGCCATTTTCGAGGTAACTTCTCGTGTTATTGAATAAACATATGAATAAATATCTTAATTTTATCTTCGATTCTGAATTCGAAAACGCCACGAACTTTCTGTCCAACCCAATAATTTAACCCTTTGCAGACATAATTCCATTGTATATGTTTTTTTTCGTTTTATGAATATGAAATTGTTATAATACCTCATACAATAATAATATAACAGCAATTTTTGACTCTGAGTCACCACTCGAGTGTTAAGGGTTAAAATTATTATTATTAATTAGTTAATATCTCTTACGTTTTCGTTCTTCACCGAAGAAGCAGCCAAAACGTTAATTGATATCCTACCTGTCCGTTCAACTCGGAACGATTGAAATACACGAGAAAGGCAACCATTTATATAGTAAGATTTTCTTACTCGAGATAACATGTTCCTATATTTGATTATTTACTGACGCACATTTCGCTGTAATACCATAATAGTGTACATGCAATTTAAGATATTCGCAAACATCAGGCGAAGATTGTTGCATGACTCATGGGAAATTAAAAATTTCGTTTATACTGGTTATTTATCGACGTGTATTTCTAGTACCCAGAACGATGTTCCATTGTTCGCTGTAGCATGGAAACTGCATAACCGATTCCCGGTAGAACCGCGAGAATTATACCGATGAATATTCAGCAAAGTTATGTATTAAATCCTGTTCGGCATCTACACGGATGTGCTTCTTATTCTTGACGTGCTTTAATCAATCTGAATGGTATTTCATAATACAGTTTATAGTGTGTTTATAGAAGTATACATAGATAGATAGTTTAAACTTTAATGCTTCCCAGGCAAAAATCACGGACTATTTACGGACTAGATAGATAGTCTAATATGTATAGTATAGTATATATTATAGTGTAGTATAGTAAGTAATATGTATAGTATAGTTTAGTAATATGTATAGTATAGTGTAGTAATATGTATAGTATAGTGTAATGACTTTTAATTAAAAAAATATTCGTCACATCTTTTTAGGAACCTACTGCAATGTAACGATAATTCTCCCAATAGTCCAACACTTTTAGAATATCATTGGCTCTGCATTGAATGGAATTATCTACCAGAGCAATGAAACCTGCTGGACGCCTCTGGTGTGCAGTTTCGAAAGGCATTATTATCCGTGGAAATCGAATTTCCTTTGTACAATTTAACAAGCCGGGTATAATGAAAATGAAATCAGTAATTTATGTCTTTTCTACATAGATTGTTAAATGTTTTAATGAGCATTGATTCTCGTGCTTGCAGTTTTTCCACTGAAATTAGTACTGTTAACGTATTGACAGAAATAAAGGGAATTAACAAGCATTTTTGGATCAACGCATACGTAACAGTTAATTACAGTTTAATTATTAAACGCATTAATCTCGTGGAAACAAATCCTGTCAATTACAGAACGAGAACAAAATTGATAGTACGTTTTTTATTAACCGTAGTATATCTATGGTAACTTGTGTGATTGCATTTTTGTAAACAAACGTGAAAAACACCACAAATTTTTCAGAATCCGTTTGCTTACAGAATGAGTGAATAATGAGTGAAACCTAATTTGTATTTTTTTACATTTCCTATTATTTCTTTCAATCTGTTACTTATTTTTGTTTTCATCTAATTTCTATTGCCTTTTATTATCCTTCTGTTACTCTCAGTTCATTACTTTCCGCAAAGTAATATTTAGAGCCTTCACTATCAAAATTACTCCCACAGTTTCGTTCTCCTCGCGATCCCCGCATCATGACGTTCCGGTTTCCACATTCGCTTAATTAATTAATCCAATTTGACAGAAGAGCGTTGTCTACCTTTTGCCGTGCAAGGAGCAATAAGTGACATAATCGTCGCGTCTATTTTTACTATGCCGCGCCGTCGGAGTCAACGAGAACAATATCGCGGGCCACAACGAGCCGGCTAATCCCTTCTTAATCTACGATAAATAAGAAGTAATAGCGCGTAATCAGCGGTGATAACGATCGATCAGAGGGAGTTACTTTCGAAAAAGCCACTGCCAACATTGCCGACAGCCTCCACAGTACTATTACACGTCAAGGTGAATGTTGACGTCAATCATTCGGATCGGTTCAACGGAACTAATCTTTCGTCACGTTGTAATCTTTTGTTCGTTGATTCCGTCGGTGACGAATCGAGGCGTGCGCCGAACGACACTCGGAAACATCGCAACAGTGGTACAAATAACTAAATCTAGGTTATCTTTCAGTTTTTTCCATGCTCCTAAATCTCTACAGATTTTTTTATTTGTTTGAAATTTTTCCGGCCCAGAGCTAGTAAACTAATAAAATAGTGCAGATCTAGTAGTCATTTTTCAAAAAAATAAAAACGTTCGATCCAATTTTTAAAAAAGTTATTCAACCTTTTAATAAAGTTTGACGAGTTAATTCCTCACTAGACTGTGAATCTTTGTGCAAAATAAAAATTGTCTGCATCGATTGCAAGAGATAGAAACTAAATTGAATGTTATTTCTTCTCTTAATGATTTTAATAGAAGAGAAATCATCTAATGACATCTTCAATTTGTTAAATTTTCCAACAACTTTTTTCGAATTTCATCTACTCAATTTTGCTATAAATGCATAAAGATCCGCAGTCTATTCATCACTCGTGTTCGATATTATTCCATTTTTTTTTAATTGAGCAAATAAATCTTTTACTTTATTGTGCCATAATATTCACATCAATATAAACTATTTTGCATTTACATCGACTGTGACAAAATTTTTATTATATCAATTTTATTTTTGCTAAACGTACCAAACGCTCAGGGGGGCAATTGTAAAGTTCGGGCCAGCCTGATGTTTTCCACCAATAAATCGGCCGATCGAGGCAAGAGATCGATACGATCCGACTTCCCGTCGTCCCGCGATGCACCGCGGTGCATTGTCGTGTAATTCGATAATGAGTAAAGTCAATTCCGTAGTCTGCAGGCCAGACAACCTTGTTCCTTGAGTGTCAATCGCTCGTTCGAGCAGTTTGGCCGGAACTCCGCGTTGCATTGTTGGACACATGAGCGTCACTTTTCGAGAAGTTGCAATGAGTTTGTTCTACAAGGATAGTTCCGCTTTGTCGTGGAATACCGTAGCCTTGGTTTTCTCCAGATTTTAAGGGGCGAACATATTTAGAACGCTGTAAGTAAGGCGACTTCTGCTTCAATAAACTAATAATTCTTTTAAAGAAAATGTTTGAATCACTTTTCGAATAATTTGTCGTATGCTCAAAGAACATTTAAGGGAGACCGGGGCTAAAACTTCCCGAGGTAAGTTGTTCCGATCGTTATTTACAAAAGAGGAGAAGAACGCGCTTTTTTTAAACAATAAATTACTCGTTAAGGATGAGGATATCTACACTATTTCTACGACATTTTATATGTTTCCCCTACTTATGAATTTATTTAAACATTTATATAACAGTCTCGTTACTAGATGTGCCAGTCAATTGAATTAAAATGTTTGTTTTGAGAAAATATGAGGCGGTTCTTGATAACATTTTCAGAATAATCTGTCTAATGTTTATCTAGCATATACTAAATTTTTGGTTGCAAAATATGTGGAAGAAATCGATATATAAATATTTATGTAATGGCTCCATCGCTGAAGATGATTGATGGGCACGATCGCAACTTAATGGGCATTTTGTTGTTTTAGAAGATTAAAAACTACGCGACTGGAAATCCAAAAAAACATTAAGAACATTAAAAAAGTAATAATTTATTGTTTATTGTTTAGCGCAGTAAAACATTCTTTTATCTCCATCCGTATACAACATTTTTGCAATCTCTTTCTACACACGTCGCATTCGCCATTGCGTTCACGTTTCAAACATAAATCTTCTCAAAAAAGCGTTCGGAAATGTACGTTTTCGTATTTTGTTCAAAAAGAGAATACAAAATAAAATATCTCCTGCTTTATTATATAACGTATGCCTACGTATGCAGTACCTACTTATAACATTTTCATACTCGTACTCATGCTCATTCGGTGTTATGTAATTCGTACGTGAGCTAAGTTATAAAACAAATTAGTGCTTTCAGAAAATTGCTGTTTGCTTTAGAAACATTCTCTACAGGTATAGAGGCTATAAAACCTCTCATTGTTTATTGACACGTTGCGACAAATTTATGAAGGTTTCTGTGCGGCGAAGTTGAACAAGCCTGATGTAATAAATTATTAATTTTTTAATATTAAAAAAATGCTATATTATTTACTTTTAAATTCAGCAATTAAACCTAATAATTAGACTACATGTGAGGAGAAATATTATATAAATGTAAAATAATATTATAAATGAGGAGAAATATTATGTCGACAGTTATTTTCATTGAAATGCTTTTGCTACACTTTGTTCAACAGCATGCATAAAAATCTGCACTCCAGTAGTAATATAACGAAAAGAATTTCTATCGCTCTGCACGGCCAGAAGAAAGTTTCAACAAGGCGCATCCTAAATAAAAAGACTGATAAACGTTCTGTAAAATGTAGGACAGTAGAGCCACCTTTGACCTCCTCGCGCGAGTCCCTGCTGAGATAAACTTTCCTAATAGGGAAAATTAGGATTTAGTTTCTAGTTTCAAGTTATCCGGAGTTATGCTTTACTTTCTGGTCCAATAAGGCTAAGAAAATACAAGCCCGGTGAAAAAACTTCTCCCCTTTGGTTCGACAGTGTTCGTCCGAGGGGAGGAACACGATGCTGCGTCATTTGTTGCCGTTTTTATATGAGATGAGAATACGATGACGTTAATCTTCAATTACGATCAGCTAATCGTCAAATATAAATATATAAATGATATAAATATGAGAATGTAAATATAAATATTAGTAGTAAATGTAAGTATAAATTATAATAAATAGTTTATAAATATATCATCCAATATACAAAAATTTAAGTAGGAAGATAGAATAGAGCAGTTTTTATCACTACATACATATAAACACTTTCTCAAAACGATGTCAAATATGAAAAACCAAACGCCAGTCCTTTGTCATCGCGTAGCCTTTATCATCAGCGACGAAATTTTCCGCATCGAAGACACGCATAATTATACGAACGTCCATATTTTTCTGCATATTTTTATACCTCCTGCGATTTGCATACATTTCTACGTCTGTTCATACATAATTTTCTCCGCTTACTACCAGCAATGCATATTTGATTCTCGTGCTTTGACATATTTTAATCGAATAAATACCCGAATATCCGCATTCCACTGATCAATACCGCGCAGCCTTTCGATCGGACTATATTTCTGAAATATTAAATCACGGTATGGGGAAAAAAATGTGCAGAAAGTTTCACGCAGCGACGGAAATTTTCCTGAAAACTTGTAACGGTTATCGCAAACCGATAAAAGCTTTCGGACCGCGCTGGCAAAAATGCGCGAGCGTGGGCGGGGAATGGTGGAAACGGTGAATTATTGCGCGGGAAAATTCGGCAGCGTCTGCGAGACAACGCCGGAATATGCCGCGCACAACGATCTGGAATAAAGCTTTAAGTCCATTGTTCCCGCGAACACTATAGACGACCTCGATTCACTTGCCTCCGCGTAAAATGCACGCGAGATGCGCCACCGCCCTTGTTATCTGCTACTGCCAATATGTCAAGCCGGCGATACGCTAAATGCTGTATAGATTTTGTCTGCTAGTGTGCTAGGAAAAGAAACGAGAAGCCTGCAACAAGTGTCTTGTAAGTTCGAAACTTTATCGATTCCGGACTCGTCCGAGCCACATAGTTTTTACGTTCCAACACCGATGTTCTCGTAAAACTTGTTTTTCGTTGAAATTGGTGCTTGGCAACTCTGGAAAATTATTATTAGCCTGCAGACTTTACGCGTATTTTACCAGGAGGGATAGAGGATACACGCGTGAGAAGGTTTTGAGATTGTTTTTACATTGTACATACAGCAGAGTTGCAAAGTTTTCTTTAAATAATTTTTTTGTCTAACTACGTTATGAAATCATGACAGTGAATGATTGCAATACGAGAACACGTAGAATTTCTTCTCCGGCGGGAGTCAGAGAACCCCCATTGTGCCAATAGAACGGTTCCCCTATTATAAATCGTGTGCCTGGGCATGATACCCTTCTCTTCCTCCTCCGTGCAGCAACCAAGTAGAGGGAACTCTCCTGTGTCTAACCCGCAGAGAAGAGTGAAGATGGGACCCAGAAGAAGAAGAACCCCCACTACCAATGCGATAGTTCCCCCACTATGGAAGTGGCCCAGCTCTCCCACTTCCGACCTAACCCGTGTACCAGAACGATGGCAGTATGATGCCCCACTCTGCCACCTCCGTTTAGCAGCCAAGTAGAGGTGGGACAAGAAATGCGGGGATGGGAGCCACAACGAATTTATTAATTTTCATTAAAAACTAAGATGGCAAAATGGCCAAGAGAGAGTCCTCACAGTTCCACCGTTATATTCGATATTACTTCATAATATCCTGTTTCGTCGATAAATCGATCGAAGCATACGACTCTTCTCACGCATATAATTCTTTGTACTTCTCATTCATCCATTTATTTCTCGGCGAAAGTTACCGTTCCCAGGAAAAATGTAATCATATTACTTTGTCAGTTACTTTGTCTTAATTCCGCAGTGAGATTCATGCGCCGTCAGCAAGCCTGGAAAATTTAATTGTCCACTTGAGCCTGGAAAATTGCATTGTCTCCGCTGCTGTCCGACCGAACGGGTTGATAATAATTTTTAGTTCTGCTTCGCATTGTTTTGGTCGAAACTTAGGGCAAACGGCGAAAGATAAATAGAATTGTGAGTCGGTATAATACTGTGAGTGAAGTCGTGATTGTTGACATGTTCTCCTTCGCGACGCGGCGAGCTCGTGAAAGTCGTGCCGACACGCAAACTTCACGGCGACCCTATTTGCTCGCCACCGTGCTAAACTTCAAACCATTTACGAACAGAGATACACACCTGCATTTCATTCTAACGTATATAACGGGTACTAAACTTGAATAAAAAAATATTTGAGCTTCGGAAACAGTCTCGAGTTTACGGTTGTAATAACCCTACGCCTAGAGACCTGGCACGTTGTAGCGTATTATTATTATTAACCCCCTGCCCTTTCGTTCTTTTTATGGCTGCTGTGATTAAGACTTCTTTAAATATAGTTACAGTGAGCTACAGTGAGTGTAAAAAGTATTCGTACGCCCTTTAAAACAGAATAACTTTTTTATAATTGTACCGAACGATCTGATTTTTTATAATCAATTAAAAGCATTGATTTATGAAAAGATTTATGCAAAAAAGATTTTCCAAAAGTTATAATTTACAAGGTTACATGCAAAAATAAAAGAGGCATTTTTTAAAACTTTTTTATTTCGGCCCTTAATGAAAATTTAAAATATATATTTTGTAGATCTATGTTAGTTATACACGTGCCGAGAATTTCATCGAAATCGGTTGACAAAGAAAAAACGACACGCATCGCAAGATGTACGATTCTGTGGATTTTAAGCAGTAGCTGATCAAAAGTAAAACTACGGTTGTAAAACTACGATTTTCACCATTTTTAACCGCTTGTAGCTCCTGTGTATGTTAATCGATTTCGATGAAATTTTCAGTATGTGTATAACTAACATAGATCTACAAAACATATATTTTAAATTTTCATTAATGGCCAAATAAAGAAGTTTTAAAAAATGCCTTTTTTATTTTTGCATGTAACCTTATGCAAATTATAATTTTTGGGAAATCTTTTTTGCATAGAGAAGTAAATTTTCATTTTATACAGAATATTTTCTAACAATATTGTAGTAGTTCTCCAAATTTTCTGAAATATGACATTATCAAGTAAGTGTTAATTTCCCGGCCACCTTGTATTAACTTAAGACTTGAGAGCATCAAAACGACTTTGTTATCATATATATTGTCATATGCAACTCACATGGTGATCGAAAAGAATAATTATAACAACACAGATACGCTCATCATTTCCCGACGTAATAGCTGTATTATCTACATCTAATAATGCAGTCGAACAATCAGATAACTTAGAGAGGCGTTACACCCGCAAATATAAATGGGAATTCGATTACGAATTCGATAATGAAAGATCATGGACACGCTTTATTTTTAATCCACCGTGTGTATGGAGTTTTATTGGTCACGAGATGCCGAGATAAAATAAAAATGGTGCAAGTATTATAGTATCGCCACTTTAGGCAAGAACAGAAAAGATAAGCGAAGTTAATTACGATAACGGCAGCCGTAGATAATTTCGCATGCAGCGGGTAAAGTAATCGCGCTTTCATCCATCGAATGTTGCTGACCGTCGAATAAAAGCCGCTATCGTTTGCAAACAAGAAATTTAAACTCACGCACGGAAGAGAGGCGAGCTCTTCGAATGATCTGTATTTTTTATATCGCATATTTGACAATAATAGCAACTATTAAAATGTGGTTTCCATGCATAACATTTTTGATATTTTACACTTGACGAGGAAAAATTTCAAGAAAGCATTTAACTGGAATAAAATATAAATTGATTTCCGTTCTCAATATGTCCGATAGCAAAGTGAAAATAATATGACAATATTTTGTCCTTCCCATGCATAAAATTCGCAGTCTATTAATAAATTATCATCATCTTTGGAATATGCTAAATCCTCTAAAAAAGCAACGAAATTTTTATTAGATTTTATTCTGTATAAATTAGCTCATAAATATTTATACTTGCATAATGATCAAGTAATTACAAATTAAAATTACATTATAGATGATTTATATAGTTTGATAACATGCTTCATAGGGCATGCTGTTCTATTTATTAGTGAAATCTCTGTTGATATGTTACGTTCACGAATTTTCACAAAGTTGATGTTACATGATGATACAACATACATTTGCAACATTCAGACCTACTTGCTCTCTACCCATAATTTTCCCCGGTAGTTTCATAAAAAATGTACGAATAATTACGATAACGCCATGCTAATAATGCACTTCTCTTTTGTTCTTAATCTTCGTTGACCTTCATATACACTTGCTCTCTTCTAGATAATACAGTACGCGCTAGTACTCTGCATTTTAAAGTGGTGCTATCTCAAAATTAATAGATACGAGGTTAATGATCTTTTTATATTAATATGCTGGGTCACGTTAATTTACGTTTTTCCATTCTGACTTTCTAGGACGGGCCATGTAGATTTACGTTTCTGCTTTATATAATTATTTAATTCTCCTAAACAATGCCCGGAAACTCGGAAACCGAGAAAGACAGAGTAAAAACAACCAGCCTGTTAAGTGTTAAATCTATCAATTAAAATTTTATAGATGTAAATTAAAATATGATAGATACGAAGAATAAGATAGAATACGAAGGATAAATTTTTATTAGATTTTTAGCAATAGATTTGTAGCAATAAATCGGAATCGTACAGCACTCAAGGAGCAAGAATTGAAAAGTTGACGAACAGTTTGACGGAGCAAGCCAATCTGCGTAAATTAAGTATCGAACCGTGTTCTTTCGTTTCTCGAAATTCGCCATTTCGAGCCGAGCGATTTACAGGAAGTGAAACAGCTTGGCTTGTGCTTAAAATTTTACGCGCACTTCCGTCACCGAGGGCGAATTCTACTTTGGAAGAACAGTTTCTCGAAAAGACTGGGGGAGGGTAAAACAGCGTGCCAGAATCGTCGTTTTCTTCTCTTCTCGTAGGCTGCTTTTAATTGTGGTGCCGGGGAAAGAGTTAATATCTGTTTTTATGACATTCCATTGTTCGAAAACAGTTAGCAGCGAGATGCCCCTAAATCCGAGAGCGGAAAGAGAGGCGTGAACCTTCTACCGCCAGCGAAAAAACCAGCGATTTCAGCATTATTGCGCACCCGCTTTGTTTACTGCGCTGCGGCCCGATGTTTAAATTACATTATCTAACATCCCCCATAAAGGAGAATGGCTCGTCATTTTTTCCGTGTCGCTTCTTTTTGTGGCTCGTCTATAACCGCCATTGTTGCGGAATGAAGACTGCGCTGTGCTAATTTAATATTCCCAGGAATCCCAGTCAGTTGAATTTCACGGAAAAACTTGTATCAATACTTTGCAGTATGCCAAACAACAATGAAAATCTTTGGCTGTATCTTAAATGGAAATGTTGAACAGAATGATTTCAATTTGAAACTTAAAATATCATTTTATATGTACATTATGTACATGTTTATTATAACTAGACTGCGGATTTTATGGGATTTTTATGCGGATGTTAAAAATATTTAAGGACTTCGATATATTAGTTTCAGCTTAATAGGATAATTAAAAGAAAAATAGAATTTTTATTTGGTTTTTCGTTTTAAATCTTACAAGTATTTTCATAGCTATTAAAAATTCACAATCACAAGTTTTCAGGACTATCTGTATGGGGCTAGGAAATATTATTTCCTAGCTAGAAAACGTGATATTTTTAAAAAACATTAATTTTTTTTATTTATTCTGTGCAAATTGATTCCATAGAATATTCGGTAATATACTCAGGAAAAATTAGTAAAACAACAAGCACATATGTATTACTCGACATTTCATTTTCATTTGAAATATTCACTTTCGGTACCGACTGCTGTAGAATGAAATTACGTATTCGAAGCTGATTAAAGTATGAATCATTTAATTAAATTGTTGCAACAATAAACACGGGACTTCGATAATTACGTTGCTGTACACAATACATGCATATAAGCGTTTCAGATAACCACGCACACGCTGAGAGCAGCTACTTCCAATTTATTTGCTACCTTCGTTATTAACCACATGAAGGCTGCTGCCGTTCGTACGTGTATGATTTGCTTCTTTCACGATTTCTGCACTTAATTAAAGCCATATCGAACGTGGAATCCAATGTATCGATATTTCATCGAAAGGATCGTGTACAGTCTTCTCAACCACATTATACAGAAAATATCAAGACTTGTATGTAATCATTAGACAATGATACCGTTGTGAAAATGTAATGGAATCGTCACACGACGGACATAAATTCTCATTTCCAAATTGAGCTGCTTCTTATCCGAGACTTTTAATCTGACGTAACAGTAGAATGTTGAGAAATTGATACCTTCGTTTCTTTTTTGGCAAAAATCAATAATTATAATTTTGCGAAAATGTTCTCTTAAAGGAAGGGATTACTTTTAATAGAATTCGGGGAAGACAGATTTGACATGAAATTTTTGTTGTAAATGCAACGGGTTCTGCGTAATCGTGATACTAACGAATACCGAGTGTGCCCAAAATTGAGAAGTTCAATATTAAATGAAATACGGTATACAAACTTTTTTAAAAATACCGTTTCTCCCCTTTGATCTCTACTAAATTTTATACTACAGGTACGAAGAACGCAGGTATCAACAGTTTATGGACTGCGTTTCATACAGTTGCCCCATCGTCGGCATTTTGATGAAA
Source organism: Lasioglossum marginatum (assembly GCA_028455795.1). Taxonomy (NCBI): domain Eukaryota; kingdom Metazoa; phylum Arthropoda; class Insecta; order Hymenoptera; family Halictidae; genus Lasioglossum; species Lasioglossum marginatum. The sequence continues at coordinate 40,234 of CM052257.1, read as the reverse complement.
CACTTTTATTCCGAATATTTTTTATTTCAATATTTATATTCCAAAATTAGTTTCACGAACTGCTCATCGCGACGAATGTCAATAAAAACCGTTTAACGAGAAAACTTCCATTAAAAATGTTCCCTGAAGCCGCTTTTCAGGGAATGTGTAAAGCTACATAAAAAAACGTGGTAAATTGGACAAATCCCTGTCCTTTGTTCAATGGTTTGCGTGTCATATTCATGCGAGTTATCGCGTGTTACGACATTTATATCAGAATTGAAGAGCGCGCAAATAAATGTATGACAATCAACAATTAATACCAGGAAATACGTTCTTTCGAATATGAATAAAATATTGCTGCTTTCATTCGTATTGCTCATTTACCTAAGTATTTTTAGATTTTATAGAAAATACACTTTAGTACATTCTAGTCTACATTTACAAACTAACTTAAAATCTAAACAAAATTTATTCATGCTGTTAGAAGTTTCATCACATTCGAAAAAAGCTGAAAATTTCATGGAACTTTCCTAAACATTTTCTCTGTCGAGTTTTAGGTCAAAAATGGAATAAACGCATGAAATCCGGTCTGGTTATAATAATTCTCGAACTATCAATCTCCCACATGAAAAATCGCACTTCCGGCGATAGAGGATTCTCGAAATGAAGTCCGCATAACGCGCGATCCCTCTTGCGCGATTATTTCTCCGGTCGCGACCGAAAAATTACAAACCCGAAAGCCTCTTAGTTTTGCGAGCGCTCGCGAAAGAATGAAAGTGCAAATTAAATCGCGTCCCCGGCAGGTAATGAGAAATGAAAAAAACGCTCGGCGAGAGCTGCGACTCCCTCATATCGTTTGATTGCAACGACGACGCATTTGAATCGCGTGGATCGCATTCTTCGGAGGAACGTCGCCGTTAATAAAATCGCTGCTTGTTGCAAGACGCGCGGAGACTCCCTTTTCTCTCAAAAGTATCTCATAAACTGCTCGCTGAGGAGGAGTCGGGACACGGATTCCGCGTAATGCCAAATAAATCATGGCGAACCGTTGATACTCGAGCATGAAATCCGAGCTATTTCATTTACGGATCGGAATGCGATAATACCCGGATTTACGGTTCCTCCTATTTTTGTGGGGAACGTTAGCTCCCGAAACACGAAAACATTATAAACATTATAGGTAAACTACAAAGCTTCAAGCAAAATAAAAATTTTCCAAGTTAGTTATATAAAACAGAAATCAAATGTCGAATTAATTTTAATAAGCTAGAAATAATATGACAATGTACTTGAATTCTTCAGATATCTTTATGTAACATTCTATTAACTTTTTGAGTTAGTGAAATATAAAGCAGGGAAGGGATTAGAAGAATTTTAAAATTTATTTATTTATTATTATTTTAAACCAAGTGGTTTATTGTTGTTACATTATTTTCAATTGATTACGACCGTTAGAAAAGGAAAATACATTTTTATTTATTCCCAGAGAAGAATAGTATTTTAATATATTTAATACTATTATTAAAATTCTATTCTCTCCTAGAAATAGATTCTATTCCATCAATGCTAAAATTTGCTTTGTCTGTTAGGATTAATACTCTTACTTCGACATGATTATTTAATATTCATATTAATTTGTTAAACATAAATTACAGAATCATATCCTAAATGAATTGAAATTTGCTGCATTGAAATTTGAACATTTCGCGAACAAAGTCATTAAAATTGGAAATCAGAAACTAATCTTACCATTTTCGATTTTATTTAAAATTTGCAATTATTGATTTCATTGATATTAAATTATTGCAGATATACTTTCATACGCCTGTACTAACAATATATTCGAATCAATGGACTTTATCGCAGTAGATCAGCGTGAACTGATAAATATAAGACAGTGAGTTCGATGGAAAACAGATTACAACATTCCACGGTCTGCGGCCAGTATAAGTAGAAACAGCGAGCAATGGCCAGACAGTGTACCTGTTGCACTGGAAACACGTATCGGACTTTGCATGTTTTGTATTTCATTTGAAATCGCATGAGGAAATATTAGATTACAGATTAAGTTTTAGTATTATTTTATATAGAATATTTTTAATTTTTGCCCTAGTCAAAAAATTTTAAATATTATTTTAATTCTTATTAGTTCTATACATCTCGAATTATTATATTACAAACAAAAGAGTAGTTAGACTATGTATAAAGTTTCATTTTTTATCATCTGCAAATAATAACTTTTTCTGTGGAATCGTGTACTTATTTCTTAACAATTGTTTATTTACTCTATATCCTTTCATTATTAAATTATTACTATATTATTCATTAAGGTAAGTGCACGCAATATACGTGTACGTATACGTAATTCTATATTTTCAAGTTGAAAATAAAATGAAATATTTATTTTTGTTCCACAAATCTATAAACTTTTATTAATAAAAGCGATGTACGCACATGTCCAAATCAATCGAAACGAAGGGAAAGAGATTAAAGTAAATAAACATCGTATTTGTGTAACAAAAACTTGATTGAAAATGAAATTCTGATGAAATTCGAAACTGATCATTTCATATTACATCACAACGTTCATACGTGTCTGGTAATCCCATACAGATGAAATATATTTTATTAACGAACAATGGGACAAGGACCGAGTTATTAATTTTGAGTTCGCGGATAAAATATAAAATGTCGCTTTCTGCAATCTGTCAAGTTGCAATTTTTTTGCAGAAAATATGGTACATAATCAAATTAGTATTTGTTTTTATTTCCTTTAGAAGATAAACTTTATGGTTCAGTTATATGAAATTTGTTTTCTAGATATCAAAACTGGAATTACGTTCTCATCGTACGAAGAAAATTTTTAATATTGAAATAGTGTAGAATAAAATCAGTACAGTACACGGTAAAACTTTCAAAAAATCCTACCAGCATTCGTGGTGTAAAGCAGCAAATTTTCAACTAAGTTTTGCAGAAATAAAAGAATAAATTATTTTACTGCAGAAGTATATTAAATAAGTTAAATTCATTTAACACGAAGTCTATAAAAAAGGAAGTCGTTAATGAAGAACTGACGAAATATTCTCCTGCATTTTTATGAACAACATTGTACAGTACAGTAAAGATCACTTATACGCAGCATACGTGATTTTAATTACTGTCCCTCGCGGTGAGCGTATATCTGCTGCTACGAAGGCTCTGAAAAAACTAAAATTTGCATAAGTAGCACTTCAAATCTCGTTACTGAATTACACACAAGTTTTTAAATCAGTTTTTAAGAACTCTTAAAATGGAGCAACAGATTATTTTTATCTTTATATGAAGAATTCACGACCTTTTATAGAATCCGTGTGTATGAAATTTTTATTTTATTTTTGCGATCAGGGACATTTAATATAAATGCATTAACCCCTTGCCCTACCAATTATTTTCCTACGGTTTCAGTGATTAGAACTGTTTTTCGTTAGATCGATTAGATTTCCTAATAAAGGAGAATATTGATATAAATTGTATGCCTATATGTTCTCCAATTGCTGTATATTAACGAAACCAAAATAGAATTTTATTTCGATTTCAAGAATTTTCAAGAATTTCAAGAATTTCAACAAATTTTATTTCGATTTGAAATTGTTTTTTCCCTGAGGAAACAGCATTAGCTGTTCTTGAGGATGCTAAACAGCGTCTTAGAAGCGCCGATTGACCTTAAACGGAGCAACGGAGGCGAAAGAACGGAGCAGAGATCCGAATGGTCGTCGTGCTGAACAAACGAAGCCGGAAGTTTCATTTGAATTGTGTCGCGTTTATCGGTCACCAGCCCAGCTCGGTTGGCAACTGGTAAATAAGGTGCACGTGCACTGTCGTGCACCGTTCCTTCGTTCGCCTAAGAAGCTTACTAAATTATGGCTCGTGATTCGCAACGTTTATCCCGTGGCGACGATGCTTCGTTGCTTCGCGTCGTCGGTGCTGCAACATCGTGAAATGTCGAAGGATGACCGAAACTGCTCCATCCTCCGGAATCTCTCTTTCTGCCTCTGACTGTTCGAATCTCCTTTCCACTGTCGTCGTCGACTCGGCGACAGCTGGTGAAGATTTACGTGCAAAACGAGGACTAACGATTTTAGCTGTTTTGCCAGCAGTGGCGGGACACCTTGGAGAATTTGTCGGTCACTTTGTCGCTCGCAGCGCTGGGTAATTGAATTAGTGTCTCCACCTCGAGGTCAAGAATCCCGGCGAATTTACCGTAGCTGACCCTGAAGGCCTTTGTGTTTTTTCGCGAGACTCCGGGGGTCCGGTAAGCTGCGAAATTTAATAGAGATTGCAGGCAGGAAATGTTCATATTGTAGGATTTTAAATAATTTCATTTTTCAATCTATCCCCTTATCTTGGAAACTAACAGTTTCATAGTGTTTGCGCTCTCGTACCACACCCTTGCACCCCTACACTCTAATTGTTACGTAAAATTAACAGGTTATGATATTTGCAGTCTTGTGCCGTCCTTGCAGCCCTACAGTTTATGCAATCCTACATTATAATTGTTAACGTTCTCTGAAATGAACAGTAGAGAAGATATTCGCACTCTTTTATTATCCCTGCACCTCTATACTGCTATACTCTAATTAATAGACTGCGGATCTTTGTGCAAAATAAAAATTGTCTGCATCGATTGCAAGAATTAGAAACTGAATTGAATGTTATTCCTTCCCTTAATGATTTTAATAGAGGATAAACCATATCTTCGATTTTTAAAATTTTTCAACAATTTTCAATTTCAGAAGGGAAAAGTTGCATAAGAAATGACGAATAATTAACGAAACGCGGAGTAATTGTAATTGCGACTCGTTGACACCCAAGAATGAATTAACTATTCAAACTGGAGTTTCGTTCTGTGCGAAGACCACCTTTACTTAATTACCCTGCTCGATTGCGCTCCACTTTCGTTCTGGTAGCCGATACACTTTCGATTCAGAGCCTGCAATCTAACTTTTCGGAAACTTAACAAATCATCGCGAAAGAAAATGGCCGCTACGCGCAGAGTTTAATTACTCATCCAGCTGCAAACGAGAACGGGGATTTCTTTTAATACTGCGACCCTGGGTACCACGGGAAATTCTAACAGATTATTTTTATTAACAGAGAACAAAAAGATGAAACAAATTCTTTTTTAAAATAACATAAACGCATTCATTTTTTACTTATTTAAATTCAGATTACCAGATATTAGCGACTACACAAGCAATTATACAGGGTGTCCCAAAAATGTTCCTAAATGAAAACCATGTTCTACATATGTACATATTATATACTATTTAAAGATATAAAGAAATTCGGTTTTATTTCACCCTAAAATACCTAAATTACTTTCTTACATTATCAATATAATAGTTACACTGTTGGTGTACACATGTAAGCAGTAGCATGTTGATTTTAGCACAATGTATTCCTCAAAATGTTCCTATAAATGTTTTTATAATTAAATACATTCTCTTACTTTCATCAGCTTTAAACACATCTACAAACACAATTTAGTAATTTTAAAAAATAGTAAAAATAAAGTGGAAACATTCCCGATTCTTGATCGAAGCGTTTAGTATGCCATACATTATGCAGTGATACATTATTACAGTACGTGCGTACGACAAGAGCGCATTAAATCCGCAATCTACGCCCGGCCTAAGTCATAAATCATAAATTATCCACGCAATCTTATATAAAGACCTGGAATATAATTTAACTCCATTCAGGGGATCTGAAATTACATTAACCACTCTTTATAAACTTGTTCTGTCAAGGCGGCGGCAGGCTGCCTCACTTCAATTTTCTAATTTCCCCGGCGCTCCGTCACCCCACCCTGCTCGATATTAGTATTATTACTTCGAGAGTGCTGGTCTTAGAAAATATTAAAAAGTAGCAGTTCCATCTACGTAGTTAATGAAGCACATCTGTGCGTCCGGTTCTATTACTCCTTCAACCTTATTTTTCTCTGCGTAGCCTGCCCTTCAATCAAGTTCAAGCAAGAAACTCGCGGATATCGACACTTTATCGAATGGGTTATGAGATTCATCCATCTATATCATCATTAGACTGCTGGATTTTATCCATTTATGATCAGAATGCCGAACAGAGGTATTATTTGTTACTCGTTGAAATTGTTAAAGAATGAAAGTCAATTTTAATCTTTAACTCTGACCATCAGACGAGACCGGAATTGGGATTCAAGAGAGACGATTGATTGACGTTCTTCGTCAATCAGGTTTACACCAAACGTAACGCGAACGTAACACGAATAGCCTGCCATGCTGATAATTATGCTAATCTCCATAATGGAGATAAAGCAGTCAACGCCATTAACTGCGATTCACGGTACTGTAATATAGGGGAATTAAGTGGCATTTCGTTGAAACTAAAGATCAGAAAGCGCAGAATTGTACTTAATTTCCAGAAGGAGATTCTTTTATCGAATTGTCTAAAACTTAAAACACTTTTCCAGAAACCATTGTGTCCATAAGAAAACCACAAAAATATTACAAGGTACAATCAAACAAACTGCTTCAATTCAAGTTTTCTGTAGCTTACTGAACTCGAGACATGGATTTACAAAATTTTTTAAATAAGAATTTTTTAACTTGTCTTGTAATAGTGTTTTTGAGAAATATTGATTTAGTTAAATAGTACGACAACAGCAAGTTTATTTTTCATTTAATGTACTTGGTAGTCTACAAATAACTTCTGAACATTTTAAGATAGTTAGTACATTTTTTTTACAAAATAGTGGATATTATTTTTTGTAAAATGTATCTATTATATGAGAGATGCACAGTGTAAATATTGCAATAAAGTCTATAATAGCAGGAATAGGTTGAAGGTAAAAGTTAATTTTACCTCTTGAAACATATTATACTTAAAAAAAATATTGATTTATTGCATTCGCTATATCCAACATGCATGAAAATCATGCAAAATTCTATTCTAGATATCTGTATTAAAAGATAGATGATAAAAAATCGAGTTTCATATGAATTATTATATTATATATGTATATTATATATTTTGTTATATCTATTAGTACTTTCTAAATCTGTAGATTCAAGTTGCTTAAAATTATTGATATTATGTATACTTTATTTTATCTATTTGTACTTTCTGAATGTATATTTGTAAATTGTAAAAATTTCAGATCACTTTTAATACATTTAAGGTTTTTTTATTGGTTTTTTCCATTAATAAGTTTTTTCCATTACAGTAATTTGTGTTTTTAAATGCGTAGTTTTAAAATATAGAAAATTGTTGGTAGTACACAATACAAAATACGCTTTTTCAGTATCAACAGCTTTAATGCAGAAGTACTTCTAGGTAACAGATAAGAAAGCTTGAAAAGCTCACGAATACTCTTTAAATTGTGCAGTTTAAATTGATTAACAAGAACCAATTTTTTTAAATCATTTAGTGCTGTCCTGCATTTTTATAACATCAGAAAATGGTTTATAATTGTATAACAGCGAGGAAGTCGACTCGAGACTATATTGCGTTACGGACTTCTCTAAAAAATTGAATTTTCTTCGTGCAATGTCCATCGATAGATGATGAAGAAAACTTTTTTTAGTTTAGTCTGAACTTTAATTTTCTGTCTATTTTGATATTGTTTTATATTGTCCATTTTGTCTTACCACATCATTTATAATTATTGAATTTTTCTATAAAGATGAAATAGTCAAATCAAATGCATGTATAATCAATAAGAGAAGCTGATAAAATAAAATTTCTCACATCAAAAAACACGAAAATGAAAGTTGACATGAATATTTGCAACTATGTCGTGAAAATACTCGTGAAATATTTGCTATTTAAAGAATGAATAATTCATGAATTTGCAATTAAAAGCAAATTTGCTGGAAATAAATTTTCTTTCTGCGGCGATATGCTTCGGCTATCGATTGATGAAGCTGAAGGTGTTAAAAACATTCCAGGCATCCATATTTCACATTTCGACGTCTCTTTCATCTCTTTTGTTGTGTTTTTGTTTCTGTCTTCGAGGGAGTGATATTGATTTCCATTCACATGTTTGTCGTTTTGCCCGTTGGTCGTTGAAAAGTTACCGTGTCTCATTTCCTGTGGCTCTGTAGCCCGGAGAGTTCCCGTTTCAATTAAATATACTCATTAGGGTCCTCGCCGGGTTTTATTCCTGTCAAAATGCGACGGAAATGGTGAGAAACGTGTCAAAAATTTACTGCGATAATTGTCCCTATTGTACACTAAATTTTAATAAACGCATTCAAACTCGTTCACTGAAGAAAGTAAAACAATTTTAACTTTGTTTATATTATTCAAAATTCTCGATACTCGAGTTGACTATTAGCTGTAAAATTAACGAGCCTGCAGAACTCTAAGATAAGCATTTGTTGATATCGATCGAAATGAATATCATCCAATTTTAATTTTAGAAGACGGAGATCACTTCAGCGTCATGTTATTAAAATCTCTAATTGCGTTTCAATGTCAACTAGAATATGCAAGGGAAAAACATATACATTTACAAGAAAACAAATGTCGATGACCTTGAAAATTCTGGAAAAAAGAACCTTCAGAAAAAATAACGTTTGTAATGTTTATGTTATCACAAATAAAGGAGATATTTACATTTGGTGTCTACATTTACATGGACCACCCTGTATTGCAAAACAATATTACTTTCCACCGAGTAGATAATTTGTAAAAATTCCTTTAAAAATTCTTTCCCAACCTACGTGGTCGAAAATTATTATCTCTGCTATTTATGTTTTCATACGGTTAAATGTGACTTCTATATGCATGTTCTTTTTTCGATTTTTAAAAGTAGAGAATATGCATATCTTGAATTTTATTCGAACGATTTGCTACATATGTGAAAAAAGGAAATAAAGTTAAAGAGGAATGCTGCAACATGTTCCCCTTATTGCAAAATCTTTTTACTTTTATATGTTTATGCATACACGAAGACCGGAGGATGCAATGTTGAAGGAAATGCAGTAAAAATAATGTTAAAAATAAAATAGCGATATCTTTTTTTGTATATTAATGAATTGCGAAGATTTCCAATCTTTTTTACAATAAATTTACAATATATAAACATAAACCTTTTTTTCTATGAAATTCTGAACGATGAAGAATCTCCAATCGCTACAACCACAAAATAAATAGTAGTACAAGCGGTTAACACTAATTAACGCTAACATCTTACAATTATCGAAATTCTGAAGTTACTTATATGGGAATTGATTCGGTAAATGTCTTTATCCAAACACATATTATAATGAAAATTGCATAAAGTCTAAATAAATAGAGCCTTGTTATTTTTGTAAGTTAAAACATTTTAATCGCGTTTAGTGCTCGATAGTAGTTTTGCACCTTCAACCAGGAAGAAACTGGCACTTCTATTAAATTTTTTAGAAATCCCCACCGCGTAAAAAAATAATGAAAACTTTGAAATTACAGAAGTTTGGTAGTTGCAAAGCAGAAGCGTTGTCTCGTCCGCGTGCGAAATTAATTATCGACGGCGTCATACCGAGGGTCCCAGGTCTCGTGCCAACGTAAAACAACTTTCTAAGCCTCTGCTGAGAATTGGGATCCCAGCGAGTATTTCTAAGCAATTGGAACTGCAACGGCCATGTCCGTCCGGGCGACTCTAACACCCATCAGGTTCCTCCCCAATGTACATTGTTGTACAAACGAGCCGCAGCACTCGCAACAACCGCTGCTAGTCTCCGCACCTAATGATCGATCGAGGTATCTTGGCGAGGTTCAACCGTTAAATTAGTCGGCAACCTTCAAAGACTAACTGCCTTGATCCTTTGTACCGACCCCGGCCGTGGCACCGTATCTAACACAATGCGCGGGCTGACGTTTTCTCAGCCGCTGCTCCGCCGTTCGGACGTTTCACGGCAAAAAACGGACCGAAAAAGAGCAGACGAACTTTTTCAATTTCTGCACAACCCTCCCGAGCTATTGGCTTACAATTATACAACTGGAATTCCAGAAGTATTCTCGTCGAGGCTGCGTGATTTTGCTACCGGAGCAAGAACTTTGTTGTGGAAAAACGAGACGGCAATAGACTCTGGATTTTGGAATTAATCAGTTAATCAGAAAAATGTCACGAATATGCTGCCAAGAGATGAATGAATATAGTGTTTGTACACGATATAACATTGACATTTCAATCCCGAATTTGTCGCACACGGTACCGTACGTACATTAGCTTCTATTTGCCTTTCGACAACAATTTTTCTGTCGAACGAGTGGGAAGCTGTATGGTAACGAAAATAATTCACAGGAAATTTCGTGTTGTTCATTCATCCCTCCAATTTCAGTTTCGAATCATCGTATCGATCGGTCGGACCGTTATCGTTTGGAGGACGCTCCACGAAAATTCTACAGCGACAGACAAACCATACGATGGATTCATGACGCGATCATTGAAAACGCTTAAAAGTGGTCCCTGGCGATGCTGTGCGAACATCACAATGTATAATCGCGCTGGACCGCGTTCACTTTCGAGGGAATCGGGCGATACTCCGCGTGCTTGTTAAACAGGGTATGTTTTCTGTTGTGCACAATATTGATTTTGCTACCGATGTAAATAACTGAAACGCTTCGCAAAGCGTAACATGCGACACACCTGACGAATTTAATATTAATATTGCGTACGAACAAAATTCGTTATGAAACGAGAGACACGAGCCCAACATCATTATTCGTCTACTGCACCGTTTCTCAGATTCATTGAATTATAATTAAATGTACACAGCTAATGGTAAATTTTTGTTTTCTGCTTTATTTAACAAGCTCCGAAACTTTATTTTTTGAAAATAGACTAATATTTTTCTTAGTGCAAAGATTTGCTCAGATTTGCAGTATTAATATTTTTCTCAATACTACATTTCAAGTATTATTATTTCTCTTATTACTACACTCAAAGCAGTGCTAATATTTTTCTTAAATTTCAAGTACAAATTTTTCTTCAAAACTTTATTTTTTGGAAGAAAGATTCATGGAAGTGGTATATTTACAGTAGTAATATTTTTCATGATACAAAACTCAGATTTTTAGTAGGTACTAATATTTTTCTTAATACTAAAGGCTTGTCTTTCTGTGTGATTTTAGATGGTCCTGTTTTCAAAGCAACAATTACTTGAAAATGATAAGGAATGTTTGTTATATATGATCCTTCTCTCATTGTTTCAGTTTTAGTGTGTTAATGGAATTCATTTCATACTATGAAATTTGTCTGGATGTACATGTATGTATATTATTGGATTTACATTCCAGATGATAATGCTTGGTTTTGTTTGAGAGTCTCTGTCCTGAGATAATATTATACATACCTTAAACTAACAAGATACCAACGGAGCAAACATAATATGTACAACGCTTCAGTTCGAGATTTAATACTGTACCAGAGGATTGTGAAGAAAGTAGGAGCGGAGAACAAAAAGAGGCAAAAGGTAAAAGAAAAATATAACTTTCGTTTTACATTCTTTATGTTCTCGATAAAAAAGTATTGTTACACATTTAATTAGAGAACTTTGGTTATCCAAACTAATAATAAATAGACTGAGGATCACCATGCATTTATTTATGGCATATAAAAGTTTCGAAAATGGGTAAACTGCATATATTATCAAAAGCTAATAATATTTTTCTGTCATTTCAGATTTTATGAAATTGCTTATGAAAACGTGAATTTGAAAGTATTTAATTTCGAGTAAAGGCAAGTTGTTTAACTCAAAACAATTTGTAAATATCAATATTAAAATAAAATGAAAATCTTTCGACATTTAAATCTAAATTTCCCAATCTAAAATATTCACAATCCGAAATTACTATTCAATTTTTTGGGACGTTTTCACTTGTATAAACCACAAACCGCTTATATTTGTAGCTTTATGGTGGCTCGACTCAATATTTTATATTTCATTTGTAGCGATAAGATAACAAATTTGCATTGCATTGGTATGTAGATAAGTACAGAGGTAAATTAATTGACCCACAGATCCTAAAAACCAACCAGACGGCAGTCATTTATTCAAATTTATATTTCTGTACGGAGATATAGGAATTACTAATAAACTCATTTTAATTTGAATAATATCCAGGCAGGGAGGTGAATGCAAGTAGATATTTCATTCGTTCACTTAAAACAAAATCAATGATTAAATAATGTTATTGTGTAGTACATTTACAAATTTAATCAATTTCTTCTAAATTTTAGAGTTAAATATTAATTCACAACCAGGATGATATTTATATGATATTGTTTGGTAAGAGATAAGTTCCTTTCATATTATAAGTATTTAAATGACTGATAATTATAAATATTTGAATGACTGGTGATTATAAATAGTTAAATGACTGGTAATTATAAATATTTAAATGACTGGTAAAAATAGAAGATTTATAACAATGTATATGCAGACATTCTGTCAATCTTTCGATGACCATTTGATCTAATTGACCTCACATTCGATCACTTAAAAGTCTTCAATTCGAACAGATCACTCGATACAGCCCGAAGTAGAATAATTAACGAGATTAAACGATCATTGTCTTAAGTATCGTTGCTTATCTGATCTGCGATTTTCATTGCACACATAAAGCGCTGCAAAAATTCGTTAAACAGGGTTACGCCATCTCTTGATTAATTTTAAGCTAATGCTAGTTGGACTTAAAAGCTTATTACCAATTCACAAGCTTGATCGTCTGACATAGGGCTTACATTAGATAGATTGGATTAGAATTGTGTACCGTCTATATGACAATGTCAACGTTGTAGTCTGATCTCTCCTAGATCAACTAGCTGGAGTCGAGTTCAATATGATATACATATATGTATACTCTCACGTGTCGGGACATAACTTCGCCCTTTTGTTAAACAAATTTACAGAAGGATATAAATGATTCTGAAAAAACAATCACTTCTGACTACTTATTTTATCAAATTTCACGATTAATTAAAAGAAGAATTACTGTAAATGTACATTATTTGATTATTTGAACTTGACAGAAAATTTCAGCCGCATTTCATTCCGAAACGAAATGCAGGCTGTATTTTGACATGTATTTATATTTATTGGCAAAACTCTAAGCTGCACGTTAGTATAGATTTTCGCGGAAGTTTTGAACGATTCGGCGCGCTGTTGACGCAACTTTCGAGGAAACAAGAATACTCGGCAAATTTCAAATAGTCCTGGAATTCGTCGGATCCTATTTTTTGCGTCAGACATCGCTTTACCATAAAATCCAATATTCCCGGATAAAGCCTATTCGCGGAAGTATTAATACCACACGTTTCATTTATGAATTCGGGAATTTTATTTGGTGAAGGTAAAGCTGTTTTTTGATTAGCGAAGATATAGTAATTTACTATAAATAAATCAATAATCTATGTCTAACCAGTTTCTGTTGTTCTGTTTATTTTTCTAGAACAATGTATTTTGCTATTAATCAGTGAATATGAAACTAATGTTATCAGCTGCAAATATTGACCTAATCAGAAATAACCAGTCCTGATTGTACACAAGAGCATAATACACTGAAACGAGTATTGAAATTTAGAGAAGAAAAATTTAATGTTTTCACTCTCTAAATGAAAATTAAAAAAAGCAGTGCAGATTATTTAATCATTACCCTATTCCCGGGAGATTAAACGACAGGCTATTTGTTGTATATTAAACAGCTATAGTACGCGAAGCTCGCAGCTCGGCGAATATAATAATGACTATAATCACGCGTAATTGTTTTGAAACAAGATTACCGGGATCGTGTAGCCGGAAAATTTGCTTGGATGTCGCCAATTAGCGAAATTAACCGTGTCCGATATATCGAACGCGGCGTTACTTTTAACGTTCTTTATAAAACAACTCGACATCGCACTGTGTTTTAATAGGTCCAAGAATTTTGATGGCCGCCCCTGCATTCATTACACGTCCCCTTTATCGATCAGGCGACGTTTAATTATTTTTAACTACGGTGTGCACTAAATCATGAATACCGGGTAAACTTTTCATTGCCGCCGCGCGTCGCGTCGGTTATACGGAACCGTGAAGTGTGAATATATCGATGATGCTCAGATTCCACTCAAACAAGAAGGATGTACAGCAAATCTACCTTGAAGGAACATATAGTCCACGTGTCCACGTGTCACAACGATGTCAATTTTCAAGTCAGTTTTATTCTACTTTATTTAACAAGTGACTCAATACTGAATTATAGTAAGCGGTAATTAATTAAATAATTCAACTGATTGAATACTTATATAATTCCAAATTATATCAATTCTTAATTTATTGTAATACACAATCATGGGGAGCATTTGAAGAAATATACGAAAATGTATATAACAAGTGAGATTGCTATTATTATTATTATTTATTTATTGCTTTGGACCAAATAAGGTTTATGTATGTAGCATACATAAACCTTACAATACATGAACAGTTTGTTCATATACAATACAGTAAACAGTACAATATATGAATATGTTGCAATATGGCTATATAAATATTTATGCTAATAAAAACTTTTATGGAGTGTTTGCAGAAACTGTCCCTTACAAAATATCCCTTACTATTTTTTTCTCTCCACCCGTGGATCATGCATAATTCTAGTCCAATTCGATGATATTTGCCGTCACTATGGTTTGATCGACGTATTCAAACACCCTCGGTATAATTGATTTAAATAATAAAACATGTGTGCAAAATTATTCAATAATAGTGTTTGCACGCGGAGTAATAATTTCCTGTAAAATTACCAGCAGTTATTATTATCGACAATTCATGTCCGATTCAAGTTGTCACAATATTTAACAATTGAATATTGTACGATGAAGACTGAAAAAAAAAATATTCTACAATTACTTTGTTACAAATTTTTTACTAGTCGGTGACAATAATTTCATTATTTGTACACACTTGTTTAAACTTTCCAGTATTTTTTTATTTAACACTGGGTTTACGAGATTCGTGAAATGAGCGGGCCCAATATTTTAAACTTACGATTATTGAGATTGTAAAGATACATTCATGAACAGTTATTAGAAAAAATAATATATTATTAAAAAGAGGCTAGAAATTTTGATACATTTTTGTAATTTTATTATAAAGTAGTGTAAAGTATTCACTTTTAGCGCTCCGTAAGTTCCGTTAACGAAGATGATAAAAATCATAAAATTCTAATCTCAAATCAATGGTTAATATCGCATTGCGTGCTAAAGCACAATAAAGAAATGAAGATAAAGCTTATTGTTATGTCTCCCACGATATTTGCGTTCAATTCGTCGTGAAAACAGTGAAACATTGCGACACGAATGATCCAACGCCTAATCGTGATTCAACGCAGCGACTGTTTCATTAGATAAGCGCACCCATTTCAGCATGGCTTTATGATACCATGGTGGTCTAATTGTGAGACTGATGGCACAGCATCGTAAGTCATAATGGCAACTTCTACTGACGTCATTCGACGCGTCTTACGTAGTTTCCTGCATCCGAGCGCACCCGTGATTTCAAGTTTGATTTGGTAAATTCGATCGTGACATTTAATTACGACACGCGGGCGTTTAGCAGGAAGCACCTCCGCATTACTTAAGACGCTGATTGAATGAGAGTGTAGCTTAGAAAATTCAAGGACTCACTTTGGAGGAATGTGTTGATGATTAGTAGAGTAATTAATTATTATTAATTACTCAAACTTTGTTGTAATTTATATTTGTGCTTTTACCTAAAAAGTAAGAAATTAAATAAATAAAGGAAGAATCAAATTATGTCGAGTCACAGTCGACAAAGGAGTGCAAAAAAAAACATTAATATGTTGAATAGATTGAAGATAATATAACAGTATTTTTACAATCGTCTAATGTCTTTAATGTTTCAACCTAATGTTACACCTATTCATTTTTGCCATAACTGCATAAAATCCGCTGTCTACTCATTAATGTAGGGACACTACAATAAACTTTCGAACACAATAATTCGCGAAATTATTTTGTAAATAGTGACAATGCGTCACCTCGCACAGTACACGAGGCAAAATATTTGCACATGTCAGAGACACGGACAGCGTCTTTTTCCCCGGCATTCTTGTGTGGATTCGGGGAATAAATAGCCACAGAAAATCCATTCAACATCTTCACCGTCTTCCTTTCACGAATCTTTGTTTCTTCAACGGTATAAGGTGGTTTTCTTTCGATTCTTCTTGCTCTGCTCGCGAAGTCTAGCTATTTTTCGAAAGAACAGATCTGTTTTTCCATTTGACCCACCTAGTGGTTCCTATAAGTTCCTCCATCTAGTTCTGAATCTAATACTGAGATTGAAAGTGTACAATTTAATTTGCTTATTAATATAATTATACTGCAGATGTTTATGCAATTTTCAATTTTTGTAGGCGAATTTTAAGGAAGTGGAATAAAATAAAATATTTTTTTCCGCGGTAGTAGCAAAAAAGAATTGTTAAGAAACGATCTAATTCGTTGTTTCGCCATTGTGAGAATGTTACTAAAAATTTTAGTTTCTAAACTATATAGTTTTTTCTTTATCGTCACTGTGTATCCGTTCAGAATTTTTAAATTATCGTATTAGTTTGGACATTGCACAAACAAAATTTCAAAATGGCCGCTATGAATCAATTATTCTGCGATCCAATTGATTAATCAATGCACACAATTGCAAATTTGAAAAGTGTAGAAAGGTCCGATCACAACGGCAGGAAAAAAAATAATCAGCATACGCACAAGGATGGTACAAGCTGAGACCACAAACGTATTTTTAGATTTCATAGTTTTCGGAAAGATGGCAGCAGTCTCAGAGGAAATAAACACTAGACCCATTTTATTCCCCATTTTTCAGAACTCCATACGAAAGATTTCACATGACATTGTTAGTTTATTTTTAATGGAATAGCCGTCACTTTCCTTTGTAGCCACAGTTATTTGTAACTTAAATGTTTTCCTACTAAAAAGTTGAATAATACTTGCAAATTAGGAGATCAAGAAAATTCAATAGAATTATCATTTAAATAGGGATTTAAAAAATCATTAAACCATGTTTAAAGAATCCATAATATCTAACAAGGTCGAGGAACACCTCGGACCTAAGATTTTCAATTACGTTCATCTTAAGCCAAGGAAGAACTGTCACACTGTCAGGTAGGATTCTTTTTCTCACCTGAGACCCCGATGGACTTGACCCATTTAAAGAAAAAAAAAGGAACTTATTTAAGAATAGAGGAACTCGCCTATAAGGATTCGAAAGATAAAAAGAAATTTCTATACAGATAGAGAAACATATCCAGAAACGAGCATTAACATTCAAAGAACGAATGCAAAGTATGTAGTAGGTGTTCCAAGTGTCCTCCATAAGATTCACTGCACGCAGAGACGTGTCTCGTCATAAATTGTCGAATTCGTTCACAAACGTCAGGATTCGTACGAATAATTCCCATAATGCAATTGTGAAGCTTCGTTTCTTAACGGCGTCATACGCGATAGCTTTCAAATACCATGTATAATAATTCGAAAAATTTTTTAGAATACTAAATTTCGTCATTTCCGGAAAAAATGTTATAATTTCGCAAAACATTTCTCAATTATTTTAATAACTTAAATATGGTCGGGTGCTTCTTTCTTTTGCACAGTAGTGTACATGCATAAAATCCGCAGGGCGGCGATGATTGATCTCGGCTCGGGTATATCGGTGTGAACACCGCTACATTGACACCATGAATCGAATGTTCAAACTTCTTAATTTTCATTATTTTTTTATGGGACTTTCAGTAACGTATTTCTGGAATTTTTCTGATTAAAACAAGACCAAACACGATATAATTTCAATTGTATTCAGTGGTGTAATCGACGAAGAAAGTTTCGTTCGCAAGGAAGGACAGCGTATGGGAAAGAAAGAGACGCTTCGGCCACGCGATCCGTATTTCATTCTGTCTCGGTCGGCGCGGTAGACGCAGTCATAACGAAATAGTGTCCCTATGCGAACACTGTCCGTGCAGAACACGACTGTATGAGAATTTACTGTACTTCGGATGCTTGGTAAATCTACTGTAAAATATTTTTGAAAGATTGAGAACTGCCAACTTTTAATTTAGTCAACATTGGAACGTTTTTATGTAAACGCAGACTTACGGTGTTGCATACGTTAAGGGGATAAGTGCTCCGCGTTCAATTAAAGTCGATGGAATACTGCTTGCATTATTCTATTACTTTTAGTCTGTGCATTTACGATCGTGGGAATTTCATATTTCACGCAGGATTGTAATTCGGCGTCCGATCGTCTATTTTTAGAGTTAATTGATTTTATAATGACTATAAACGACCGCTGGCGAACAAACATCAAATACTTGTTTAATGAATACTTCGCCGTACTGCATAAAAAAACACGAGTTCTGCACTTCTGTACTCTGTTGGCTCGTATTTCACTTTTCAGGACACAGAGGGACAGAGGGGAGAATTTATTTATTTGTAAACGACAGGAGTAAAAAAGTTTAAAATGACGGTATTGCTGAGTATGTGTGTCGAAAGTTACAACTTCAAATGACCTATTTTATCGCGATTGCGTTTAGCGCGGTAATCACGGTGTCATTAGTTGTTAAAACGAAGTCAAATGAATGGAATGTGACTACGGAAAAAAATGAACGCGGTTAATAGTACCCTTTCCGCGACTGCAACTTCAACAACGAAAAACAAGAGCTTTATATTGTTATCCATAAAACCTCTTTAGTTCTTTCACGCTTTCGCGTTCACTTGCGTTGAGTTGAAAGCGCAGAAACATAAGCGCATAAAATAAATGCACGAGAGCCTGGAAACACCATTAAAATTTTCGTTTTGGTACCACATTAATTCCTATATTAATCTTTGAAATTGCTAACAAAACGTTGAACGATTTTTTAATTATTTTTTATTTGATATCCTTCATTGTATTTTGTTAATATTTAGGTTGATATTGATTAGCTTAGTTTAAATTGATACAGTATTTCGTTAGAATTCCTTCAGGATAATTTATCAATAAAACGGAAGCGTCTGAGTTTCGTTTAAGCTATCGAAATTTAACCAATTAGTTCTCCTCATTTATCATTATGCATTTTTCGTCTTATTTCCGAATTAAACGAGCACTAAAAGGCGACCGTTATACATATGTATTAAGATTGAAACCATTCAAGCAGCTGTGACAGTGCAGTTGGGCAGCATTCCAGAAAGTGCTATCCAAAACTGCTTTAAGGACCTTGTGAAATGCTGGCAGCCGCCAGTAGGGTGACAACCCTACGGCGGAAGAAAGTCTTTCTAATGCGTTCATTATTAAACAGTGATTAGATACAAGATCGATTTTTATCGCAGAGAGCTTAGGAACTTTCAAAGTTAGTAATGTACCAATTTAAAAATGCATTTCAAAATTAAAAATATACTGTGCTCAGTCCTGTACATCTCACTAAGATGTTAGTTAATAATAATATTAATGAGATATTCAAAATAATATTGATATTGTTGATGATATTATTGATGATATTATCGATGGCATTATTGACGATATTATTGATGATATTATTGATGATATTATTGACGATATTATTGATGATATTATTGATAATAATATGGACGATATTAATAATTAATTAAACGACTGATGATATTATTGTTTATCATATTTTACCATTATTGCTATTTGATAGCTATATAATTTTTGGTGTAAATATTTATTTAGAATATCGGTGGCGTATAAATTACTTCTGATATTTAATATTGAAAATACATGATGATTTAATATTGATTTAATATTGAATCTGGAAGATCTGACAATTGATTGTAAGAAAACAAGTCTCGGAGCAAATAAATTTTAAGTTCGGGAACTTGTGAAAGCAAACTTCCGTCTGTCCGTCAACGGGAGCAGAAAATTGAAGGAAATTATTGTGAATGCTTACTGGACCAACTATAGCGGATAACCCTCCATAAGCGTGAACTGGGAACATCGCAGACGCTATTCCCTGTAATTCCGAATAAGCTTGTGCCAAGCATTTTCATATAAGCAGTATTTCAGTGTCAACTAAAAAGCACCTTGACGAGGCTGAAGTGCCTCATAGTATGATACCTTTGAAATTTAGTAGAGCAAAATTGTTCCAGCGAGGAAACTTTATATTTTTAATAGTTAACCCGCCCGGTATCATCGATAAGAGTGACTGGCATGTTCTTTTACCTATAAAAATAGCAATATATTCTGAATTTATGTACAGTTCGAGCAATTTTCATTACAATCTGTGCTTAAACAAAGAAATTAAGTCCACCATTTCCTATAGAAGCGTTTCTATAATTTTAATAATTTTGCTGTCTGATAAAAATAAGATTAAATTTATTTAGATTTTGAAGAATTTTCATCACAACACGTGCTCGAATACAGAAATTTATTCAACTATATTTTCTATAAAAGCTGATTTCTATAATTTTGCTAATTATAAAATAAATCCATTGACTATTAACAATAAAATTAACTGATACATGTTACCTTATAAAACCAGATCAAATTAATTTAATTTCACTTTCTGTGCTGAAATAAATAAATTTAATCTTTATAAATCATTTTTATAGTTTTGATAATTGCAAATAAACCTATTCGTTATTAACAATAGGAATGATTGGTATGTGTAGCTTGATAAAAATGACAAGTTAGAATGTTGTAAAATTCTGTGCGTTTTTAAAGTTTCCTTGTAAAATAAAAAATGAGAACCAGTTATTCGATCGGTGATGCTAGGTTATTTACTCTTATTTGGTTTTATATGGTTTTCCATTAACCCGATGAACTCCCACATCATGTTTCGATATCAATTTTCTTCGCAGGTATTCACGTATCGAGCGTTACTCTACATCTTTTTGATGGCTTCTATAACAATATTTTTTAGTCGAGAATGGTACTATTCTATTATCTTAAAAACTTGTAACAAAATAAGTAGGAGTACAAAAGTGAAATAAACAATCTAAAGAATTAACAGAAAATACAACTTTATTTATTCAATTATTAGTGTGTTCGCTGTATAATTTTATTAAACTCGCATTACTTCTATTTGAAACTTGTAAAGAACCAAATAAATAAAATTTCAAACTTGTAAAGAGGCAAACGAAATTTTCAACTATTTTATATGCTTATAAAAAGGTCAATGAAGTTTACATGATTTATTTCGCAAGTATTTTATTATTTTGCTTATTTTGATTATTTTAAGAGTGTTCAGTTGATTTCACGCGTGTAGTACACAAATTATCGTTCAACGTACTACAAACCAAGCACACGCTACTAAATTTGTGTTAAAAAGTTTGTTAATGACTTTTCGCGGTGAAAAAACTATTTTTAACTTCGTGGGGGATCCTAACTTTTCTGAACAGCTGATCTCTACACATATATAGAAGCATATATGTAGATTATTCAACTTAAAAATTTCTTGATCTTTTACGTAACATTTTTTCTAAACGTTCACTCTTCTAAACATTTTCTCTAAAAACTCTAAACACCTTCAAATGGATCTAAACATTGCCTATAGAATTTTTTTACTGCAGAATCACCGAAAGCGTTCACTCGAGGATTAAAAGTTCACAAAACGTTCATCGGGTGCTAATATGCTAATTGCACGCGGAGGCTCACGAAACCAAGAAAAGAAGCGATGGCTAATACAGTTTCACTTGGCTTAACCCGAAAATAATCACTGCGCGTCCTTAAAGTTGGTCTCCTCGCAGGAAGGTGAGCAACTTCTCGCCGAACCGCGAAGCAATTAACTTCGTTCAACCTCGGAATAACCGGCTCCAAAACAATTTCCACTGGCACAAAGCGGCCGCCTGTCTGTGCAGTAACAATATTCTCTCACTCGAGGGGAGAATCTCACGCGAGGAGGGCGTTCTCCTTAAAAGCGTCGTTTGTTCTCCTTGCAACAGGGAAAAAGGGGTCCGTCGGGGAATGGCAAAAGAAAATAACGCGATCATGCTTTTTCCAACGGAGTTCGCTTCGAATTCTTTCGCTGATCACAGGTCAATACATGCCCGATACATACCGAGCACAGTAGTCACTGATCAGTAGACAACGGATACTTGCACTCCGAATTATTTTTCAGTTTTAAGTGTTTCGTTTAAAATTTACTTCAAAGGACAGTTCCTTGACTGCTACTTATTTTAAACAATTTTCCTAATCTATCCGGTTAATCGAGGTCCTACTGTATTGTATGTATATTGTAAAAAAAATAAAAATACGTCACTGTACTGCGACTCGACAAATTTTTTATTATTATAATAAAATTTATTATACAGGGTGTCTCACCTAAATATCTTCTTTATTTTTAATGGCTAAACTGTTTATGGCATAATTTAAATGGTATTGAAGGAGGAATAAACTTTTGTCCTTTTTGTATTAAAAATGTCATAGTTTTTTCAATTATTTATTTTCAGTTATTTTTTATCGGGAAAACTCTTTTTTTTATTCCATCCATATTCCTTGTAGCGACTGAAAAAATAACGATGACCTTGAAAAAACTGTGAAAAAATAACCGGACAAAAAAATTGTTCTTCTATGATATCCCTCCTTCGATACCATTTAAATTATGCCATAAATATTTTTTGTGCCATCGAAAATGAAGGAGATATTTAGGTGGCCTCCTTCAGCTGAGGCACCCTGTGCCGGGTGGCACAAACAACACGGGGAATGTCACTGTATGTAGCTACATACAATCTAGCTTCATTTGTGGTCAATTAGAATCGGTAAAAAAATAATTATCTGGCAAAGCGAAATCGTTTTCCGATAGAAACAAAAGATTTCTTCGCTCCAGGCGTTAATAGCATCGGTACTTCCAAGAGCAAGTATACAGGAACAGCTGTGGTCAACCGTAAAGAACAACCGAAAAGATTTCTCAAGTAGCTTGCATCTGTTGGAAAGCTTCGGGAGCAAACCACGGATAATTTATGGAGGGTTCGATCTCACGTTGGCTTCGCGATATATCACACGTGAAACGGACGAAAAATCTGGCGGATTTCTTTTCTCTTGTGAGATGTTAGTTATAATATTTGTCGTTTCACGTCTCGGGAGTTTCGAGCTCTGATTTTTTTAGCCTTTCTTTTCTCATGAACCTCTTATTCGCCGAGCAGCAATATTTCTTCACCGGGAGGAAATACAAGTCAAGAAATCACCGTTTAAAGTATACAATATATACCATATACAAAGTATACCATATACAAATTAAATTATTAGATATATCCTTTTTGATATAGCTTCCATGATAATTAGACTGCAGATCTTTATGCATTTATGACTTCCGAAAATTTTCAAAAAATAAAATTGAAAGATAAAAATTGAAAGAATTTAGTACAATTTTCATTTATTTCAGATCTGCACAGGCTACTCCCACTGAAAATAAGATTTTATTTTCTCCCACTTTCTTACAATTCGTCTACAAAAATTGAAAATTGCATAAACATCCGCGGTCTAATGATAATAATTGTGACAATAATATTAAACAAAAAATGTTCTCTATGCTGTCGTTTTTAAGGAAATATTTCCGTAGCTTTTTCTGCCAAATGCGGGTATTGAGCTGTGCTCTAAGACCTAGAAATTAAATTTCCAGATAGGTCAGTATCATCAATGACGGCCAAGTGTGTCGCTTGAGGGGCATAGAATTTCCGTTCTCACTTTCTGTGGCGCTTCCGATAAGCGAGGGATAGAAGACTGCCAAGAAGTAGGGGACACCCCACTTTTCCCTTAAGAGGTTTTTGCGTCACCGATGGCACTTGCACCCTGACAAATGATTCGTTACTGTACACGTCCAAACTTTCTGCATCCATAAAATAAATAATAACGATCTGGACAGAGCATGTCTCTCACAAAAATAATATAATAAGTAACAACGAAATTATTCTGAAAAACACGGTGAAAAACAATATCAACTTCATTTATAATTATTATAAATGAATGTGGATCTTTATGCAAAATAAAAATTTTTTATCTAAATTGCAACAAACTGAAAATTTATTTTCTTCCCTATTATGTTCAGTAGGTTGAAAATAGTATAATAGTATGTTTAAATTTTTCAAATATTTTTGCTATTTTAAATTACACCTGCTCATTTTTGTCGTAAATGCATAAAATCCGCAGTCTAATAATTATACACTTTTAACCTTGCTTAGGTCATAGAACCTTGAAGGTCATTCTGTCGTATACGAATGAATTCGTTTTGGCACACGCTTTCATATGATATAAAAAAATACATAGGTACATACATACTTTATTTCTAAAAAAAGATTCCTTTTGCATTTTTTTCTAATATTTACTATTTGCATATACAGTGAGTGACGCCGGTAAATTGTTAGTGTCACGGTATAAAAATTTATTTATTGTTCGTAGGGTGAACTGTACTACTTGCTGGCACTGCAGTCGTTGTTGACACTTTTGATTTAAATGGCAAATATTAAGAATTCCCGGTATAGAAAATCATTTTTTTATTTTTTATTTTCGTATTTATATTTTTTTTGAAAGCAACGTTACAAGTTTTCATAACAGAGTTCCACATATGACTGTTAGCTGAAACAAATTCTATTCAATTCCTCCAACAAATTTAAGATGCAATCTTAATCGAAATCTGGAAGACGGATACTGCATTATGGTAGAAGAAGAATATATTAAAGGAATTCTGTCTGCATGAAATGGTAAAAGTCTACGACCAAGAACAAATTTTTCAGAATTCGAAATTTAAATGTCAGGAATGCAGATTATTTTACAGAACACATTTACGATATAATTATGACTATCTGAAAATTTGTATTCCATATCCTTCTATCACAAGTTAAAGTAAAAATTTTAAATTAGTTTATTCTGTTGGTAGCGCTGCTCACTCGTTGACAAATGAAAAGAAGTATGAGGCAGCTATCCATTAAAAAAGTTGAAATCTAGCTGGGAAACTTAATTATGAAAATGAACAGTGAAAAATTGTTATTATCACGTCCATTGAAACCGTATCACCTATGACAAGACAAACAAAGTCTTGATGGAACCACTGGCGAAAATAATTTGTAAACTTCACGCAAACCACAATCGGGAAAAAAAGTTTCGGGGGAAAAATTGAATTGTTCGCGTGGCTTCAAAACCACACATTTTTCAAATGGAACAATGCTTGCGCGATCCTGTGCGATTTTTTCAAATGGAAATGTTGGTAAAACTGTTAAAAATGTTATTAAAAATTCCTATTAAGATGAAGTAGTTAAAGATGATTAAATCGTAAAAGACATTTCACATTTCGCATTTTTAATAAAGAAGATGCTCTTAAAATTTAATTTGGAAAATATTTAGTGTGAAACTTGTTAGTGTATTTATTATATTTACGTAGTGCATATACATACTATCGTATTACTTTGAATATAATGAACACAATTTTTTTTAAAAACGATATATATGTCGGGACGTGACGGCAGCGAACTACCTAACCCGTCTATTGTACAAGACAATTATATTGCCTTTTGGAATTACACGTCTGCGTAGGATTAAGTTTAGTTCTAAAATAACAATTTAGGCATTTAGGGGCAATAAATCGTTTCCCATTTCCTGCATCCCTTTATGCGCCGACGCAAGGAGAGATGCGAAATGAGGCCCCCCGGAGGGATGGGCTGGGGCCTTGTTGAACGTGACCACGAGCGGCAGAACGGTTTCGGTTACGCTGCAGTATAGAGCGTTTGACTTTTTGGAAAGCTATCGTCGTGGGTAGGCACTGGATAAATTCTGGGTGGAAGGTCGCAGAAAAATATCGTGACTGTACTGTATGAAGAAACTTCGGGATGTCACTTCTATCGTGTACAGGGTGTTTCAAAATTATATGATCTCGACCCTTTTTCCAAGGTCAAATTTTTTTTTATTGCATCCAAAGGAACCATGGGTCTCGAGTCAACCGTTCTCATAGAAAACAACTTGAAAGTTTCGAGAGTTCAGATGTCAGTTCGGGTAATCGAGGTTCTACCGAGTCGTGAATTTAAGAAACAAATTACGTCAACGAATTATGTGCTACCATGTTTGGTATCGTTTTAATCAGAAAAATATCACGAACATGTTGGTAGAAGTTTCATGCGAATTCGATTGTTTGGTTATTACTAATTTAATTGGAAACTGGGAGACTAAAATGAGATTAAGTAAAATAATTATTTTAAATCCATCCTAAATCCATCCTAAAAAGATGCTGACGTTATTTTCTATGCGTGATTTCAGTTCTCGCGCTGCATTTCACGTAACTGGTATTGTAATACGGATGAAACGCGCGAATGGGAGTAACGTTATTATTTCTTTTTGCACGAAGCACCCTTGTTTTGCTTTCACGGGTTCGTATCAGTGAAATCCGAGCCAGAGGAATTCAGATGATTGTATTCTTCTATTATCATAATCTGAAAATCATTATTATAACCGAAAAGTTCAGTGAATAAATATCGTTGCTTACTATTTATAGTCGGATCGTGGTATCATAGACAATTTATGATTGCAATTCTAAGGTATATACATATAATGTCTATTACAATACTTTACCGTTCTACACAGTTTTTAATGTTACTTCGGAGCTCACCTTTCATAAAATATGGCTGACACGCGGAAAACAAGCAGAACTTTTATTCACTTTTATAGGGAGCTTGGGAATAGAGAAAATATTTCATTAAGAGCCATATTAAAATGGCTAATGAAAAAATGTTTTCCTTCACCGATATGGAAAAATGGAACTACCTGCGTTGATTTAATTATTAGTACAACTTTAGATTTTTTATCTAGCAACCGTCAGAAAAATATCGATAGTAAATGTATATTTGATTTAGATCTTTGATTTAGATATCAATAATTTATGTTGTGATTATAAAAATAATATTTAGTTTATGTTGTTCGAATAATGAGTACTAGACTGTTATGCAGATTGTTATGCAAATTATAGATTTGCAAATATAGATGTATTTCTTTTGTTATAATTAATAATTTTATGAATTACACAACAGTTTTCTGAAATTCTTCTGATGTTTTTACAGTTCTACATTTTATATTTTCCTTTGAATTATTAAATAATTTCAAGAGCTAACGTGATTGACATAAAAAATTAATAAATAATTGAAATGGAAATAAAGTACTTTATATTCGACGAGTACGAGCAACAAAATCAATTGTGAAAAATGTGGCAGGGAGGGAAAAAATTATAATAATGTACCTGTTATTATTAAAACAGGTAGCCACCCCACTTTTCTCGTCGATAGTTGCAGTTCTCAAGAAACGTGAAAAATACATTAGTGAAACGGCGGGCGATTACATATATGTTAAAATAGGACATATTGTAGATAGAACACTCGAGGCACGACGCGAGCACTTATTGTTGGTCAGCGTGAAATGTTGAGCCAATTTCGACGGAGCGTCGCGCATCGACGCGACGTAAGCCTGATTCTGAATGGTTGCCGAGAAATGAGCGTCTGAATATTGCCGTCATATGGCTGCTTCTTTTCCTTCGCTCAAATCCTTTGGATTCCATCGGTTTTTTGGTTCGGAGTTAATTGAACGACGTCTGTGTATCGTTTAGCTAAGCCAGATACAACGAAACGATTGGTATGTGTACAGTGAGAACCGTCCCGTTCGGAATCCTGCGGTTTTCTTGATAAAACTCTGTTTGCAATCGAGAGGAGCGAATAACTCGACTATTTTTTCTTCTTTTTATTCGCTTAATGTCGCATCAGCTGCAGATATCGGTTATTTAACGGAGAAAGACGCATTAAAATGGCGGCGAGCTATTACAGTCCGTTGAGTACTCGCATTAATCGATTCGCGGGGATATGAATTTAGTTTAATATAATTTTGTCTGCAGCGTAGACCATGGATATTAAAGTACGTCTTATGTTTTGTAATTTGCGTCGGTTGTTAGATCAGGGGAATTCACTCAAATTGAGGGGAAGATGTTACCACCTCTCTAACGTTGTGACGCATGGCGGAACCGTGGGGGAAAAGCATCCTAAAAGGGGAATTCTGCTATATTCCTCCGTAGGTAAATAATATATTATAAATATTCCAGTAACATAAATTTTAGTTTCAATGTCTCTCTTCTGTGTCTGTATAATAATTTTGAAAGTGGGTCATTTTTCCAGGGTTGCAAAGGTGTCGGATTCGCCTCATCATAATACAAAAATAGGATTTTTCAATCCATTTTTCAGTCAAAAATGCTAGATGAAAGGTCGATCTAGGGCACTGTCTCTAAAGATATCTATACAATCATTTCTTATGAAATTATTTTTATTATATCAATAATCGTAAAATAAAAAAATCTGGAACCGGTCATTTTGACCGGTGATGGTAGGTTCAGTGTTAACATTTCAAGAAACGAGCTAAAAATTTCACGAACACAGATCGGTGTGACAAACACTTTGGAAATTTGGCTGAGAAGTTAATTATTCTACATGTGTTTACACGGTTCACAACGTAACTGATATCTCCAGAGATCAAAATGTCCACATGCGGCTTCGGCACTGACAATTTACAACGTACGTTCAAATTTGTCTGTCGCGTCGTTCATTCGGACAGAAGCTCTGGCGTTTATCATTGAATTACTAAATTAATACGGGACTCATTAACGTTGTTACGGAAAATTGAAGCGAAAGCTCGTTGCATTTCGTCGACATGGTCTGATCTTCCGAGGTATATGTGCATGCACAATGCAATTATCCATTTGCCAGATATGCAATCCAATATTATGACAATTATCGATATAGTTTTTTTATAGTCCTTTGAACAAAATGTAAGTGCATGGTTTAAAAATGTTAAATATCATATTTGCTTAAGGGAAACATAGTTTTGATCTTAATAACAAATGCACTTTGACGTATCTTAAATCTTTGAATTTAATCCTTTTCATTGTTTTCGTCTCCTTTATTCATTTAATACTGTAGAAAAGAGCGAACCTTGTTATCAACGTAATTGAAGAAAAATAAGTCTCTCTTTGCAGCAGTAACATGAACACGATAAAAGTTAAGCAAGACTAAAACAAACCTAAACGTACGCTTTTCCAAAATAGAAATCCAGTTGTCATTAACAGGAGCATAAAATGCATTCTCTAGAATTCAGCAACCAAACAAACGGTGTTATACATAGACGGTTCAGAATTATACTTACTCGAGGCTGAATATGCACGGATAAACAACAAAACTATGATATTTGATCGTTATTCACATTGAATTTACGGTTCTGTTGTGAAATCTACGCAGCGGTTTTACATTTCGATAAGGGGAATTTTTAATAGAATTACAACGTTTCGGTGTTGCAACAATTTCAGCTGTGATATTGATTATATATCTTATAGAATTTTGAAACAGGGGTAGAAACAATGTCTGTCAGTGAACAGTAAAATTATGCGGGACTATCAGAAATCAATCGGGACCCAGTAACGTCGGTACGTTAGGTGTGTGGTTCACAATGGAGACCTCTGAGAGAATTATTGGCACTTAAGAACAAAGTATTATTGTAAATAAAGATCTCTTTACCATGGAGAAGTCATCTTTTTCAGAATGGTTCATGTCACATACATGCGCGCACTGAAATTATGAGATCTTACGCATCTTGGTAAGTGATTAAAAATTATCATTTAGTAGAACACTTTTAATAAATACACTCTTGTAATTTTGATGAGCAATTGAAAACCATTCACTCAGATCCCTTTTAGAGATAATAATAACTTGTCAAATAAACTATCACTATCACTGTCAATTAAAATTTGATTAGAAATTCATTCGCTTATTCACTCGCTTAATTCGTTAATAATTATATTAGACAATTATATTATACATGTTATGGAATCTGAAGCAAATCTTATTTAAATATTTTACAACAAATACATTACAATAAACACAAATTCATTCAAATATTATTTTCAATAAATGATTTTCAATATGTTCTTAGTATAAGTTTCAGTAAAAACTTTTACACTATTGATACTGTCATTAATTGCATATTTGATCTCAAAAAGATTATTTTAAGAATAGTTGTAATAATTGCACTAGTCGTTGCACATTTCTTGTTTCGTTTTCTTTCTTTATTATAAATGATATTTCATTTTGCATTATGAACTGCGCACAACCAATTACCACCCTCTGTGTTTTCGTGTTAATATAATCCGTAATCCGTAATATTAAAGCGTTTCGCGAATAAACGAAATCAAAGGAAACAATTACAAAGTATAAAAGCTTGAAAAATTATTGTAAAAACGGTATGACATACGCAAACAAAGTCAATTATTCCGATGGATTAAACATGTCCGTAACAATTCCAAAAAATAAAAGCTTAAAAAGAAATAACTGTGAAAAAAAAATCAATTTCGAATATTTCGATTGATCAAACATGTCCCTTCGTAACAATTACAAAATGTAAAAGCTTGAAAAGAAATGGCTGTGAAAAGAAAACAATTCCGATTGACCAAACATATCTCTTCGTAAGAGATACAAGTTTTCAAAATTACAGAAATTGCAACCTGATTATAATAAGCAATACAACTTCTGGGTTGAATTTTGCAATTCAAGTGGAATTGCAATGAGAAAATGCAATGTCCCGGCTCGAGAGAAGCGATAACAAAGTTAATAAACTGCGCAGGCTGTTCGTAAAACCTGAAAATTGCGAAATTAACGCTTCGTTTAGTTCTTAATCGATCAAAATTTCTGTTCGAGGGGAAAAAATCTTCGGAAGAGATTGCCACCTCCGCTCGGAGGAATTCGCGGAAAAGGAAAAGTTTCCGTTCGGCGAAAGTATGCGGTATTTCCAAACATGTTAAGTTTCTCCGATATCGCGGCACCTTAAGACAACCGTCGAGGTACTCGATGTAATTGAAGCTGCGGAAAAACAGCAACCGCTGGCTGGTCTAAGTATTTCCTTATTTTCAGAGACAATCGTGTGCAATTAAGCGGGGAAACGCGAAATAGAAATGGCCTGTATCAACCCTCAAGAACATTGAAAAATCATCATCAAGCTAAATATTTATTATATTAGCGGATTTTTATGCGAAATATAAATTGTGTGCACCAATTACGAGAAACGAGAGGTACGCAGATGTTTATTTCTTTGCTTAATCATTTTAATGGGCAAAACATAATTTATAACTTTAAATGTTTATACAGTTTAAGAGAAACAAGTTTATTATGAAAGATAATAGAGTTAGTCTGTGAATCGGTTTGTTAAATAATTCTATAAAGAAAATAAATTTCTCACAATTTTATATCCACATTTCACAAATTTATATTTAATATGTGTGTTTCCAATGAGATTTTATACTAATGTACGACAAAGCTTGTTAGTGCTTGAAATTTTCATAGAAAACTTAAATATATAGAAGACTGTAATGTCCATTTAATAGACCTTCATATTAGTAGAAATTTAGTGCAATACAAAGAAATAATACAATTTGTACACACTATTAATTAATTTTGACATAAACAGCTTAAATAAATTCTTATGACAATTATTCAGCTCGAATCACGTACGTAACCAATCAAAATGACATAACCAAAAATAAAAAATATGAAGCAATTTGTGCCCTCCGTGAATAAATGAAATAATCTAATTAAAGTCGTAACATACAAAGATAGTTTAGAGAATTTTTAAAGAGCGACACCCTGGCGGACTGCAAACGCGATTTCCAGACTTAATAAAGCAGACTACAATTAACCAATTACACGCTTAAATTAAATGAAACGTGCACGAACGTAACCGGACTCTTAAATTTTCTTTAAACCGAGAACACTTCACAAGCGATAGTTCCTCGAAATAAAAACGATTTCCACCGTGTGTACAAATAAATAATGTGCGCCGTCTATGTGAGTTACTATCACACACGTTATTTTCACTTGCGGAGAAGAATCCATGAGCGCGAGCAATAAATTAATCGTAATCTCTCTTGTTGCTATCTAGCATTCACCTCTTCCAGCAACTTCATTATTTCTTGAAATTGCAGAATCATGTGCGCGTGTACGTCGAATTCCCTTACCACTTTGAGAAAACAGTAATTTAGTTTCGCTGTACGATGATTTGAGAAATTGATGGTAGTATATTCAATGCCAATTTTTTGGTCATTTCTTATGATCATGAATGAACACTTTGTTAAATTATTTTATTGATTATTTCTCTCAGTTAGATATTAATAAAATCATTCGAAATATCCAGAGTATGGTAGTATAGATTTATTTACAGATTAATCGTGAGTAGTATAAAGACAGCTTTTCTCATTGCTATCGTTAGTAATAATAATATCCATGATATTTCAAAAATAGATTGTGGATTTTTATGCAAAATAAAAATTGTGCACATTAATGGGAAGACACAGAAACTATATATATATACATTCACTTCTTCTTTAAATAATTGATATCAGATGAAATTAATACGACTGTATTTTTATTTTGCATAAATTGTTTATAGGACATTATCAGATCTAAATGTTTTTATTCTTTGCTACAAATATTTAAAAATGCAACCTAAACCATTTTCGTTATTTTCAACGCTGCGTTTCTTGAAAAAAATATTTGGTTAAAGAGTCAATTTCTGGTTCAGATATTATATTTTTCGAAACCTCGAGGTCGTCATCTTTTTTTCAATCAAGCTATATAAATTGCTTTAATCGCTGCAGGGTGTTATTCTTTACAGAAAAAGGTACTAAAGTATTAATGATCGGGGAACGTTAGTTTAGGAAATATTTAAATTATAACATCGAGTAAATGTTTGTGTTCAGATTGAGGCCGTTCTTCCGAGCATCAACTTTAAGAAGGTAAACGTTGTACCGCCAGTACCACTCGATATCAAAGTTAAAGTATTTCCTGAACCAACAGATTCGATCATAAATTATTTAATATTTCTCAAAGAGAATCGCAAAGTGCAACGATTATGCACTAACAAATGTTACTAGAGCCTCATTAAAAAAAACATCGGTAACTTTGACATTTCAGAAATTGTAACCTTGAGAATCTCTCTGTATTATAGCATTCAGTCGTTTGAAGCAAGTATCTTGGACACATTTTAATATTGGCAATCAGGCGACTGACGCAGTGCACGCAGCGTTTAAAATCGAAAATGGACAATAGTTGTTCTGATAATTATTATACGATAATAATAGGAACACTTTTAGTACAATGACAAAATAACAACACTTTCAAATATTGTCAAAAAGAGTGCAAACAGTTCAGATTCTAATGAAAGTAACTGACGTTGCACACACAATTCTTTTAATAATTATTATACGACAGTATAGTTTCACTTTCGCTTTCAGTACAATGACAAAATAGTAATACTTTTTAATATCATGAAAAAAAATGGAAGATTCACACTGTGCTTATAAAATGGAAAATAAAGAACAGTTGGTATCAAAATTATTGTACGACAATACAACAATGCTCTCAGTACAGCAACGAAATAGTTGTTCCAATAATTACTATACAATGCAATAAATGTTATAACAAAAAATTTCGAGGAGATTGAATTGATCCTCCACGTAGCAATAGACACGTAACGCATTTAAAAATGATAGAATTCGAGCCCGTCTTTGTGATCGTTGACGGATTTTCGTTCGTGCACATCATAGCACATCGTTCTTCAGCAGAAAAGCGTCGCAAACACGCGGCTCGAAAAATCCCAGGAACCTTCAAAGGCCGTAAAGAGAGTATCCGACATCTTTCGCGGCCGTTAATGCATGTTTTGCCAACAATCGTTTCTAAACTGTTCCCTAAAAGCTCTTTTTCTAGGTCAGTCGGTGAATAATAAGACACCTCTCACAGCCTCCGGTCCCGACTTCTCGCGTTGCCCCGAAATAATATCTACGAAGAGTAACGACGTTCTACCAATGTTCTCAACATTCACCATCTACGATTACATCGCAATCACACTGCCTTTGAAACGGGAGAGGCCGGACGGTCTCCATTCTAATTAATTCGCCGCGAATAATCCGATCACTGTGGCCACACTTTCACCAATCCCTTAAAACCCCTAAAAATCTACATAAAATCATTCTCGATATTCTCCACCACGCCTCCTGCAACCGTCTCTCGATACGAAAGAAATATTTTTCAACATTTTCCAAAAAATATCCACATCTCACCTTGCGAGGACTATACCGAGGACCTCGGAACCGATGCAAACGGAGACGCAAAAAACATTCTCCAAAATGTATCAACATATATCCGCGTTTTACTGTGCTGACTTCCTAGGACCTCTAATCGCCACGAAAGAAATGGCAATTATATTTTTCAACATTTTTCAAAAAGTATCCACCTTTATCCACGTTGTTTCACCGCGTTGACTTCGTAGAACCATACCTCTGACCGACACGAAAGACAAAAACGACGATTTCAACATTTTTGAAAATTTTTTGAAAATATTCACGGTTTCTTGGTCGAAATTAATTTTCGTGCACTTACCCTGGGTGGAGCGAGCCTAAGTTGATTTTCCAAGCAGCACAGATTGCAACGAAGGGTGCAGAGGATGCAGCTTCCGGTGCAGTCCGATTAATCGTATGGATGCGGAGGAGCGAAAGAAGAACGAGCGAATCACTGCGAAACAACGAGCGTGCAACGACGTGAATGACGGACAGATGAAGCACAAAGTGCGCGCAGCGGGCTCGGGTTTCTCCTCTTTATACCCTCGAACTTGCACCTGTGCTTGCGCAGATCGGCCTCCTAAGCTGCGTCCACTAGGCTCCTTGGTCCGGTGGACGCGGGAACCACCACGTGTTCCAATCGCGCGTCATATCGATGTCTCGTTCATATTTCAAATCTAATCTTTCACGCCTTTGCTTTGAGCGGTTCTCCGACTTCTGCTGGAAGATTTAGGGATCCTATGGATTCGCTTGCTTCGACCCCTTTTTCCTTGCAATACCCCTTATTCCTACACTTTCTTCTGTTGGTTTTTCTTGATTCCACTTGGGAATCGTGTTTTATTGAAGATTTCACCCTGCAGGGACGACGATCAATTGCCGGGTTGTTTCCATTTCTATGTATATGATGCTACAGATGTTACATAATCTTGATTTAGATTTTTTTATCATTTAGATATTTAACACTAAACCTACCGAGCTCTAAAAATGGCTACTCTGCATTGCCATATAAAAATAACACAATCGAATTTATTTGAATTTTGTGCGATTTATATTAAAATATAGAATCGTGTATAATCATCAATTAAATTAAAGAAAATATATTCGATAAAAATTTATTCGATATAGTTTCAGAATAATCATTTTTTACTGCTACAGAAACGCACCTTAACGAAAATAAAATTGATAAAATAAAAATTTCGTCACGTTCTTTCACTAAGATCTTCGAAAAGCACGATGATTAATAACACATTAATTTTCAATATCTTTATCTAGTAATATACAACCAACTTTCCTCCGAGGATTAGCTTCCAATTATATGAAGCAAAAAAATTTGTTTTCACGCCTCGAAAAATATAGAGAGGTGTTTATAACTCCGAAATCAAATTGGAAAAAGCTTTCGAATAATTAATCCTCTCTGTGGCATATCAAACATATGAGCTAGAATACATAGGTGAATACATATTAATGCTACTTACACAGGGCTTTTAAAATTCTATTTAAAAATCAGTGTCTAAAAAATAATCTGTAAAGTGTTTAATATTTACGTAACTTTTGAAAAATCTCACGTGTATATACAGCACACAAAAATGAATATACTACGCGTTAAAGATTATTACGCGGAAAGACGACTGTCGTATTAAATTATTCAATTATTTGAAATTATGAGCATAAAATTCATAGAAGAAAAGGGGAAAGCGCGAAAGAATGGCGGAAAATAATTTTACTTTGCATATTGAAATTAATATCACGAGGAATTGGTGTAATTGACTTTTACTTATTATCATCCATTTCAATTCAATTTCTCAGACTGCAATCGTGAAGGAGAAGCACCGATCGATTTTCCCTTTCCAACTGGGGAAACTTTATTTTTTAGAATATGTTGCAAAGTTAGTGTAAAATGACATTAAATATGTTTCTACATGATCCATTACAAAGTATAATTTTTAACATTTTCAAACAAACATTTATTGCATTATGGAAATGGAAAAATCAAACAATTATTTATTCATAGTAATTTAGTTTTTAATATAGTGTAGACATAAAAAAGTGTAAACGAATATATTTTTAATTTTAAAAAGCAACGGTACATGATCTCTTTTATAAGTAATAATTTTTCAAAATTTATGTTGTCTATTTTGAAAATTTGCTTTCCTGTTCTCCTCTGAAAATTCAATATTGAATAGTATAGTATGTAAATTAGCCTCATGCACATTGGTTCTCAATTCTCAACATATTATGAAAATGTTGCTTTCTTCTTTTTATTAAGTTTCTTCTTTTTATTAATACAAAAATAATTACGCTTTTCACATTAATTTATCTGTGGCATCTATTTTAACATAAATTGCGTTTTGAATACTTTCGTGTGTTACGCCATTGTCATGTGCACAATTCACTGTATTGATTTGTGCAAATTGTTTTTGAAGTCATTGTTTCGCGATGTCCATTCAACTCGGTGAAGATGTAAAATGACAAGTTCGAATGATTTTAGTTTTTAGTGAACGAGTTCACACAGTGGAATACAATAATTACAAAAATTGTTTCCAACGTTGATCGAATCATTTTAACAGGTTTTTTTTACAAAAGACCGCCTTATCAAAGAAGATATAAATCGAGAAGCGATTTATATAAGTAAAAGTGTTTTTGAATTTTGATGAATCAAAAATCGTTTAGTGTCACATTTGGACCGTTCCCTCGCTTCTTCATTCCGCTAAGGTGAGAGGTGACGTTCTCCCATTATTTGACACGGTCGAGGTTGTACAGTAAAGTCGCATTATTTCTCAGCGAAATAAGCGCCTACCAAGAATTTGTCAAGTGCCTACCCTCTCCACTGCCGGCCAATTAAATATCTCCTTTATTTTTAATGGCACAAAAAATATTTATGGCATAATTTAAATGGTATCGAAGGAGGAATATCATAGAAGAATAATTGTGCCGATGCGCGATGTGAAGAAAAACATATGTGCTGATATATTTGTCTAAAAATTTTCACAATTATATAAATGGAATCGGACCAATATTAGACATAAACAGATCATACGAAAAATTAGAATGATATATGTACAATAGTTATTATAAATTGTATTGAAGTATTTATTTTGCAATGATTTCACTCAGAAGGATAGCCATAACCTTGTGATTGTTAAATATTTTTAAATAAAAGAAAAACAGAGACTTCTCTTTCAAATGAATCATTTTAGGTAACATAATAATTGTTTAATAAAATCGTACTTCAAGAATCGTTTTTCAAGAAAAACAGCTTCCTGACTGACAATGATCACCCCTTAGCATAACAACAAATCTTGTCGTATTATTAACATCAGGCTCGTCTGTCTAGTTGTCAAAATTCGAAACAAGTAATATAATTATTTAAATAATACAAGGTCAGTGCGCACTTGACTTTCGACATTTTCAGAGAAATACTTGGAATATTTCAAAAAATCCTCACTGACAAATGGTTAACAAAGAAGGGGAAGATACAAGGATGGCAATTGAAATAAAAATAAACAGGATGGTGTAAAAGTCAGATAGGGTCCGGTAGTAATCGCGTCCTTGACGTGAAGTCAAGTCAACGCTAGTAAAAGATCGTCCTTCCCCCAGAACGGTCAGAATGGTCAGAACGGTCGATTCGGAAGGATCGAAAATCCGAATTTATGATACCGTTAAGATTTCTGAAACGGGAGAAGTTCCCTTATCGCGACCGTTTATAGATGGGACGTTGAACAGCGGGGGTTTCCAGCACCTCTGTATGACATCTCGCGGTGGCGATGCTCCCATTTACTGGCTTCCGTCAATCAAACCACAACTTACCTACCACCTTCGATGCGGATTTCATGGGTTTCGTGCACGTCGGTTAACTTGATTTATAAGAGGCATAAATTGCGATCGGTGGATCCTCGTGTGTAATACCACACCTATTAATTAAGGCTACACTCCCTCACCTCTGCCATGTCGCTCTTCACCAATAGTCCATCGAAATGGGAAAAAATCTTGCACAAACGTTGCACATGTCGTTATCATGCTCATGCAACCGACAATGCTATATTCCCCATTGAACGAGTATCGATCTTATTTTCGATTTATTAAAAGGAACAATGCATTTTCATTTATCCTGTTCCTTACAATTGACTTGGACAATTTTTATTTTATATACAGATCTACAGGCTACATATACAGGGTGGCCCACATAACTCTTAACAGCTCGATGTCTCGAAAAGTATGACAGATATTAAAAAAGTGTAAAAGACGTGTCCAAGGATTTCGAGGGGGAAAGGGGGGGGGGGGGGGTTAAAAGTATTAGCTTTTTATTTGGGTGGCGTTTTCTAGGTCATTTGCAGGTCAACTTTGTTTTTTTCAAACGGAAACCTATATTTTTTATTATGGGATCTTTTTTTTATCCGCGCACTAGTTTTGGAGATATTTAATGTTTACACTGCTCGGAGACCGAGGCAGTTCCTCGGTGGTTACGTTGCTCCTCAGTGGAGGGGGTAGGCACTTGACAAATTCTGGGTAGGCGGTCGCTGAAAAATAACGCGACTTTACGGTATCTTGAAAAAAGAAGAAGAGGCGACAAGAGGCGACAAGAGGCGACAGAATATATATGGTTGGATGTCGCTTCGGTGTGGACATAGCTTAACCATTTTTATTCGCGTCAGCCTAATCTGTCGGAATCGGTGTTCGTGGAGATATTCGCACGATGCTCGAGTGATCTTTCATTCGACGTTGCGGCGAGATGTTGAATGGCAAGGAAGGGTGTGACAAATCAGCAGCAAGCCAAACGGAAAGCGAGAAATCGTGGTATTCGATCGTTGCCGAATACGGGTCGTTCTCGAGCCTACTTCGCGGTTTCGAGACACCCTTACATTTCGCCGTCCCCGCAACGCGTCGACTCAGCACTCGCAGACGTCGACGATTTTTCGAAACTGAAGAATTCCGCCTGGCCACCTTCTGGCCTGGTGAACAGCAGATCGTATCTCAGCTGTCGATAAGCCAAGAGAGAGAGAGGGAGAGAGAGACGTGGACTGCGACCCTCGAGCTTAAATAACGTAAGCAACTTCGCCCCCGCGATCCACGTCGATCTTTTATCAGAACCTTTCCCTCACGACGCGGACGAAAACCGTCTTGAGCCTGGCCTCCTCTCGCTTGTTATTTCTATATCGGGCCAAAAGTCGAGATTCCTACAAGATACTGGGCTAAAAAAGAATGTTTTTTTTTGTAAAAAATAATATTCTGTCTTGAAACTACAGCCCTTGTATACATGCATTTTTTAACCAAATTTTTAGTGTTGAAATGAAATTGTAATGAATATCTTATTCAATATTAATTATTAAACTGGGGTTCTTTATGCAAAATAAAAATGTTCTGCATTGATGGTGGGAAGCAGGAGTAAGATAAACATTGATTTCATTCCTTAATGACTTTATTGCATTAAAAACAACATTACACTATTCTTAAATTTTTCTAATTTTTTATTCTTTTATATTTCACTCAGCCAATTTTACAAATGCATAAAGATTACGAAGACTATTAATTACAATGTTTTATTTTATGCTGTCTCAATATTTTATGTCTTGGAAATACAGGTGTTTTATTATTGAGAACGTAAAAAAAATTTTACCATAAACATAGCAGATTTATAGAAAATTTTTGATATCAAAATAAAAAATTGTAATGAACACTTGATTCAATATTAATTACAATCTTTACTTTTATGCTGTCTCAACAATTTCATGTCTTGAAAATACAGGTGTCCTATTACTGAAATATTTAATACGAATTTTTTTCGTCTCATCACTTTTCCTCGTAAAACTAACGGTTTTCGAGAAAATTGAGAAAATGTCGAAAATATCGATGGTCATTTGGCTTTGATCGATTTTTTTCGAAACTATGCAAGGTTTTTTTTGGATGCGCGTGCGCAGGTTTATTTCGGATGCGCGTGCACGTTAGTTTTGCCTTTCCGACTTTCTAGCGGCTTTGTATTACTAGAACGCAATACTAACTCGGTAAACAGTCGAGAGATGCCAAAACAACCAGCCGCAAACGTGAACAATGCGAAACTAACCTTCCAACCGGGTTAGTTTCGCTTTTTTGTGACTGCGACTGTGACTGTGACTGTGACTGTGACTGTGACTGTGACTGTGAC